>JAWWEE010000025.1:4557898-4810232 GCA_035221455.1 Xenops minutus
CCAGGGATCCAGGGGCAGCCACAGCTTCTCTGCCCAACCTGTGCCAGGGCCTGCCCACCCTCCCAGGGAGGAATTTCTTCCTAACATCTAATCCAAACCTGCTCTCTTTCAGCTTAAAGCCACTGCACAGCCTCTATCTTTGTTTTGTTTATTCAACTTTTCTGACAAACCCAGGGCCTTGCCAATGCTTTGACCTCACAAACCTGAGCCACCCCCAGCCCCAGGGTGTCCAGGGAAGGTCTGCCTGCTCACAGCACCTGCTCGTGCCATCTCCAGCCGTGCCCAAGGCAGGGGCAGGACTGTGTGTCCCATGTCGGAGGCTGTGCGGCTGCACCTGGAGAAGCTGTGGAGTGGGAGCACAGCCAAGGCATCCCCCGTGCAAGTGCATGAGTTATAGGCACTGTGGCAGGGCTAATTGAATAAGTCCTGTGCATAATGCATGAGACTTGACAGGTCTGAATCATTCAGCCAGTGGATTTATGTGCATCTTCACCTTGTATAAACAGAAGCCACCTGCATACGTCTCCACACTTTCATCATATTATGCCCACAGCAGTCTCACAATACAGAGCAGTGGTGAGGGATAGAAAAGCCCACCAAGCTGTTTTTATTCCCTTTCTTTACGCCCACCATCAGCACTCTTCCTGCTTACACAGGTTGTATGTAGACACATATACCACAGAGAACAGCATTTCCAGTTATGTAAAGAGGTGTTTGAGAGGATTCACTGTCAGTTTAGGGGCAGAAAGTAAATATAATTTAATATAATTATAAGCACCCTTAGAATTGTCAGATGCACACCAGCTTAGCAGATATTTTGCATCCAATTCCAAGCAAATGTAGCAGAGCTGGTGTGGTCACAAACAGCCCAGCAGTGGCCCCATGCTAAGTGTTCAGAGAGTAAATGGTAGGGAAAGGAAAAGACTTCTCCCAGGAACTCCATTTACAGGGCTTGAGCCACCACTGCTGTAATCTCTGGATACAGGGAACCCATTCAGATGTGACCGATTCACACACCTATTCCTAAACCCCAAGGAAGCAAAGCAAAGCACTCCCTGTCCCTAGAATCCATCTATCCCAACTCCTGAAAATCTCTCAGCACACAATCTCTGCAGTTTAACCTTTCTGACAAAAGCAGCTGGAGAGCACGACAGCTTTCTCACACCACCTTCCCCTGGCCACATCCATGGGCTAAGCAGACATCTAAGAACAGTAAATAAAATCAGGACACATTTTGTGTAAAGACTGCAGTTGCCAGATTTTACATTCATGCTGAATTCACATTTTTTTTCTATTATGAAAAAATAAATATCTTAAAGACTCTGGTACGTTAAAAAAAATACCAGGTATGAACCTGAAAAGGATGTTTTGCTGAGAAACTACTCAAAATTTACCTCCACAGAATGTTTAAGAACTCCTGGAAAATATACAAATGTTTTATTCAGTTAGAACTTTTTTTTGTTTTGCAAAACAAACATTTTAAAAGGCTTTTTCAGTCTAATCGCAAACAAATCATTTTCTTTCAGTATGGCAAATGAAATTGAAAAATCCCTCACAAGGCTCAAACACCACTGAGTTGCAGGTTATATGAACTGTGCCCGTGGAGCAGAGAAGTCTGTGCCGGGCTGGGGACAGGGCTGGGGACAGGGCTGGGGACAGAGGCAGAGCTTGGGGACTGTTTGTGCTGTCAGTAATTCCCATACCAAGCACAGGCACCAGCTTCAGCTGGACCAGCCCTGAAAGCCTAGAGTACCTAAAGATTAAGTGAATTTCAAGCCCCAAAATGAAAACAAGTCACAGAGGAGAATCAGACTTTTGTGTTTTATACCCTCAGTGTGACTAGTCAAAGTTGCAATTTTTTTTCTTTTATTGCAAGCATAACCATAAATGTAGGTCACTTGCAGAGATGAAAGCCTGCTGCTTCTAATGTGAAGCAGTCCTTACGAAAGAGAGAGAAGGAAATCATAACTAATAGTCTGTCCAAGAGAATTATAGCTGCTACCTTATAATTACCAGGTAAATTCAGACAAGGAATTATAAAAGATCTTATTAACATGGTATTAAAAAAGCCCGTGATCCATCTGCTTCCAAGCACACCGTGGTTTCATTAATAACTTCATTGCTCCGTGTTTTAATCATAGATGCACATTAGGTGGGAGCAATTAGAGCTCCTTCCTAACGGGGCAGGGATTTGCATGTCTGCTGTGTCCCTCCCAGAGAAGCCTGAGAACGTCCTGCCCAGCTCACACAGCCACGAGGTGCTCTCCAAACTTCCACTAAGGCAGCTCAAGGCACAGACTCGAGGAACGTTCACCTTCCACCACGAAGAAGTGGAGCAAAGTGTATCACGGGCTCCTGGGGGACAGCTCCGTGTTTGCACCGCAGCCAGCAGAGCTGACTGGCAGCCGAGCAGGGAGAACAAGGAGAGACCTATTCTCTGCTGCTTCACAACGCTAGGAGATGGCAAATTTATATGATTAACCTTTTGTTCTGTTAATCAAACAAAAATGCCTCCAGCAAAGGAATAAGTAGGAGCCTGTTTAATTAGAAATGCGGGGATCCATTCAGATGTTGAGTGCATGTGTGTCAGAGGAGGAACTGGGGCTAGTGAATTCCTGGCTCTTTCATATTTTTTTTTAATTTTCTTTCCTATTTTGAAACTACAAATAAATGTAGCTGATAGTCAGGTAGAACCAAAGCTGGTTATCAAAATATTTTCCAAACCAGCCTGCTTACTGCAACACATTTCCAGACCTGCACATTTGGTTCAGATTAACCTTCAGGGACAAACACATCGCTGAAGATTTAAAATATTGAAGAAGTGCCATTTTATCTGTTACATGTATGGTGTATTAATAAATTACATTTTACAGGGCACTTAGGTATGTTTAATAGGTATTATTTTTATGTGTTTGCTTTTTATCCCCTCAATATTTAAGCATATTTTCTAAGTGCTTGTGTCTGATATGTGATTTTCAAACACCGAGCTTGTCAGAATTTATCTGGTTCATTTAACACTAATATCTAGTAAGACAGAAGACTGAACTGTGTATTTATATTCTCTAAAACATAAGAATTCAGAAAGAATAAATTTTGAAGTAAAACCTTGAGATTTTGTTAAAAAAATAATTTCTCACTCCCACCCTAGCAACACACAGAGACAGAGTGAAAGCACCTGGAAGCCAAACCTGCATTGCCCATTAAGAACAAAAGCAGAGAACTGGTTCATCACTCCAGGTGGTAGAGCTGTCAAGGATCAGCCTAAGACTTACATAAGACAGAGCTTGCTAGAGTGAATCACATATTATTTTAAGAAGTCCCCAAAGGTATAAAAGTCCACAGAAAACTGATAAAACTTACATGCAAAATTTTCTTGAATGTTCTCTAAGACTTGGTAGTGTCCCCACATTCCTCTTTCATTAGTTGTCTCTTGTTCTGGCCATAACCCCACTTCATTCACAGTTTGGTCTAATGCACAATGATTTCCAAACTCAGGAAGCTCTTTGTCTCATCTCTGTGCTCCTGTCACTCTTGACCTTGTATTTTTAAAAAGAGAGACCTCTGGTGTCTTTGTGTGCTACAGATCTCCCTGTGGTACAACTCAGCGTTTGCCAATAGGCAGTGTAGGATGAGGTTTTTCACTTATCCCTTTACTCAATGGTATTCCTTCTTAAAATTGAGAAATATGCAGATTAATGATCCATCATTGTCCTCAATTCCTATTGCATCTTCCCCGTTAGGGTCTGGAGAAGATGCACTGCTTGCTTGTTAGAAAATTTGCTGTTCCCTAAGCAACTCAAAAAGATGGAAAGATTATAAAAGTAAACAGAATTCGGAATATTTTCATTTTCCAAGTTGTCATGCTTACTAAACCCTAAATTATTGTCATCCAAAATGAACCCATCACTTTGTCAGGACTAGATTAGTCATATCATGTTTGTCTGTAGCAGGCCAACCTCTTCCCATATGCAAAAGACATCACTCCATTATACCATGAAGAAGATGAGCAAATAAACACTAAAGACATTTCTGTACGAAGGCCAGTGTATTATAGGAGCAGAAATGCTCCAAGTTTCCTTTGCATCCACTCATGAGGTGAACAATGATGTAACTCTGGCTATTCCCGTACACTTAGTCTCAAACAACATCAGTGTAATTTCCAAGTCAGGCCTAATGAATCACAGCCATGACAAAACAAAAGGCACCTAATAAACCTTAGCATAATTTAATTTCATAGCATATATATTCAAAGACCTACCTGCACTCCTGTTTTTTATTTCGTATGGTCTGAGCATTGTTGTAATGCACCACAATATTGGTATGAAGCAAAAGAAGTTTGATGCTTTACGTTTGTGGGTAACCCAGGTAACTTGAAAAAAATAAATGTATCCCCCCAAAAATTTAAAAACAATTAAACATTATTGCTTGCTTTGTGTTAGATGTTACTCAGCTGAGACTCGTGGTCCTTTACTAGTTACTGCTTCTTGATCATGCAGCAGAACTCCAGGAATACCAGAAATTGATCTTACTGATCTCAATTATTATTCATAAAATAACAGTTACTTAAAAGACTAGAAACACAGTAATTTAAAGTCCTTCTGCTCCTCCTCTGGAGAAATAGGTTCGAGTTGCACCCGAGTCACAAGCAAAGGAGTGCGTATGGGCGACTCCCCAGCGACTCCTTGCCCCCATTACAGAAGGAATGCACAATCCATCACAGCTGACAGCCCCCCCTCCAGAGATGCCCCAGACAGCAATAGCAGGGGGCTCAAAGTCAGAAAAGAGCAGTGAAGGAGCTGCATGGCAAAAGCTTGCATGGGGCCTGAAAAGACTCCCCCTGATTCTGAGCAGCATGTTCAGGGCTCTGCTGAGGAGCACGGAGGGAGGGAAGAAGCCTCTCTCACATCTGAATAGGTTATAAGAGAGTTCACAAACACGCACATGCAATCCAAATTTTCTGAACTAGATCTCAGCTGAGATCCATATTTTGCTCCTGTGTCTCCCCAGAAGCTGAGCACAGGGGACAGCGAGGCTTTGTGCGATGGGCAAGTCTGCAAGTGCTACTCATGTACAGGGTATGTCACCAGTGGGGCCAACCAGCAAAGGGCCCCTTCCACAAAATTCCCACTTGGCAACAAATGTGCCTGACAGAGATTTCAGTAAATCACAGATGATTTCCAGAGCCTGACACCATCCTCTGCTCCATCATTTTGTTGGTCAGCCTTCAGCCACATTTGCAGCAGGAGCCAGACAGGCACTGTCAGAATGCAGCTGGAATTGGATGTGACTCAAAGAAAGCCACTGCATCCAAAGACCTGATCTCACAATAATACATAGCCCTTGCATTTTATGTTATTGGCAAAAAGGGACGGCGTCTCCAGGATCTGTAACCTTCAATACTTCAGTTTAACATATATTAAAGTGATGGAAAAATCATTACCAAAGAATATGAGTCTTGTTACCTAAAAGAAGCAGTATTACAAGAAACAAGCACCTTTCCTCACTAGAGAAATAATGACATCTCTCCTGAAACTCAGGACTAACTGCCAGAACTTGCTGTTCTTCCCTGAGTACCTAGTGTGACTGTGACAAGGATGCCAGAGTGCTCCTGAGGGTATCCCAGAGAAAAATTCATCACATTCCCACGCCTTTTTCTAAAACCAAACAAAAGCCACCTGGCTTGCTGGGTGGATGCCTGCCACTGTCAATATATTATCTACAGGAATGGCTAAAGTGCTGCTTAAAGAAAAGGGCAAACCTATCACGTATGATACAATAGAATTCCAAATGGCAAACAGGCTGTGCAAGGAGGGGGCACAATCTGCATCTGATAATGCATTATTCAGGAAGAGGCCTGACCAAGAACTGCACAAGGACATAACATAACCGAGCTACTGGGCCAGAAAATGGCACATGAAATTCAAACCCAGTTACAATCTAATAGCCTACACTGGAACAAAGCAATCCTAACTCCACATATAAAATAATGACCTCGGAGCTGACTATTATCAAACAGAAGGGAAATCTTGGGCTAGATGAGAAAGTTCCCTGAAAATTTCAAGTCAGTCAAATACTGAATCATTATGGGAAGGGTGAACAAAACAAGGAATACTGTCATGTCATCACCCTTCATTTCAGAAAAGACCTCGAAGGACCAGAGGAAGGAAGATCAGTAGGGAGGAGTACACACATGATTTGTTCTTACAAGATGACCATTTTTGGATGTCAGAGACAAATGAAATTAAACCTGACTTATATCTAACCCAACACAGCTGCTCCTACACAGATACAACACTCCTTGGTGTATCCACCAGTCCCAATGCTTCTTGAAGTGTTTGATATGTGTTTATGCCCTACATTTCACCACAGCACATCCCAAACTATCCACCAGCCCAGACAAGCTGGGGAACATTTAGTTCAACACATCCCAGGCAAAACCTTGAATTTTTATGCCACAAAGCATTTCCTAGAAGCAGCATGATTTTTAGGCTGAGAAAGTAGCACCTAAATGGCAATTGCTGTAACACCACAAGGTTTGTGCGGGTTCCTCAGCCCAGTTGTAGCTGTTCATTGGCACAATAGTAAATACTCTCTTTAATTAATAGCACAGCACAGTCAGTTATAATTATGAGAGATGCATTTCCAAAATATCCTGGAGATCCCAGGGACACAGCAGATGAGCATTTAACTTTACAGAGTTGACACCAGAGATTAAAGATCAGCTAAAAAAATAAATCATTCCCTGGACTACGAGTACTTAGGGTATTTATGAACTCCTGCTTTAATATTAATGACTGAGAGTCCTGCAGACCTCATACAAAACATTTGGATTTATTCCTGATTATATTGCCTCCTCTCCTTGTGAGCATTCAACTGTTTGCAGGCAAGGTTAAAGTAGCATTTCAAAAATAGATCACTTGATCTAAATTTAATACTTGTGTTGTGAAATGTATGCAAAAAGTCCTGCTTATTGACTGTGATCATTGAAGCTCAACTACAAATAGATGGCTTACTTTCAAGGTCATTCATTCTCAGCAATTCATCTTAATCATCACCATGCTATTAGCTGTGCACTACGTTTTCTTAATAAATTTAAATTAAAAGTTCATTTGGGAACTCCATATAAAACATTATCAAAACACACAACTTCAGGAATTAACAGATCACACTATTTTCAATAAAACAATAGGTCTGCCTGTATTGGGGAGAGCAAAAGAAAGAACCATTTTGCAGTCTTATTTATCCAACCCATAACACAGAACAAGACCTCTCACTTCTCAGAGTCACTTTTTTTCAGTTTACAAGGCTGAAAGTGGAGAATTCCATTAACTATAATGGCACTGCTGTGTATTTTTACATCTTGAAGCATGGTTTTTTTTCACTTTTCCATCAGCTGAATTAGGCTCGTATTGTTACCCACATACAACCTTCTGGATGTCACCCAGCCAAAGTTCATGCTCCTGTTAATTGTGCCTCAGCTCTGCAATAGTTTTACACTTAAAATAACAACAGCAACCATGTTTTGGAGCTTTCCAAAGAGACTGGCAGTGTATTTCTTGGCTACAAGAGGAAAGCCATAAGGACTGAGTAACCAGTAAGTTCATGAAACAATGAATCTTGAGAGATTGTCAGGCTGCCATTCCTGCTGCAGGGAGAATCCAGCTCTGTGCTGCTCTCATCCAGAGCATTCCTATAACCACAGAGACAATAAACTGCAACTTCAGCCCCTCATTTTCAGGGACATCAGAGGTAGACCCTCAGCTTTGGGGAGGGTTTGCAGTGGAAGAGGGTTAAGCATGGTGCCCTCTCCATGGCACGAATGTCAGCCATGCCCCTTCTGCTCCCCAGGGAAACACAGGGCACGCTGTGCCTTTTGGGAAACACAATGCAAAGGGAAAGTTGACTTCACACAATCATCTTAAACATAAGAAAGAAATCCTTAGGCATAATTTCACCCTCAGCATGGAAACTCTTTTGGACAACAAACTGTTTGGAACAAGGCTTTTGCTCTAAAGCATCCAACCCAAGAAGTGTTTTATAGAAATACCATAAAGGATCTACGAATGAGTGCATTGTTGTCAGCAGCAGCAAAACTTCTGCTAGGAATTAATTGCTTTCTTTTGAATAAGGGTTATTAAAGATGAAAAAGGAGATGCAAGGAGGGCTATAAGATGCTTCACTGTCATTGTGTTCACACAGAAGATATAGGGGGACCCAAAAAAAGTGTTGGGTTTTTTTTAAAAATTGATCACTCCCCCCCCCCAAGCTGACTTTTTCTTTCCCTGTGCATGTCAATAAACTGAATGGAATGGACTTTTCAAGGCACAGCATGAAAGATATACCCACAAATCCCATTAGTAGTAATGTGATTTGTGTGCTTATCTGCCATGCAATGCTTTGAAAGTTCATTCCTCTATTTCCATCTTCAGTTTTTCTACTTCCAAAAATACTTGAAAAGCTTGCACACACTTGCAGCTACTTTAGGGGTGGGGAGGACTGGAGGATGTGCAGACCTAAGTCCCAGTTCCAAGGAAAACTACAGGCAGCAGAGCTCCAGCCTGCAGGAACATGAGTTGTACCCTGGGTGGTTGTTGGTCCCCCAGTCAAGGCTCTGACAGGCTTGGAAAAAAAAAAATCCCTGGATTAGACTTCAACTTTTCCCATTTCAGTCCTTTTCACTGAAATGTTTTGATTTTGTGCCACTTTGAGCAATCTTTTTGTCACAAGAAGGGTAACAGCGTTGCAGGCTGTCTTCAGAATCTGGGATCTCACGACAAAGACCTTAAAAGAGAAGCAGAATACAGTGCACTATTCATTTATTCTCATGACAGCCCTTAGATTGTACAGAGCACAGAGAGCTGGCACCCGATTAATCAGCTCCTGAGACTGCAACGTGAACTCACTTCTCATGGCAATTCCAAGAGTCGAGGCTCCAATCCTTTTGGTCCTGCACCCCAACTAGATTGCTGTAACTAATAAGAAAAGTGTATCTATTTTTATTTACCCAGTACAGCATCTTTCAGCCTGGAAGGGCCCTAATCACATTATACAATATCCACTTTACCAGCCTTGCCAAAATACTGCCACTTTTGCAACAAGCTTAGAAGAGCAGAAAGGGATGCTCTTAACTCAAAAACAATGGAAAACCTTTCTTTTTTTCTTTTTTTTTTTCCCCCTGAGCAATTGTAAGCATTCAATGTTAGTACAAAGCAAATTGAATCCAATTTTAATTTCACACCTAAAAGACACCATTATCATGAACAAAGTAGCCAGCTCATCTTTATTCTGTTTCCAAGAGGAGGAAGAACCTAGATGAGACTTGAAACTGGTGTTTCAAGGAATACAGACACAAATATACTCTTGCAAATCACTGAGGCCTGAACTTACAAGAATTAGAATAACTGCTTTACTTTTAATACTGATCATAAACCTAAGGGATATCATGTCAAACATTTATTCGACTACGTTCATCCTCTGAAACTGCAACTGCCCTAATCTCTACAAACATGTTGAACAAGATTTTCATAATCTTAACTGTTCCAAAGCATTCAGACCTTGACTCAGCCTCTGAGTGTAAGGCACATTGATAAGAAAATAGTTTTTCCCTTTATTATTCCCTTGCATACACTAAATGAAGTGAAACTGCATGATTATGAATGGCTACATTTCTGTCCACGGTACAAAAAAGTGTAATTCCTAATCACAGAATATATTCTTCCTCTAATAGAAATGATACAGAATTAATTTAATCACCTGATAAAATCACAATTTAAAACACTGCATGAATGATAAAGTTTAAGGTTTTACTCTCTACACAAAGTAATTATTGGAGTTGAAAGTTCATTACAAAGAGGAAATAAATCCAAAGATGAAAAGTAAAGATGATTTTTTCCCCCAAAGCTTCTCATTCATTTTCAACACTATAAACTGTTTATACTTCTTTCACAATATGCTTCAAAAGGTATATATAAACCTAGCCTAAATCATATCTTGATATTGACATAAAGGTACAGCTTATATTTAGCATCTAGGCAGATTTAGATTTTCTATAAGCCTTGAAAAGCTGACATTATTAATGTATTGTGATGTAGATGCCCTACTGAGCCAGAACAGAAACATGAAAATCAAATATACAGGTTTATTTGATAAATATCTTATGTAGCCAGTCAGTTACAGCCATGTAACTCATATTCTTTTGTATGGGTTGAGGGTTTTTTTACTGGCAGGTTTGTTTTTTTTTAAATAAACAATTATCAAATTGGACTTCAGTTACATTTTTGAGAAAATTTTTTCCATTGTCCTTACATGCCTTTTGTTTATCATTCCCCATAATGGTTTTACTGTAACTCCTTCCCATCTTATACCTGCCTGATTTCCAAGACTACAGTTTGCTTATATTGCACAGGGAAAATGATGTTCATAGCAAAAATTCCATAGCTTTCAGAGACTGAAATCTTGCCCTCCTGCATTCGTGCCTTCTCATCTTCCCAGGCAGAATTCTAGAGCAGGTGAGGAAGTGGAAGCTGCAGCTGAGGACAGGATTTCTGTGGGATCACACGAGAAATCAAGGAAGGGTCTCATGGAGCCAGGATTTTGATTTTGGAGCTGTGAGTTTTCAGACTGCAGCAACAGACATTTCAAAAGGAATTTCTCTGTGTGCTCATGGATGATTATCAGTTGCATCACCGAAACATCCTGTTACACAATGTCATCAGCCAATACAGCAAGAAAAGCTTGTCTATGCATCAGAAGTCCCAAGAAACATCAGGACAACCCACCAGCCCATCTAAGTTCACTTTAAGTACTGTGCAGCATGAATAATGCAAGACATTTTTATTTAATTTGGATACCTACATCACCATTAATCTAAGAAACATCATAATAGTGTACGCTTAATGAAATATTAATATTTGCATTAATTTTCTTTATGTATTATACCTCACATTGCCTTTTCTAATATGGGATTTTAAGCCAAGCTCAATTTGATCTTCTTAATATAACAAAACCCCCAAACCACCACTGCAGAGATTGCAGAAAAATTGGCACTGACTCCAGTGAAGGGAGCTTCGCTTCAGACCTCCTCTATTTATTTTTAGTACTTTAGACTCCCAATATCCTAACAATGGCTGAAAAAAGAGTGGTTTTTACAAGCAACAGCAATGCAACCC
The DNA here is from genome assembly GCA_035221455.1 of Xenops minutus. NCBI lineage: Eukaryota > Metazoa > Chordata > Aves > Passeriformes > Furnariidae > Xenops > Xenops minutus. Next base: position 4,569,067 of record JAWWEE010000025.1, read on the forward strand.
ATAAAAAACCCTCTACCCTGCAAAGTCAACAGTTTAAAATGCAGGGTGAATGGGACATGAGCTGTAATGCATTAGCATATGCTTCACTGTATACAACTAATTAACAAACCATAGAATAACATGTAAGTTAGATTACATACCCTCAAAAACCTTTACCTTCAATTACATACACTTTGTAGGGCATAACTGAATTGCGTTAAACAATTAATACAATACATTTTTATATATATAATAATGGGGAATTATCATGAAAGAGAAGACAACTCACACTGCAAGGGGCAAAGGAAAACATCTAGTAGCTGGGATTACTCATTACTACATCATAGCTAATGCTCAAGTTCTACTTCTTCATGTCTGTTACCCCCAGCTGGCTGGCACCCAACCCAGCATTATGTATCTTTTCCCTTTGATGGATGAGACAGTAAATGTTATATTCTAAAGAAACCCCAAACCCTAAACTATTTTGAAAATCTGTCTAGCATATCAGCCTCACTCTTCACTATGAAATTTATTTTCCTTTTATTTTTCCCCCCCTTTCAAGAATTTGCTTCGTCTTGGAAGCAGGTATCAAAGCAGCTCCTCAATAACTTAAAAGAAAAATGACTAGTAGCTCCTCAGTGTCACTGTAGCTGACAAGTTTCTGCAATGTATTTACCTTCTTCTTTCACAACATTACAAACGTTAAGAACCCAGAAAGTGCCACAGCTGAGGGGTTTTTTTTCCTCCCCCATCTATCTCAATTTGAAAAAGATGCACTTGATTTTATGGTCTAATAGAGAAAATCTGCTTCTGTCTACTGGAAGTGGCTGTCCTTACTAATAAGTGAGAAATAAAATACACACAACCTCTATTTTGCTAGTGTATGAACTGAAATGAAAATGAAGACACTACCAAACCGATTCATACATCTTTACAAATCTACCTTCTAGGACAGGTTTTAGAGAAACAACAAAACCCCAAAACCAACCCTGACATAACACCTACAGAGTTATTTCATCTATTTTTCCATTTAAATGTAATTTTGACAATTTAATGACTGCATTCCTTCAAAAATAACAATGGTATTATATGACTGTCATGGAAATGTAACTCAGGATTGCTCAGTTCATAAAATTATTTCAGAAATGTGTTCGCAACCCATGGCTTTGCAGAGTTTACACGAACTGCAGCTCTCACTTCATTCTTGAAAACTATTTTAACTTTTGCATTCAAGTCCCTAGGGGTAAATTGTCCCTTGAGGTGCAGGATTAACAAATTTCTCTCCCTGTACTCTGTGATGGAATGTTACACAGAAGCAGCTCTTTGCTCACAGAGGAGCACAGGCCTTTGGGATGAAGAGTCTCTGGAGCACTGCCCTGTTCCCACTGTGGCTGCAGAAAGCCCCAGGAAACCCCTGTTTTCACCCTGTGCTTTCTGAAACACACTATTGGCCAATGCAGTACGTAATGAAGCTGAAATGAGTGTTCTGAACAATGGCACTGCCTGCACAATGCCAGCGAGGGCTGAGCATCCCATTCTGCTGCATGTTTCTGAGCCAGACCTGTGAAGTTCTTTGAACCTTTACTGAACCAATTTTGCGTTTGAAATATTTTCAGAACTTCTCTTCTCCATTTTAGCAAGCTAGACACAACACACTCCCCTGCTCCTGGCGGGGAACAATGGGAGGGACGGAGCGTGCCGTGGCTAAGCACTCTCATTGAAAAAACCAGGGGATGCTGCAATAATTGTCCTGAGAGGCTAGAAAGGAAACAAGACTCTACGCTGACAGCTTAGCTCAGCGTGAACTCTCATTTTTCACATGGAGCTAATTAAAAACTGAAATTAGTTAAATATGGAAATGACACTTGCAAGCACTTTAGCTGAATCCTGGCAAAATCCCTCTAGAGTGCTGCGACACTACCTGCTGCTTCAAAACTCCCCAACTGAATTTCACAGTTAAAAGGCTGAGCAAAGGGAAAGTTATTACAGAGATTTCCAATTCAAAATGTGTCTGTAAAATCCTAAATTAAATTTCATGGTAGCCCTTTCAGTAACGAGGGACATACTGTGCAGTCCAACGATATGGTGCTCAAATAACAGCCCTGCATGTATTCTCTGATTATCTCACCTTTAGGCACTGGGCTGGTTGTGCCAGAACTGTGCTGCTCACACGGGTACCAGCACTACAATGCTACAAAGATAAGCCATGTACTGCTACTGAAGGAGTCATTTGGAAAGCGTGGATGCACAGTGCACAAATGGAATTAATTCCACTGTTTAATGGCAGAAATCTGAGAAAATCAGAATGCAACAACCAAAAAATTTTATGCCTGTGATTTTAATCTGTATTTGTAAGTGTTGAATACATATGCAGAGAAGGGGCTATACTGCAATAAATTACATGGCCTATATATCTACCTCAGTGCTTTACATGCAAGGTAATAATAAAAAGCACTTCTGCATATTTAAATGGGCATAAAGAACCAAGGGACTGGATATGCATAAAAGGTATGATGACTGACATTAGCTTTTTGACTAAAGCACCATGTGAATTCCATTTTGGTGCACGTGACTTGCCTGGTATGCATAAAAGCAAGGGTATTTGCCCAAGGGCAAATATGATTTCTGAATGCAATTTAACGAAACCCGCCCACAGCACAGTTCATTCTGGAGCCATCCCAAGGCATTGGGGACGGCCAATCGCTTGCAAAACAACTGGAGCTTTTTGGGTTTATTGTTTTCCCTACATTCCATCCCTTTACCCTCGAGGCAATCTCCTCCCACTGGCCTGCTGCCACTATTGCACCAACAAATTTCTGTCTAGGAAAGCCAGCAAAGGATGCCACATAGCATGAAAGCCACTGTTACTCCCTCCCAAGTCTGCTGGCAGGGGGTATCGCTGCACCCAGCCTGCCAAAACCTCTTCCCTGGCAGCTCTCTGTATAATCTGTACATCACACCCAGGCTTTGCTAGTCCAGGGCCTTGAAACATCTCAGCTAACCCAGCTGGAGGGGATATGCTGCAGCTGCACCATCAGACCCTCTTATTTTATTGAATTTTGAATATGCAGCTTCAAAGCAATTCAGATGAATTTGCCCAAGGCCTCAGATCAGTAAAACTACTGCTACCACCTGCAGCAGGCTTCCTACATTTGAAGCATTTAAAAACAGGTGACAGGAGAGGAGTTTTCAGTGTAAGGACTGACTCCCGTGAAAAGCCTGCTAAACAAACTTGGTTATGCCCTGTTTTGGCAAGGAAGGAACTGTATGGCTCTCGGCCCAATTCTCACAATAGCACTGGGAATAATGGGAAGCTCCATTTTTAATTGTTTTTTTTTTTAAATCATGCGCACTTTTTTTTCAGGTTAAAATGGAAGCATTTATTTGATCACTGAGTTTCCTCTATTTTCGAGCATCAATATGAGTGGAGATAAAGGGCAGGCTATGATGAGCAGGTACTCCTAACAAGAGGGCATATTAAGAAACCCAGAAACAGACATCTAGCAGGCTGAGGCCTCTTAGTGCCATCCAATTCTGCTTCCAGCGAGCAGAGGCAAAGGATTATATATATTCCCTATCTCGCAGTTGACCAAACCCATGGTCCATATGGAATCTGCCTGCTTGACAGGTCCAAGCTTAAAAATATTGGGCCTAACCTGGCTGAATCTGAAACCAGGAGCCAAAGCTGCCCACATCTCATGGAACAGGGAGTCAGGGAGCTGCCTCCCACCTTCTGTTGTTTCGTTGCCTTGTGTCTGTAGGTAAAAACCCCATCTGGAGCAATCATATAGCACATAAGCAGTACCTACTTCTCTTGTCTGTGGGTTTTAACAGCACCCATATTATTTGTACAAGTAACTGTCCTCCCTGGGGAGCAGTATTCTTAAAGAGAGAAATTATTTTTATCATCATCTCCTGGTTCTGTCTTCCTACCTGAGTATACTCAGAGGAACATACAGCTTGGTGAGGGAGCTAGAGACAGAAAAAGGGAATCTGGGGAAGGGTACTGTGAGGTACAGTCAGGCAGCTTACTCTGAATAGCAATCATAAGGCTATGATTTATGGCTTTTAAAAGATCCCTAAAGAATGAACTATCAAGAACTTGCTAGAAAGAACAACATACATTCCAATCAACTCGTGATTGTACTTCAAATGTGCAACGAGCAGTCACTCTTCCAGCCAGCACATAACACACCTCTGGGCAAGCACCACGGGGATAAGACCCAAGGCACTCTTACAAGGAGACATCCACATGGGCTGCTGCTTTTTTACTAATGCTTCTGGGGTTTTTCCACTATTTATTCAAGAAGCAAATGGATATTGGCTTAAAGGTGAGAAATTAAGACTGAGGATTTTCATCTTCAGGCACTTAACGGTATGTAATCATTCTCTTGTCCTTTTCTCTCCTCTTTCACTCAGAAACATCCAATAGAGTCTAAAAACTTGAATCAAGGAGAAAAGCAAAGCCTGCAGTCTCCCTTCAGGGAGGAAGAAGAGAGGAGGGAGTAAAGGAGACTGACAGGCAGAAATACATTATTTATGCTTTCCATAAGCAAGAGAGCATAGGGGTGTGATCCAGGGAATTCCATGCACCAAACAGAGTCTACAGCCATCTCTACCCTTGCAGGAACTGTTGCAGTGCTCAGAAGATGCAGCATGCCCAAACCAGCAATGCCATCCCCGTCACACAAACCAGCCTCCATGTGCAGGAAGCACTGGAGTGAAGATTATTCCCAAAGCTGGGGCCAATACAGGGCTACTGGGTCCAGGAGACCGCTGAGCCACGTACCTTCAGAGACTTTACAAGCTGGTTCTCTGAGCCATAGACAAGAACAAGACTCCTAAGATCATCCAGCCTCACTCTGAACTACTGCCTTGTACTGGTTTTCTCTGTAAACAGAATCTAAAGTCATCCCAGAAAAGGCAGAAAGAGTCACCTGCTGACTTTGTCAAACACAGGGTCCTCACTGGGAGCTACGCAGGTTTTGCCCCATACACTGATTCTGGCGATCTAGACAGTCTAAGTCATTAAATGAATTCTTTGAATTGTAAAACTTTAGTCAAGGTCATTTGCAAATGCAAACCTTGAGTTCAATTATGTTTTAGTAGTAGATGACACAATTACAAGGAAAAAAAAACCCTGTTTTTACAACTTTACAGCTTTTCCCCTTGGTTATCAATTTTTAAATACAGGGCAAGGATAAAAAGTGTGCTTTTGAAAAAATTCTGAACACATAAATGTTTCAGATCAGTTGTACTGCACAGAACAAAAAAATGTGTCTTTTAATAGTGTGATTTGATGTAATTTGCCTTATGATTTTTGTTAAGGTACAGCAAATGCTGAACAGAAAATGGCACATATTTCATCTCAAGAAACAGAGCCAAATTCATCCCTGCATCTTTTTCATGCCCCATTGGTCTAAGCCAATTATTTTCAATGTAGCTATATCAGTGTGGAAGAGGAATAATGCAATCATGAATCAAGTCCATACTATTTTTCATGACAATTCCACTTCAGCAATGCCTCAGATATAACCTAGTGAACCACAGATCACAGTAATATTTTATCAAATTTATTCAACAAGATGTATTAAATATACTTACCTTTCTGCCTGTATCTTAGCAACTTAGCAAACCTTACAATATCAGAATGCTGGAAACAAGCCTCCAGTCTTACTTACAAATGCAGATTTCACTTTTAAGAATAGGTGTGCCAGAATCGATGACCATAATTGCAAGAATAAATTTTCCTGAATGGTGCCATAACGCACATTTTCCTGTATCTGCACCCAGTCCTTAAGGAATCCCTTAATTAATGGTATCATTTTCTAGGCTATTTGCTAGATCTGTCATGTAAATTCAATGGCAGGGGTATTAAGGTTTCATTACAGGAGATATCAAAATAAGAGTATCCCTCAACAGCTTACGTGTTCCATGGCCACTTGGCACATGTTTTATGGTCTCCACTGATTTCAGTAACAGCCCCCAAGGGGTTTAGTGGTGCTGTGGCAGTGCTTGGACTCAATGACTGCAGAGGTCTTTTCCAGCCCTGATGGTTCTGTGATCGTGGGAGCCAAGGGCAGTCTTGTCTAAGTGGGGTTCAACAGCTACAGTGCAGGACAGGGATTTGATTCCTCAGGGAAAAACAGAGTGGGACTGCATGGAAACCACAGGAGCTTGTCCTCACCAGCCTCAGCTGGATCTTTAGATAGAGGACAATAAATCCTTATTATTCACATGGAAAACTGGTCTACACTAAAGCAACCTGCAGTTTTCCCATGTAAGAGCCAAGCAGCAGCTTAGCTCTGCCCAGGAAGGCACAGCCACTGCCAGCTGTGTGACACGAGAGCCCAGAGTCACCAGGGCTGTGCCCGAGTGATAACGACAGCAAGGCAAGATATCTGGAGCTAAACCCTGCAGAGTGTAACTCCAGATTGCTCTCTCAGTACCTTCCCATCAGCCTCTGCGTGATTTAGAGTTTAAACCCAAGCTTCTAGCCCTGAGCTCAGTGCTTGAAGGTGGTTCAAGAGAGTTGGATCCTCCCTCAGGTACAAGAAGGGTTCAATCTTCCCTTGTCCCCTGGTCCCTGCCACCCCAGAAATGCTGTAACCCAGCCCCATGCAATCAGCTTGGGAAAGAGTGCTGGCATTCAGTGCAAATATCAACGCAGCAGGCACATCAAACACAGTCTTAGCAACATCTCCCATTACATATCCTCGTGTTTGGTTCATCAGAAATACTGACAAACGCTGCAACTGAAAACCTGAACAGTTCCCAGCAGCCCCAGCAGCACTGCCAGGCTGTACCCAAGGCAGTGCCCCTTGGTTGCCTAGCTTAGTTTGCCTTAAATTCCCCCTGTGGATGGCTGTACCATGCTTTTGGGGAGGCTGGTGACTTAGGGGTTGCCCACTGGTATAGGAGATAGAAGCATTTTTTCCTTCAGTGCCTGCTTTGTAAATCAATCATTAAATTAGGTGCTACTTCATTCACGTTTTTGGGGCCTCTATCTGCCGTAAGACGCCTACTGGGGTGACAAGTGACAAAATATATAGAACCTGGGGAGAGGATGAGGAAAGGCAGGAAGGAGGAGGACTCTGCCTGTCTCTGCACATCCCATCTGCTGGCAGAAAGGCTCAGGCAGTGGCACACGGACCCTGTAGAATGAAGCTATTGAATTTTTTAGTAGCACAATGCACTGCATAACTTTGCTGTTCCACCACAACACAAGCACTTAAAGAGCAATCTTCAAAGCACTAAAATGAGACGTATCCAGCTGTGTTTCCATTCATATACATCAACAAGAAAACATGTAATTTTTTATACTAATTCCATGGAGAAATCAAAGAATAAAAAGCGATCAAAAAACTGAATGAAATTCTACAAACATTAACAATCAAGAAAAAACAAATCTAGTTTTATTAATCTGTATCATGGAAACACAAGTCATTTAAAACATCTTTGCAACATCTCTTCAGTTTAATCTGCATCAGGTAATTTGAAGGAAGTCACAATCTTTTTGCCAAGATCAAAATATTCACTGTCTTCTTAAGAAACAACTAGTAAATTTTTAAAAGCAGTTTGAGAATGTTGACAGAATTGTTGACATTACACACAAAGAAGTACTGCTAACGTATCTCCTTATATTTTATCTTTCTTTTGCAAAGCTTTATAATTCTTTTTTTTTTCAGTAGTAACATACAAATTGCTTTCCTTGGAATCAGACTCAAGATTCCTGAAGATTCTAAAAGGAGAAAACCCAGTATTGCCAGTAACACACACAAAACACAACTGCTCCTACACCTGACAGCATTGAAACAAGGAGTGTGTGGTACCAGCATCAGAAGATGGATAAGTGAACCAGAGGTGGGGGAAAAGCAGATTACTGTGCAAGCAGACTCATTTTGAAAGCTTTAATAGGGGACTGGGATCTGTTCCCTCCAAAAGAAAACCAGACAGCAGGAAGCACTGTTCCCTATCCTTGCTCTGTTCTTGGGAAACAGGACAAAACTTGTCTCCTTGCCTTCAGGAGAGAGCATTAATGTAAAATAGTCTTTTTACTGTTACAGCTCCTTACACATTAGATTGCACTTTAACTCTTTATTTTTTAAGGTGAACATCCTCCTAATAAAAGACACTGGGCTGATGGTCCCAGCAGCTGGTATTTGCCATTTATTCTCAGAACAGGAGCAGCATGAAAGGTTCCTCAAGTGGTCCAGCTTCACTCCTGCTCTGAAGAAATTGCTCTTTTATCCCTGTCTCCACCTCAGCTAAACAGTAGTAAAAAGTGACTTAACAGAGTGTGGGCCAAGGGTGGCACCCAATGTCCTGACAGCAACCAGTGAATGCACTTAAAGTCATGGGCTTTGTTCCTCTCAACAGAACCTGCTGATTTCCTTCTCCTCTGCTCAGCTTACAGAAGGAAAACAGTGCAGAAACACAGGCACTTCCTCAAGCAGCAAATCCCAGAAAACAGCCTAAAAAGGAACACTTTTCCCCACAGGGACAGCAACCTGGGGTCCTGAAATAAAACTGGATAGATGAGGTTGTGCCTGGAGAGCTAGCCCTGCACCCTGAAAGACCAGAGGAAGATTTTAATGGATATGGTGACACCCCAGGCTACAGCCCTATCCCTGCATGAAGTCACCTGGGAAAATCCAAGGAGCTGGGGACCAAGTGGTTAGGGGAGCAGGGCAATGGGACAAGCACTCTGACACACAGATCCCCACAGCTCAGCTGACCCTCCTCTTAACTTTAATAGGCTATCAGAACTCAAACACTACACTTGATATTCTTCATTAAAGTAACAACCAAACGTTAGCTCTTCACTAGTAAAGGTGCTGAGATGTTAGCTCAAACAATTCTGCTACTACACACGAAAACAAGGTTAGAATTGCATCTCATGCTTTGCTATCTTAATAGGCACGAATTGTCCATCACATTCCCAGCCTGTGCTAAGACTTCTTTCTGAAACCCAGTGTTCTCCTTTACCTCTAGTTATTATGCTGCTTTTAAATAACAGACTAGAGAGCATGATACTACTCAAAAGACACTCAAAGCCAGCAGACATAAGATTCATTTTTTACAGTAATGAAAAATATATACATTACTGAAACTCAATTTAGCCATCTGGAATGTAGGAATAATAACATTTACTTTCCCCACAGTAAAGTGCTTATAAGCTAAATTAGCATTAACTATTATTCATCTCAGTTCTGCAGAACAGTGAATCATAGCCTTAACTTCAAGCATTATTTTTTGAAAAATGAGTAAGTAATTTCAACAAGCAGAAAATAAAACTTTTGTCTTTCTTTCCAATTCCTCTAACTATCATTATTTACCAGATGCTAATTTAGCCTATTTACAGAAAAATCAAGTTATTTTTTGGCTCCTCTGTGCTAGAATTAATCAGAAGCAGCATGATCCCATGTTTAATTTCAATCACAGCAGCTATTGCTTTACAAATAAATAAAACTTAGAGAATTTTTTACTGCTCCTAAGCCAGATGTTGTTTTATTTTTCCTAAGGAAAATAACATTTACAATACCGGCTTCTACACAAACTTTTGTTTAATCATGAGAGCACCACAGAATATGGGGTTTCCTTCAAGAAAATCCAAGAGTATAAATAAAACTGCATTTCCTTGAAAGACATCAGCAATAGCTGGGTTATCTAGAAGATGTCCAGCCTGTCAAGAATTAAAACATGCCCAAGGAAATAGAAGCTGGGGGGAGAGGGATGAATAAAAGGGTATGATTAAAAGAAAGCTGTCTCTGTCAACCCTGCCTTTACCAAGAGAGGCAAGTGCCATGAGGCAGCACACAGAATTCCTGCTGCAGACCCGGGGCTCAGCTTCTTTCAGTTTAACTTGCACAAGCTGGTTATCAATTTCCCAGCTAGCTGTAGTGAGAGGACAGCAGCATTTCACCCCATCTGTTAGTCCTTGGCTGGGACAGCAGTGCTATTTGTTTTCCTAGCGTGCCATCCCAGCCCACAGAACAGATTGATGGTGCCACTGAGACACTGGGAAGCGGCGCCGGCGCTGCTGCCAAGGGCATGGAGGACACGCATGGTCACATCCAGATGATCCTGCCTTAAGAGAGGGGGAAGTGAAGAATCTGCACTCCCTCCCTGCCTTCCCCAACAGGAGACTGCATCTGACCTTCAGCCAGAGAAAGACAGAGCAAGCTTGCCTTTGGAGCTTTAGAGGGGTCCAAGAACACCTTCAGCCTGGGTTTAACACCATGCTGCCAAGGTGAGAGTTGAGGGGTTATCCCCAAAGACTTCCACCAGTGCCCTCTTTCAGGACAATCTGCCCAGGGCAGGGCATCTTTCTGCAGCCCCAGCTGGTCTGTACCCCTGCTGGCACAGCCTGGATTTAGTGGTCAGTGATCCTCACACAGACTATATTAAAACCTACACAAAACACTGCAGCAACGACAGGACTAAGTGACATTTTCTCCCAGGCAGCCAGCAATAGGACAAGGGGGCACGGGCTTAAGCTCTGCCAGGGGACATTTAGGTTGGATATTAGAAAGAAATTCTTTACAGAGAGAGTAATCAGGCACTGGAACGGGCTGCCCAGAGATGTGGTGGATTCACCATCCCTGGAGGTTTTGAAACTGAGACTGGACGGGGCACATGGTGCCATGATCCAGTAACCAGACTGGACTGGGACCAGGGGTTGGACTCGACTATCTCGGAGGTCTTTTCCAACCTGATCGATTCTATGATTTTGTGTTGTAAAAGTGTACAATTTTCTAATTGTTTACTGGTGGCCACTATGTACTGGATTCCTCCAAAATACAAACCACTTCAAGATACTGGAAATGTCACCAAACAAAATAGAACTGTTTCCAGTTACTGCCTCATCCATTTCTGTAAACTTCTCCCCTACACAAACTATGATAAATTATCTCATTCTTGACTTTACTGGCATGTGCATTCCCAACAAACTTCAGAACAGTACACATGGAGTATTTTCAAGAATAAGCCTGGGTAAAATTCTGAAAAATACATAAAATAAGCAAGTTAAAAAATAGGGGAAATATTTTCATAGTTTCTGTCAGTCTATAGTGGTATTATTTCATTTTAGTACAGCACAAAATATTATCTATGTATGATGTAAGTGCATTTAGTAGCACACACCCAAAAGCAGGTGAAAGAAATCAGGAAAATATATGGAGAAATAAGTTCAATTTGTACATATCACATGCACATGAACACAAACAATAAGCAAACTAGAGACATGTAAAATATAATTCTGTCTACTACAAATTTGGCCTTTTCATCATCTGCAGCCCAAACTCTATTATAAGCTTGCCATTTCAATCCAGACCTTTGACCTCCACAAAAAGGCTTAGAGGAAAACTGTTTATATTTAGAAAAAGCTTTAAAAGGTAAAACTATCATAGAATAATACTATATCTTAGCAGACTAGTCAGAGAGTTCAAATTGAAATGGCATTTCATCCTAAGCAAGAATGTCTCTATTTCTAAATGGCACATGGGCCATTTATATTACTGAAACCCAGGGATTAATGACTGCAGATCTCCAGTTCCTGAGTTGACAGAGGGGATATTTTCATGGAGGTGACCCACACGGGTTTCAGAGGAACCCCCAACCCACAGCTGGCATTGATAAATGGTGTTTCTGAAAGACTGAACACACATGCATAGTGCATGTTGACATAAATTGTATTTAACAGAAAGTATCCCAGCAGAGGAGGGTGGGAACAAGCCCCACAGTCTTACAGACACTGCAAGTGAGGACAAAGCAACCAGGACTTGTATTTTCCTTCAGCCAAGAAGGGATATGACTGTTTAAATTTTCAGACAAGGGAAACAAAGACTCATTCTTCTCTTCCATACAACTGCATGCCTTCACCTCTACCTACAGGTACCCCTGTGCCTCCCCCCTGGAATTGTGACCAGCTAAGCAGTGACTGCTGAAAACAATTAACTTGCTTTCAGGCCTGTTCTGCCTTGCAAGAAATTACAAAACTATTTTGTGTCTGAAAACAAAGACTTGGGGTCACACAGTAAAACTGAGTAAAAAATAAAATTGCAAATTTTTGCTAAAAGCATCCACGCAGACATTACTGGTGACCTGCTGTGATCAGTAATTTACCCACGTGTGAACACTGAACTAAGGAAACTGCTTTGTACAACTATAAAACAAATATTGACAATTCCAGAGTCATGACTACACTAAAGAAAGAGCAAGGTGTGCAGTACATGCAGCCATCACCTCTTTTGTAAACTACCCTGGGATTGCTGGCATGGGCAAGTTGCAGCACTCAGCAGAAGCTCTTAATGGAGAGCATTTAAAGCAAAATCTGCTGCAAGAATAGGAATGTGTTAAGAGACCTGCAATTCCTAAGCTTGGGGTGCTGTGCTTTGGTTTGGAAAAAGGAAGGGAAAATGAAGGAAAAACTAGAGATCTGTGCTCAGAATAAAGTTCCATACTCAAAAGGTAAAAAGTAGGATGGCTTTTACAAAGTCAGCCCGAGGCTCCGTGCTGCCCCATCCCTGGGAAATGGCTGAGCACACACTGCTCTTGGGTACCAGGCAAAGCACCCACTGTGCAAACTGGCAACCCCAGAGTTTGGCAGGGAAGGATTTGGATTTGCAGCACAATCCACAACCTGCAGTTCATTCCCTTCCTGTGACTCTAAGGCCCTTGAAAAAGAGTCCCAGAATGTTGTTGGAGGAGGGTGTACCCCTGGAGAACTGAACCCCTCAGCTCAAAACATCACCACCATCTAAAGGCAGCTGCTCAAAGGTCTTCTGCCCCAGAACTGGGCTGAAATGCAGGCTGGGATGCTGATAGCTTCGAAGCTGGTATCCAGGAATTCCAAATTCATTGAACCAGGGAATTCCATACTAAATATCTGCTCCCCAAATCCTGGAAACCACAGGCAAGTGGTACATTTTTGAATGCACACACAGCCGAAGCAAAGCAAACTCCCACTGCTAAGGAAGCTGTCGTGTTTCTGGTGCTCCAGGAATGCCAAATCAATGTTAAGCAAATTGCACTGTGTTTAAAAGCCTTTTTCTGTTGTCGCTATTTACAGTTTTCTACTGGTAAATATGGAAGAAAAGATGAGTGATTTATGAATGCTCACTTTAAAAAGTCAAACAACATATTAAAACAATGCTTCATAGCACGGGGAAATGGAGATAAGCAGACCATTTTCACAGTGATTTCATAAAAAGGAAATGCACAGATTTTTGACAGGAAAAAACATAATCTAAAGATGAAGAGAACTGTGCATATTAGATGTTGTTAAACCTTTATTTGGCCTAAAGCAAAAGATAAAACTTGTTCTGTCAGATCTGAAAGAAAAACCCTAAAGAGATGAAAATCAAAGCTTTTCAACCTCAGTAATCTCTCTTAACAAATATCCCAAGGTGAGACTGAAACCCTCTACCCAACTACATCCTGAAAACCACTACTGTTTCCAGTTTCTCCATTCACATGAGAGTGGGCAGTGCTGATCAAACGCCACAAAATCAATCAAGGAGAAAGATGTGTCTCCTGCTGTTTTCCTGGATATCTCTGAATTCCCTGCTCCCAGGACCAGTAAACCCTCAGGCCTAATGGGTGGCACTTGCCCATGGCTGCTCAGGCAATTGCCCTGACCCAGGTTGTGCAAATAACCAGCCCCTAAATTGACTAAGGAGTGTCACGACAAGAGAAGGAAAAATGGGCTCAGGGAGCTGAGCAGCAGCTGGAGGAGCATCCTCAGGTGGTGCTCAAGGAGAGTGGATATTTTCATTTGTAGCCCATTTGCTGCAAAAGGACAGAAGTTTAAGACATGCCATGGAGGACAATATGGCAATGCAAGCAAAGAAAGGGAAAACAACTTTGCTGTATTTCTGAGAACAAATAGCTGTCTCTACCATCACATCATTGTTTTACTATTACCAGCTAATACAAGAGCAGACAGAAAGTGCAGCTGTGGTCCACGGAATATTTGGCATTTCTGGCCCAACTATAATCCCTCATGTAATGAAAAACCTATTTCTATTTCTGCATCCTCGCTACTCTTCATACTGAAGAGCCTTGCGTCTGTCTCCCATTTATTGAAGCTTATTCTTCATCTAGACAGCCAGAGCTGGTTTGTATTAGAAATTAGGTTTTAAATCACTATTTTTCTGTTATTTGTTTTAGGATTTTCGGGAAGCCTCCAGAGGCGCAGAAAAATTTTTCTTGTAGGAAAAGACCCTAATCCTCTTCAAGAAACAAGCTCCAAATCCCTAAACCCTTGTTTAAGAACTTGGATGTTTTTAAGGTTTAGATTCTGGCTGTAACGACAATAACATGACAAGAGATAAAATGACAAAAATGTTTTTAAAAAAAAAAGTTAAGACTCCCTCTGCAAGAGTCACGTTAATCAGGTCCCTGAGCTTTTCTTAATGAGCAGACTCCATTATGGAATCTCCTTTTGCTTTCCTCATGTGGATGGAGTTTTGCATTTCAGCGATTAATGGAGTCTCAAGACGTAGAAAGGGATATATACAAAAGAAAGAAACAACAGGAAATATAAATTTTTGGCTAAATAAATCTTCTGGGCCTAAATTGCACCTCTTTTCTCTTGATGCTCTCTGTTATCTTGTGGCCAGTTTGAACATGATTCTGTCTTTTCAGGTCCCAACTCTGCACCACAGTCTTTCAAACGAGCAGAGTTTTCTCCTTCAAAAGACCCTGGATCCTACAGGCACACTAACTTTTAGTTTAGAGTCATTTTGCATTTTCCACAGACCAGCAAAGATATAGCAAGTTCATTTTGGCTTGGGACGCTCGCTGTGCACTCCTGACACTTTTCCAGCATCCAGCAATTTTCTCAGCATATCAAGCACCTCTCTTTTAAAGCTTTTAATAACTGAGCACAGAAATCCTCTAGCGACACTACAGTCTGACAGGAGTACCACTTTCCTTCTGGAAAAGAAAACACAGCCCCACAACTCCAAAAATCAGGAGCAAATCCTGGGTTTGCTGACAAGCCACCAGCCTTGGATCAAACCACCTCCCCTAGAATTACACAGGGTTTTCCTGCTTTCCCTATTTAGGAGGCAAAGCTGTAGGACAAAGGTCCTGATTGAAAATTGAAAATTTGTCATTTTCTTCTTCTGTCTACACTGAATTATTTCAGCTGCATTGCCAAATCTCTTGACAGTAGCAGGATGGTTTTGGACTGCTGTTGGTATAAGGCACTAAATTCCGTTTATGTGAAATTGGGGTCCTGAGACCAGCACTGGATACAGTGGAGATGGATGGTGTGCTCTGACCATCTCCTGCATCCTCTGAGCCCCACATCAGCACCTCGCACAAAGCAGGAATTCTCTTGCAGGAGAAATAATTGAACTGAAAGGAGAAGGCACAAATGTGTAGAAAATGCACTATTCTTGCCGTTTGGTTTGGTCTACCATTCAGATTTAAATGAAACAACTGTTAACACACAGGGACAAGCAGCACATAAGCAACAGACTGACCTTTCCAAGCATCTTGTCTAATCCAGGTGGATTCCTGCAAGGCAAATGATGTGCCAGACACAGAGCACACCTCCCCACCCAACCTATTCTGCCACACTGGCATCAGCATGTGAAAACATCCATTCTGTGCCTTCTCTCGGAAAGTATTTAGTAAGAAAAATGTTGGAGGAAATCAGCTGATCAACCAACCAGCAAATTAAAAAAAAAAAAAAGGGCTTAAAATTAAATTAACTGCAGCACTGTTATGCATTATGTATATTACCTTTTAAAAATTAAACATGACACAGAGGGATAAATCTGGACATCTCAGAGAAGAAAATAAACTAAACCCAGAGCATATTTACAGTTTTAGTTAAGGTTCTGTGAGACCAACATTAGAGAATGAAAATCCTTTTCCATTCAGAAACTATATTAATACAAATACTTTCATTTCTAGTAATTATTTAGTAATAGCCAAGATAAAGACATTAATATTGTCTCATAATCACACAGTGGGGCTCAGTAGTGATTCTCTCATTATCAAATCTGCTCAACATACAAGTCAAAACATGATTTTTTAACCAACTACATTCTTCATTTTGGCATTGTAATTCCAGCTTCTGATGTCAGAAACGATTATGGGAAATTAAGACAGAAGTTGCTGAATATAAAGAAAATATACACACATCAGTCCAAAAAGGAGCCTCTCCTTTCTACACCCATTGCCCTAATAAATAAAACAAGCTTTGGCTCACCTGTAGCCATCACGGTCAAATTCTGTTCTGGAAAACAGACCTTCCTTCACACCCAGAGAAAAGGACACATGTCAGAGCTTAGCACTGCTCATTATTTAGGCAAAAACACCTCAGATCACTAGAAATGGAAGAAGCCCTTGCAGTGGTACCAAGTGGGGACTGCCAGCCCAGCAGCTGTGTGGGAGCAGAGCTCTGTGTGGAGGGCCCTGGGGTGCCCTGGGCTGTGGGAACACAACCATGGCCAGGGGTTGGGGGAGATGATATCCCCACCTGCTCAGCCCTCAATAGGCAGCTTCTAGGACAGCTGCACCCAGTTTGGGGATATCACAAGGCCAGCAATAAACAGGGCATGTCATCAGGATGGCTGGAGCAGCTGGGTTTATGATCCAGCCTGCTGGAGAAACAGCTCAGGGGGCTTCACAACAGCCTGCTGGTATCTAGAGGTCATCAAGAAGATAAAGCCAGGTGCAATCTCTGTCCTTAGAGGTCCTCAGCAGCAGAGTAGACATCAGACACGACCCAGCTTTGAGCAGGAGACTGGACCAGGGACATCCAGAGGTCCCTTCCAACCTCAATTATCCTATAAACTTGTAAACCTAAATCTGGAGTGCACAGTTTGTCCCCAGGGTCACACAGGTTGTCATGGAAGATGTCAGTTTTCCCATTTATAACTACAAGGCCATCATGTGAAGAATTACTACCAAAGCACAACATCCTGTGAATATGGTGTGGTAGGTGCTCAAACTCACTGACCTTGGCAAGTCAGGGACTTTATTCCTGGACATCCAGGACATATAAGATGGTTGGGATCTCAGTAGTGGCATGAGAAGGCAGGTCAAAGCATCATGCAACAAGATACATAAAATTAAAGCCTGAAGAAACAAAGGCCAAAATGAACCTGAACACTCTTTCTTTAACAGTTTTTAAATTATTGAAAGGAGATAATTTCATCCCATTATATTATATGGTGGATAAATTTTTCTGTCAGTTCCTAGTGATGTGTCATTTCTCTTGCCACTGTTCAACTTCCTTTGCTCCATAATTTCTGTACTCTATTACCCTGTCTTACTATTTTCACAAATTGAATTTAATTCCAATTTTTTATTTTGTCTTCTTTCAAGCTCCTTGAATATTCCTTGAATAGTCTCTTGTCTCTGTAGTACACTTCAGTATTTTTGTGGGGTTTTTTCATGGTGTTCATAATGCTGTTATAAGAGCTCCATCAGCCACTTCCCAAATGCATGTGACATCTTTCAATCTGCTATTATCCCATAGAGCAATGGATGTATTTATAAATATTTCTAAAGGCAAGCATGTACTTCTGCACTAAAATGAATAAAATCCATAACACACAAAGTGCAAAACAACACAATGAGTCGAACACAGCAACAAATAATCAATATAAATGAATCCATAAATGATCAGCTGATGATGTCACACTAAATAACTGCTAAGAAAGCAATGTTTACCCAGGAAGAAATAAGACATTTTACTCTGATATTGAACACTGACTTTTCAGAGAGAATGACCACAGGTTTATTTGATAGCTTTCTTTGACTTGGCATTATATTAGCAAAATTTAATCTTCAATATTCCTTATGCTTACCCTTCTCCTGAAAAATGGCCTCATCTCAGTTTGTTGGGCTAGGCTATAAAGCATGTCTCACTAAAATATCTCAATGCTTTTTCATCATTTCCCCCTCCATCTTACTGCAAGACTCATTTGGCATCTACTTATCTCTGCTATCTCTTTACCCTGACAAGATTTCATACCTGTGATTCTGGGATTAAATCCTAGATTCCTAAAAAAAACCCCATAATATTCAGTATTTGCACTGCTGAAAGTGAGAACAGGCTGTGTCACATAGCCATCCTGAAACCCCTTCTCACTTGTGCAGGTAGGATGCAAGGGCATGTGAAGCACAGCACATGCTTCACATCTGAGAGAAAAAAAGCAAGCATCTCTGGGACACTATTCCTGCAGCACTGACTAGAAAAAGCCAAAACCTCTCCTGTATAAATAATAATTATTAAACTACTAACTGCAAACACCATCTCTCTAAAAAGAGCTTCTGGGGAGCACTGCTAGCATGGGCAGTCCTGGACTGTGTTGTGCAATATGCATTAACAAACCAAAAGGTGCCCTGAAAACACATGCCCAAAACCACAAAGAAGAGTGTATTCTATGATCCTCCCTGTCTCTTGCCAAGGTTGCAGAGCATGTTCCACTTGGTAGCTGAGCAGGAAGGGTTTTCATGTCAAGAGGTGGTAGCACTTTGTGAGTTATGGAAACCTTAGTCTCATTCTGGTTTATTGTCTGCAAATCTGTGACAAAGACAAAGAACTGAGCAGGCTGCAAGACTGGCTCTTCACAGTGAAAGCCTCTGATTTCCATTATCCCTGAGATCTCTGCTAGGCAAAACAACTGGTGTATTGGCTTTTCTTGGAACAAATCTGTAGATCAAGCTTTTCCTTTTGACTCAGGAAAAGCCCAGAGAAATTATACCCAAGTGATCTCACATCCAAGTCCTCCTGTTCTTTGTGGCATTAAACATACTGCAGCTGGAACAACTTGTCTTTAGGAAAACTGTCTCCTTCCCCTGAGGAATCTCTCACACCTTTGGACTGTGGACTAGGGACACTTCTAGGCCAGAAAGCCATATCTAAATTTCCTGGAGGCAGACACCACGATTCCAACAGTAGCACAGAGTTTCCTTATGGAATGGCACCAGATGCTTTTCCCTAAAAGGCTCAAACCCCCTCTTTTCAGAGGTAGCATCACACAAGCTTATCAAGCTCCTGCCATACTTTTCTCTCTCAGATTGACTGATAGCAGTCAATAAGAATCACTGAATGTGTGACATTTGGAATATGACAGGCATATTCGAAAATTTAATTATTGCCCCCAGTTGACACCTATTTTCAATGCAAATTTAAGAACAGAACCTTCTGTCATCAGCTAATCTCGCAAGATGCAGCACTGCCTCGGTTTACATTGATTTCAAGGGGATCTGATCGTGGTGATTGGCAGCCAGATGCCCTCTGCCTCTCAAGGTTCCAGCTTTGCATGATTTTCCCTTTTGCAGTCTTGCTTTCCAAAATGTCTAGCATCTTTAATTTCACTCAAGTCTGGACAAGATAAAGTCAGGGGGTTTCTGACTCCACAAGTGAAAAACAAGGGAAACTTAAGAAATCAAATTAAACTTAAGTTCCTGTTTGCCAAAAACAACTTGGAGAGAGAAGGGGGGGTGGGAATCAATGGGTACCTAAGACAGGCACTTCAGCCACCTGTTTTGATGAGTCCTGATCTCCAGAACCCGAATAAGAAAGACTTAGGAGTGGAAGAACTTACAAAGATGAACGAACAAACGTCATCAAAGCACTGACATTAACAAGTAACTGACTCATCTGTGGGAATTAAATAACTCCAGTGGATATCACAATACCTGAAGAAGAAAATTTTATGCAAACTGTGGTATATACACATATTTGATGTAAAGATGAGACTTCTAGTTCCAAATAAGCAACCCCATCAATTTTATTGTCTGCCTGTCACAGAAACAAATTAATACTTCTGTGGGTACAAGAGGAATAACTACATAAATTAACCATTTATTTCCCTGGATATCTTATGTTCTGTGCATAACTATTCTTCAGCTTCTAATTTCAACTATATATAGAAGGAATTAAGGGGAAAAAAAAAAGAAAAAAGGCATTTTCATTTGCTTAATTAACTGCCAGACCCTTTGGCAATTCAGTCCTTTCTGAAGTGAATATATTATTTCAAGTTTATGCAGAAACCTGAAATTTATCTTAAACCTCATGTGTCATTAAAGTCAAATAACACCGAGGAATAAATGACTCATAACATTTTCATGTGCAACTTAGGCACTAAAGGTGTAGTGCCAGCCTGCTGTTCTCATAATCTGTCATTTGCCTTCTATTTTTCCTGTGTCCTCTTCCGAAGGATAGCAGATAAAATAACAGCAGTACTCTAAAAGTTACAGTATCAGGGTATTATATTCAAGTGAAACATCCTTAAACCCATTGCAGCTTTTAATTTCTACAGGAAATAACACTTTGGGGTTTCCCCCCCCTCCCAGGAAAGTCTAAATACTTTAAATTACCATCTTTTTAACGTACTGCCATGTTGATGGTCAGATGTTCTTTGATGCTCAAAGATAGATTGGCAGAAATCAGAGCAGTGTAGGGGCTTACAAAAATGTGCTATTTACGTTTGGCAGCAATTACTTTGTGAAAAACACAAGGTGACTCTTTTTCTGCTCCTTCTTTCTTCTTTTTGATATTTTCCCCCTCCAAGTTTGGCATGAATCAAAAGAGCTAAAAACTAATTTAACATGACAAATGCTTTCATCACTCCCTTAACCTCTCAAGTGAACACTCTGACAAAGACAATATGTGTGCTATATGCTTTCCTTTTGACACTTTATAAATTACTTTCTTGTAACTGGGTTTTACCACCAGCCCAATATCTTCAGGATGTCCTCATTTGAATGGCTGGTTCTACATTCTTCACATGTCACTCCTGGATAATAGGAATAACTCCTGGGCTTTGTGAAAAGCCACAAGTCTCAGAGAGGACCGGGGACAATTTTATTTCTATCCTGAATGCTGGAATTTACCAAAAACGTTGTGCAATACCAGCAACTAATACTCTGCATTTTATTCACATCTGCCTACTGAAGAAACAGGGGGAAGTGATAAACCTGGCTTTAAATACACAGACAACTTTGTGCATACCCTGTAAAGGAAAGGTTAACTGATGTTTTTCCTGTTCTCTGCTATGAAAAACAGTATAACAGCCAGCCATGAAAACACCTTAAAATGTTCTTTTTCATACACACTATCTGATTTTTTTTTCTGCTTTCCATTCCTGTAACCAAGAAAACCCCAACCCAAATAATTTGATTTATTTACAACCTGGTGAATCTGATCTGTGTCTGCAGAAACCCTGCCAGTGCAAAGGAATTCAGCTATAAAACAATATGTCTAGGATGGTAAAACACATCCAGACCCAAGTATATTCTGCACAAACAGAAGCCCTATCACAGTGGACCAGTGCAATCTGCAGGAATTTTTCCCAGACATCAGTCAGGATAGTCTACAAAGGAAGATTTAGGGAAACTCAGACAACAGTGGGACTGCCTATAAAAGAAGAATTTAAATAGCCAAACTGCAATGGCATATTATGATCTAAACAATCAATCCATATGTATCTCAAAAAAAGGAAAATAAAACCCCTAATTACCTTCTAACAAGGCATATTGCCATTATTTTGACAAATGTTTAACTTCTTAAAATCTCCTCAGTAGTATCTTTATTTAAAATCAATTATGTAGTGTGGCTAAAAGTTCCAAAGGTTATTTAGGCACTGTGAATTTATTTTGAAAGCTTTAAACATACTTCCTTTTCATTTTATTCACTGTACTTTTACTTGTGTGTTAGTGGAAAGGCAAAAAGAATGTCTAATAATTTTTTCAATATTTATTATTTTCTATCTGTTATATTTCCTTTAATAAATCCTGAAGACTCTGAGCATTTCCAAGTACTCCTTCAATATAATTTGCCTCCTATTTGCCATCACTGCCTTTTTCATTTGGTCCTGTAGGTCTTTTCTAGCATTGACACACTAACAGAGCTGAGGAGCAGAACCATTTGCTGCCAACTTTGATGACTTTTTCCAGACCTGTTACTTTGAGCTAATGGAACCCCATCTACTAAAGCACATCCCTTTTACCTAAGGCTATGCAACTGCCTTTTTGGTTTTTCCTGTTCTCTCTTTTCCACCACTTTAAATTAGGATCACGGTGGAGCCATCAAATTTATTCAGAGGATTAATTTCAGCTATTTTCTGGTTTTGACATACACTTATTCTTTCCTGTATATGGCATGAAGCTTGTCAGGTAGCTTTTCATTATTTAATCCTTGAGCCAACACTCTCTTCCTAAACCCTGCTTTGTTGTGTTCACAGCCAACTCTATTGTGCTCATCATTCTTTCAGCAGAGGACCTCAAAAACTTCTGTCAAAATGGATCAGTTAAGTCATTACTTGAAATATGAGACATCATTCATCAATTATTAAGAGTCAATACATTGCTGTACATTCTCTCTTGTCTTATATATGAAAGTGTATAAAGCAATAACCACATTGCAAAGCTTTGACTTGGATTAGAGTAACCTAAATACCAAGGAAAAATACATTTCATGATCCATCACTTCAAAGTTATGCACATGATTAAAATGTTCACCTTGCAGTATATCATTTCCCATGTGCATAATCACTCAAACAGGGAGCTGTTGTATGATAACTGTCAAGTTCAATGAATCATGTGCTTTCCAATCTTTTCATTTATCTATCAAACTAAGCTTGTTATTCTTCTGAGGTTTTCCACAGGAGAAACAGAGAGAGATGGTTAGCCCTGTGGTACTGAGGGTGTTGGGATGGAGGCCTGGACTAAAGAGGCAGCAGCAATAAAGTAGTCAGTCTGTTCTTACTATGCATAAATTAATTACATAGGGACATTCACTAGTATGAAAAATGGAGTTTTCTTAGAAAACAGTGTCTATCCTGAAGAGTCAGATTATATGGGATAAAAATTAAAAAGAACAGAGAAAATGCAGTAATCTTTATAGGTTTTCTGCGTGCTGTACATGAGAATAGTTGCAGAGATGAAATAAAACACACACAGAATTGGTGTGGACAGTATTAACAGAAAATATCATCAAGCTACCATAAGTTTTCCATTTACTCAGAGAAGAAAGAGAGTTTGTGCAGCACAGCACTGTCATCCATGTATTGTTGAAGGCACTGGAAAAGGTACAAAATACACTGCTAGTTTGTGTAGACACTTAGAAAACCCTCTGCAGCAACAGAGAATGAATGGGATACCAGGGGAGGAAACCAGAAATAGTTAAATTAAGAAAGATAAAATATCCGAGGCATGTTCTCAAACCAAAACAGGGAAAGAATTAGGACATGGTGTGGTCACTGTTAATATATTAATCATGGGAAATGAGCACAACATTTATGAATTCTATAGTTTTCCTTACAAAACAAAGGATGTGTGAATATAGAAAATAACAGCACACAAAATGGAACTCTCTGACCATTCAGATGTAAACCCCCAGGATTTAGGCACACAGACCAATAGAGAGCTCTACTAATCAAAATGATTTTGTATATTTTACCTAAAGGCAGAATGTGATGGTAACATTTGAATTCAAATGCCACTGGGTTATGTTACTTATGTGGATTCACCAACTCCCATGATTTTTCCCAAATATTTTTTAAACATAAATATGGTAGTGCATCAAAAAGTCATTGAATCGCTCTGTGCACCATCTCTGAGAGGTGCATACCCAACACCTCAGGTTAACAGAATCAATTCCTTCCTTCCACTGCTCTTATGACTGAATACAACTTGAACACTTCAGTTTTCCTCGTTAACCACTATAAGGTATAATAACTATTCTTTGCTCATTAGGAACACAACTTTGTGAAGCACATGAACCATCCTTTTACCTGCTCAACTTCCATTTGCTGCCACAGCCGTGGGATTTGAGAGAGCAAACACAGCCTTACCTATGAAATAGGCCAGCAGGATGGCAAGCAGGACTGCGGCAGCGATTGCAGACAAAGCAGCACATTTCCAGCTGCAATACTTGGAAGGTTTTTTCAGCTTGAAGGCGTTCCTGGAGAAGGTATTTCTGGGTAACAGCCTGGGAGGGGGAGTGTAAACTGTTCCCGAGGTCAGCGGGTAGCCGGGGGAAGAGCTGCTGAACAGAGGAGTGGTTCCAGAAGATGTCTTGAACAAGAAGTGCCTGCAAAATATAACATGGAACACAGCTGAAAATGGCAAGTCCTGGAGTTAAGAAAGAACCTCTCCCACTCCTGTTCTGTTCCAGATGCCATAGCCTGTTAAAGTGAACTAAAAAGGATCTGGCATGAAGAAAGAGATGACAATTCTCAGTCTGTTTGCTACTGGAGCTTAACAACTGGCACTAAAACACAGGGGCAGGATATCTTTGTTAATCTTCTGTAATTAGATGCAACTTGACCATATACTAGTTAAAGCACCAGCATGACCAATGAATTGTCTGTGAATTCCCCAAGGAATGCCCCACCCAATAAATATTCTAAGAAAAAATCACTACAATTCTCATTGACAGTCTTGACACATACAGAGCAAAATCCATAGTCCTGTAAGAAAACATCTTATCAGAATTATAATTAGCCATGATTATTTTTTTTTACACGACCTAAAGTTTCATTTGAACAACTAAGAAAATCACCAAAAGCACTCAACTCAGCAGAAAGAAATGTGACTCCAACTGCCCATACATTTGTTAAGAAAAAATAAAGGACAGAATATATTTCCCAACAAAATCTCATAAAATGCTGTCAACACATTCCAGAGGAAATGGAGAAAGCAATCTGTAAGTTTCTTTAGATTAACTTCTGGCAGCCAGGAAGAACTGACTCTGAGCACGTTCCCAATAAAAAGAGAAGTACAGAATAAAGGCAGTGGTCTCCAAGAAGGCCACTTGGTTTCACACAAAAGAGCTCTTGAAGATTTATTCCATTCCCTCTCCCTTCACAGCTCTGAAAAACAAGTGCTTCTTGGAATCAGTCACAACGAAGACACTCAGTTAACTCCAAAATCAAAATCACAGCCTAAAATAACCCAAGCCTAACTTCAAATGGAAAATATGTTTAACATTTTTCTTCAGATACAATCCAGTATGTCGCTCTCAAACCACCTGTTAGAGCTTTAAAATCCATGTCACTCACTGATTATTACAGCAACAAATTGGAAGTTTGAAGCTGAAATTGTGCTTCCCCAGAACATTTCCAGCCCACCGTCAGGCATGTGCCTACTGTCAAGCATAGATTGGTTTGCACTTATTCTACTGAACAGCAGAAATGATTTTAAAGGATATTAAAGCTTTTTTTTTTTTTTTAAATGAAACTCAGAGTATGATAAATTGCACAGAACTTGCATACAGGTAGAAGACAGGAAAAGGAAGGCTGGCTAGGTTTCACAGTTTTATGATTAAACATGCCCATTTGAAGACAGTGGCTGAAAGTATGGATATTTTTAAATGAATAAACTCTATTAATGAACATGAAAATAATTTACTTTGACACTGCCTTTGTTAATAGTGATTTTTAAACTCCAAGTGACCTTGTACTTTGCTTACAACAGTGACCAAAATCTAATTGGTTTCAGAAAACATTTCAGTCACCAAAGAGTGGCAGTTCCCCCTGAGACAACTTTTTCCTGCTGTTTTGGAGACTCCACACACACAAATCAAATCAAATCCAGTCAAACCCATGAAGATTAATTCTAACCAGTTACTTAATAGAAACATCGTCTTTTTGGGATTTCGGGTTTGGGTTTTTGTTGTAGTAGCTGTTTTGATTTTTTAAACAGATAAAGCTGCCCTTCCTTTTTTTCCTTATCCCTGAGGTTCCTCAGAGTTTAGGATTGCTTCTTTTCTGCACATCATACATGATCTATGAGAAAACACAGAAAAATCAAATGCCAAAAGCGTTCCCCCTCAAAATTACCCAGCCTTTTAAATTAAAAAAAGACACCTTCCAGTTACACACAAGCAAGAAATAATGAAAGTCTGATTTCTTGAACACTTCATTTTAAAGGTTCCTTTGCTTTGCAATAGTGCAATTAAAATCACTGCTGGGAAAAGGATGTTTCTGTGCTGGTTGTGCCACACTGGATCTATTGTCTGTTCTGCTCTTCTGCCTGGTTCAACCCTGCTTAGCACCCGACAGGTTGAGTCCTTTCTGCTTTGCTCTTTGGTGTTGGGAGCACAAGACCATTCCCATGACTGGACCCGACCCAGGGATTGAAGTGACAGGGAGCATGAGCAAGGAGGGAAGGACAGGGAAAAAGGTGGGACAAAGGCAGGCAGGAAGGCTCATCTCTCATGCAGGTTAATTCTGCCCCTGCCTCAGTCCAAGACCTCCCTCTCCTCCTGAATCCTCAGGGCATGAGTGACCCTCTCAGGCTGGGACCTAAGGTTCTACGACCAACAGTTCTCACCCTCTGCCTGCCCAAAAGCAGATCTCATGGAGTCAAAGTGGAAACTGCAGTCCTTGGAACTGTCTTTATCTGCAATGTCAAGGTTTTTAAACCCAGGAATTTTATGTCCTCTCTAGCTGAGAAGGCAGCTACAGTAGCATCGGAAATTTTAATATAAAGCATTGTTAAAGTAAACTCAGATATATAATGAAACTTTGCTCCCATTAAAATTGAATTAATGAATATCTAGATATGCTTTAATAGAACATGTCAATCATATACTGTTTCATGTGAGAAGACAAAAAAAGTAGAACAAAAATAGTCCCACCGTGATCCACTTTGAGATACGTAAAGTATATAAAGAAAACCTAAACACTTATCCATACAAACATGATCTTTATGATATTATTAAAACTAATCATAGCTTGGCAGAAGCAAAAAAGGCTGACTGAAAAGGATGCCTGAAAAGGTGTCATTCTCAGAGCAGAGAAGAATGTCATTGAATAAACCCTGAATTTTTTCATACCCCCAAATCCTACTCGTGTATTCTGAAAGCTGAAAGTCCCCTGTCTCCGTAAGAGGACTCCTGGCCAAGTGGCAACCATCAGAAGACATGACAACATCTCAAAGTACACAAGTTCTGCCTTCAAAAGTTTAAAACAAGACATTTAACTAAAGATATGTTAAATAGCCACCAAGGCACTCTGGAAAACTGCCAGTGCATTGTGAAGGTGGAGGCCAGATTAGCAGACACACCTTAAATTACAGCAAAGCACACCAGAGAGACTGAGAACAAAATGGACAAAATACTTGGACCCCTGGAGTTTTAAACCGAGATTCAGCTGCTAATGGAAATAAATTGACTTGTCTCAACTCTATCCCTAAACCCAATGATCTATAGCCATATTTTTATGTGAGATTTGACATGCTCTGGTACAACCAATTGTCTGTGGGCTGAAGCTGCACAGAGAGAACATGAGCATTTATCAACATTAATTACAGCCTCACAGCAGTAAGGCTGGGAGCATCGTACAGCGTCTGCTTATGAAAAGAAATGATCTGATTTGTACCAGCTCACTTCATTGCAAATACATTCCATAGAAGAATTAAAAAACTGTATTCTCTGTCTTACCTGTTCACCCAGCAAACATGATTAAGAAAACCACATTTTCTGCCTCACAATTAGCATTAGTAATTTGAAGTAAACTGGGTCCAAGTTTCTACTTTGAAAACACAGGAGTAAATTTGCTAAGTCTCAGCCCGGTCTCCCCTAATTTCTGGGGATCGATAAGGCAATCCTATACTGAGCAAAATACAAGCTAGCATTGTCAGCATACAATGATTTAGTGCCTGAGGTGTCCTTGGGAGCTCTGGCAGGAGCTGGGGTGCTGCTCCCAGAACACAGGGGAGCCCTGCAGCCTGTTGGGGCTCTGGGGGCTGCAGCGTGGGGGTCACACACAGGCACCTCAGCACGACCCCAGCAGAGAGGTGACAGCTCTCAAGGTTGAGCTTGCAAGGGGACATTTGTCCACCGTTCTGCACACACTAATGGTAAATGGAAAAAGCTATATTTTGCTTTCTTCATTAATTCAGAGCTCTCTCTAGCATTTATTTTCCCACAGGTCAAAAGGACCTCTGGTGTTCAGGGAATAGCGGTCTGACAGAGACTGTATTAACTTCCATATTCTTTGAGAGAACAATCGTTTTTTCCCCCTCTTTTCTGGCCAGATTGTCATGACAGCACACTGCAAGAATGAGTGGAGAGAAAAAAATGGGTTTGCAATGAAAAACTGTAATAGAAAGGAAGAACAAGACACTTTCTAACATAAATTGCTTCTTTCCCTCCTCATACTATCCTAAAATTATTCTGTATTAAAAAAAGACATACAGAGAACTGTAATGCTTTAATTGTCTCTTTTTATAGTTTTATAGGGTTTTAATTGTAATCAATAAATAGAAAAGAGAATAGTTACAGTTCAGCTTAGTTGTTCTAGGACTTAAAAGTATTTTCAAGCTGTGGTAAAATCACATCTGTCTATAATTTCAGTGGACATTTATTCTTAGTAGAAAAGAAACAGTGGAATATAGAACACAACATGCTGGCTTTCATTAGTAGAAAAAAAACACACCTTCTCCAGGCTTCAAAGTCCTCCAAAAGAGTAGCCATGAGTCATTTTATGTCAGTGGAAGCCTCAAAGTGGCTGCCAAATTCAGACAGTGAAGTTTCATGGCAGTTTTCTACCTTCCATATTGAAAGAGAAACTGGGACTGAAAAAAACTACATAAGCTGTTCTTATGCCTGTTATGCAAAAATGAACTCTGACTAGTAGACTGATGCACGCTTTGGTTACCTGTGTCTCAGTCTATCTCCAAATGAGATTTAATTGCATGTTCTTGCAGAAAACATGGGACCATCAGCAAGGTTTCCCCAGCTGAGGGGTCGCTGATGTGGTGAAACTGCACTGATGTCTCTACACTTTTTACTGCCCAGAATGCAGGGACTTGGGTACCCCTCAAAAGCTCTAAAGGTAGTAATAAAGGTTAAAACATGTTGTCTTTATAAGCCAAAATCATCTAGTTACAAGGAATTGTCTCAATCATGTCAAATCTACAGACTGAGCTCAGTAAGGCAGATTTCTCAGTGGAAAGCTGTTTAAAACACACATTTTTATAAACCCCCTGGCCATTTTACACACACTGTGCACCCCCAAATGCCTGTTGCAAACAGAGCACAGTCCTCAGGACAGCACCCCATTGCAGTGACTCCCAGCCTGCAGCAGAGGATGACACAGGACCTAAGGACACTCTGTTAGGCACAGAAACAGCAATTCAGCATGAACACATCAGTATCAACAGGGCATTTGCACCCACTGTCACATAACTCTGAACCTTGCAGCAGCCACCCAGCCCCCAGCACAGCTCCAGTACCAGTTCCTCAGCTCTTGAAAGGCTGAAGGTTCTTCACATCCCTAGGCAAAGCATGCAAAAACCTCTGCAGAGTTTAAAGCAGAGTGTCACAGAGGTTGCCACGAGTACCAGGCTGGGTGTCACAGCTGGACACACGAAGCACAGGGCAGAAACACAGGTGCCAAGCTCTGGGCACAGCCACCTGTCACATTATTGAATAAAACCAAAGTGGCAATGTTCACAAAGCCACACCTGTACTGTACCACACCAGCTCTGCTCTGGGTACCTTCCTACAGGACAACCTGCTTCTCAACTGGAAGACTGAGATACTGTTGTATACACTGCTATAACATTCTCTCTCTAACCCCGCTGCCAGATTCGCTGGGGGAGAGCATCCTCTGGGGGCTGTCACCACTGGCTCTGGTATGTCCCCATGGCACAGCCCTGTTGGGACACAGAGCTGTGGGCGAGGCTGCAGAAAGGTCAGGTGGAAGATACGGAGAAGGGAAGGACTGCTGAGATGGGGATTGTTACCAGCTCAAGAATTTGAGAGGCAGAACACCAACATGGAAAGGCATAAACTCTAGAAGGGGAAAACCAGGAAGGCTAGCAAGAATTTACTGGGTTGAATGGCTGGTGCTGATGGAGCTGGTGGCACACAGCAGCTCAGCAGCCCTGGGGAGCTACAGTGGCCACCCCTCACCTTCCTGACCTGCGTGACCAAAAAAGATCCTGGGTGCCCTGCAAGAGGTGGTGAGCACACTCACTCGGCCTGTCTGCTTGAATCCTAGTTAGCCCCTGTGGGAGTTAGCCAGCAAATAACTGCTTTGCCCTTGAAATTCATGCATCAATTTCTTGCACTGTTTTTTTATTCCCCAGGAATGCAGCAGTGAAACTGCTGGTTAATGCCTAGTGAAGAATAACAAACACAAAAATCAGTGTCTCTGCACATGCACTTCCATGAAAGTGGAGCAGAACTAATCATGCAGATATAAGAACATTTAGGCAGCTCTGCATCAGCCCAGCTCAGGGAACTTTCCCTTGTTGAGCAGAAAACCTCGTGTCTTTTTTGCTGCAAAGTTCTGAGTAGAGTGTTGCAGAGTGCCAAGTGATGAAGTCCAATAATGCCTACATTGGTTATTTCAGTGGGGAGGATAATGACAACAACCTTTTGCATTTCAATGGATCCATTCAGTTTTAAATTTGCACATCAATTAACGAACATTATTTCAAAACACTTCTATTTTCAAAGGCACACGTTTAAGCTCCCCACTATCTCTTAATTCAACTACTCACTTAACAAGAAAAAAAGTACTAACAGTGCTATTTCAAGTCTATAAATAATAGACTAGAATAATAAAACTCAGAACTCTTAAGTTTTATCAGTCTATATGTGAATTTAAAGAAGGGAAACAAAAATTTATTTTTTTTCATGAAAGGTAACACCCCAAACATACCTGCCTCTTCCTGCACAGCCACTCACACTGCCTGTTCACTCTGCACAACCCACAACTTCAAAATGCAAACCAACAAGATTGTGAAAACATGCAATTATCTGCAATCAGTAAAAACTTCTTTGAGCTTATGTGTATGAGTGGGAGTATATCTAGATCGATTTTCTGAATCATCATTATGTATCCTGCTTTTGTAGTGTTTTCCTTCCCCCTTTTTTCCCTTCTCTCAGTCTCTACATTTGTTATGAAAACGATATTCCAGCAGCCTGCTACAAACGACCTTTCTACAGTGCTTTTGGAATTGCTCCAAGGACATGGCCCAAATGTGCCTCAGGTCCTTGGGGATGCTTTTGACTGTGCTCTCCTCAACTCTTTAAAATGCTTTTGATTTTTAGACAGGTCCAGAATCTACCCACACAGATCCCAATTATTTGGAAAGTCCCCATGACCTTCCTGCAACCTTCACACACAGGAACAGGAGAATGAAGGAGTCAGTGCTTCCCCCAGCCCTCGGTCTCAGAGGACTAACCTGCTGTAGCATATGTGTCTGTAGCTACACAGTTTAAGGAAGAAGTAAGGGAAAGCCACAGAAAAATTAGAGTGAGCAGTTACTTCCCTGTTCCAAGCAGTTGTTTGTTATGCCCAATATATCCTAGAAATTCATATAAAAAAAAAAAAGAAAAGAAATTTTGTTTCACTGTTCTCTTCCAGAACATTTTGCATCACGTACAAAGATATCAAAATATTGAGACACCATGGAAAATAGGCAGACAATTGCAGAGAGCAGCTGTAGCTTGGAACTTCGACACATGCACAAACTTCAAGTTTATGTATTCAGTTCTGAAGCTCTGCAGCTGATCTGACACTCGAGGGTGGAACTGAACTGGCAAAGAAACAAATGCAGCTTGAACCCCAGAAAAAGGCAAATATTTTGAAGAGCCACATGGGAGCTCTTTTAAGGGTCATGGGAGTTCTTTTCAGGTTAATTTTCAGATTGCCGCATCTTTAAACTGAACTTTTCTTAAATGATCCCAGATTTGGATCACTGCTCTTATACTACAGCCCACAGGATCTAAGGAAACCAGCAATCACCAGAAGAGTGACCATCATCCCTCCTGCTGAAACACAGGGGAAACACTGGGATGTAACAGCCTTCCTTGAAGCCTAGCAACAGATCCTTGTAAGCAAGCTCAAAGAAATTATAGACAAACATGCAAAATTATCTTTACAAGTTTTGCAGTGAAAATATTTCAAATTACGAGACTAAAGAATAAGACTGATTTCTATTTAATTATTTTTCCCCGCCTGGATTAAGTATTATTAATTATAACGGTGCCAACTAATTTAATACCAATATAAAGTACTGAAACAGGTCTGAGCACATCAGGCAATCTCAAACATCCATCCAGGAAAGCTCCTCTGTTCCCCTCCCTCACCAGTCATTCCATTTTGACCAGTGCCTGTGTGAGGTTCCTGCACCACAGGACTCCTGCAGTGCAAAGAGCCACGTGAACCCCCCTGGCAAAGCCATCCTTTGCTCCCTGTGCCCTCAAAGCATTTCCAGCTTTAAAACAGGTGCTGCCTCTCTGGCTGTCTGGGAGGAACGAGACTCACAGGGGGATGTTCAAAGGTAGTATTTCCATCACAGAGCCCCTTGGAAAGCAATGATTAAAGCAGCAATAAAGGAACACCTCTTAACTGGGCAAGGCAGAAACCAGCACTTTGATAGGAGGAGATGATTTGAAACAGACTGCAAGGAGGACAATAAAAGTTAAAGAGCATTAAACAGCGGCTCCGAGCCTAAAGGTAAAGCAGCTAAATACTGCAGAAATGACCCATAAAAATAGCACCATAAAAATGCTCTGGCCATGCATTGCTGTGTCCTTACTTAGGGAGATTTCAACCCTTCCATTACAGACCCTTATTTCAAAGAAAACAGAACAATTATAGAGCCAGCCAGGGGGCTGTTGCAGCCATAAAGCAGCAACAGAGGAGGGAAGATGCAGTCCCTATCTGCTTGCCCTGAACCAGGAACAAGCACATGAAAATCAGGCACAGAGCACTGCAAGTGTTCCAGGCCAGGCTGGTCTGGGCTTTGAGCAATTTGGTCTACTGGAAGGTGACTCTGTCCACAGTGATCCTTAAAGGTCCTTCCAATCCAAACCACTCCACGATTCTAAAGTATAAGTAGGAATCTGTATAGGCATTTTGCAAATATGGAGCTCCACTAAAACCACTGAACTGCTGCAACAGAGCTAGGCATAATTATGTAAAAATACAGCACCACAAAGGGCACAGGGAGAGATGGCTAACAGTTGCCTGAAGAGGCCACAGGAAAACATGTGCAAGCAGTAAAAGATTCCTTTACATCCCAAAGAAAATAAAACAAATGTGATTAACAACCCCCAATCAGCACTGAAACAAGAGACAGAGATTCAGGAAATGTGATGCCTCCACAGTCTGAATTTAGACCAAACTGCCTAAGACAGCAAAGGAATGAAGGGAAGGTTAAAACATTCTTACCAGAACAAAAAAATAACAACATGCAGACACATGTTGTATTATTCAATGATTTCAGCACTCGGTACTGTTAGATAAAGAGGCACCTGGACTCGAAATTGTGATCTGAGTTTTGTAGTGCTGACACAAAGCATTCCCTTCAGACAGCTCAGGTACCACTTTTTGTTTCATGATCACTAACGTGACTACTTGCACATCATTTTCAGCTGAGAGCAGAATCCACTGAGGGTAACTGAAGGGTGAAAACTAAAAGTTATGAAACTCTGTCCTGACAAACCAGTTGATGTCAGTGCTGGCTTTCCCTCCTGAGCACTCCACTACTGAGATTAATAAACAGACAAGATAAAAATTAAAAGGAAGTGCACTGTGCAGAGGCAGTATGAGAGGGGTCAGTGCTTTGCAACAAGCTCCAGCTATAAAGGCTGAAGTAAAAAGTTGCCAAAACCTTATTCTTTTTTTGGTGGTGGTGGTGGTGCTATCGGTATGAATGTAGATGAAATGCCAGATTTAAAGTGAAAGAATTACAGGCTAATTCTGAAAGTCTCCAATGGTTTTACAAGCATTCATTCCAGCAAAATTCAGTGCAAACAGAAAAAAAAATAGTCATCTTCTGAGTTAATATTCTTGTGATGAAACTCGTCATCAAGCCCTGTCAGGTGTGTAATTTCAGAAAAGAAGAAAAATCGATCCTGAAGCAACTCTGGAATAGTCTTGGAACACAGCAATTCTGCCAGGACATTTTCTAATAGCTTAATGCTTGCCTGTGACAAACCTATCTTCCAAAGGGCTCCAATTAACTGCAGGGCATCCTGCAACCTCCAAAAATAACAGTATTCACAAAGTAACCTTTTGTCATCAACATGTACATAGATTTTCCCAGAGGTTTCATGACAAAAAGAAAAGGAGGAGAAGAACCAAAGTCAGTAATGGAGTTGATAGTCACCACTGGCAGGGAATGGGCACAAAATCAGAGAGTGAAAGAAAACCAGCCAGGCAAACATCCACTGCTGTGGCTCAGGCATTGCCTGTATTATGACAAAGAATCCTTCTGTGAATATCACAAAAAAATTCCCTTAAAGTAAAGTGATTGGTAAATTGGGACAAACTTAAGACTTGAGAAATTATACATTTCAGGAACGGCTGTACCCAAGAACAATTTCATATAGAAACAGGCAGACCAGGTGCAGCAAGGACTGCTCTAGAGCAGAATTCAAACTATGTTCTAATCCTGGGCAATGAACCACACAGGAAGAACTGGCCTGGGCTGAACAGGCCCAACGTTTTTATCTTATAATTCTTAACAATAAAGAACAAATTCAGG
The DNA here is from genome assembly GCA_035221455.1 of Xenops minutus. NCBI lineage: Eukaryota > Metazoa > Chordata > Aves > Passeriformes > Furnariidae > Xenops > Xenops minutus. Next base: position 4,603,540 of record JAWWEE010000025.1, read on the forward strand.
GTGCCCGAATTAAGTTCTAAAAAATAGCAGAGGTTCTCAGTTAAGAGTTGAGCATCACTCCCTTTTTATATTTTTTCTGGTCAAAGTTAGCTCCATACCTCCAGTAAGTAAAAAACCCTTTCCTTCCTTTTTTTTGGCCATCTTGGCTTTCAATAAGTTGCATTTGCTTTTCAGCACCCTACTTCTTCATGGCACCCTCGTTCCCTTTTTAGCAAAGCAGGGCAGTGTCAGTGCAGCCCCTTGTGCCCAGCCCAGCCCAGCAGCACAGACTGGCTCAGACTCCCTGCCCTTTCCAGTCTCATTTGCTCCCCGTGGGGGTACAAGCACTGAACGACTGCTGAGTAACCACAGCCTGGCTTCTGTGACTCCGTTCCAGCTACACCAGCTCCTCCCAGAGCTCCAAAGCACGAGATAGTCTTTGACCAAGGTTTTGGAGGGCCTGGGCTGAAGCTGCATGGCTGTGTGACTGCACCAGAGGTAGTAACCCAGCAGAGGGGCATTAAATTCCTGGGAGGTTGCAAAGCAAATGGAACACCTCAGAAGCTGTGGCAACCAAGCAGCTGAGACGGCAGAAGCAGGCAGTGGTACCAGCAGCCTGGCTCTTCCACCTGTACACTGTGTTCTTCACTCCCTGGGCAAGCAACACCACCCTGCTATTCCAGGCACTTTATTCAGCACCACCACGGCTAATTTTAAATTCTGAGAGATCAGCTCCGCCAGCTCTGCTATTTAAAGTGCAAGTTAAATATGTTTGACATTCCATACCCCAAATGACAACAAACCAGAATATTTGGACCAGCAGCATGTCAGGCATTTATTTATTTATTTCTCTGTCAGGCCTGAATGCTGCACCTTTTCATTTATATGCCACTGTTTGCCCCACAGGCATCAAGCTGCTAACACGTACAGCAGAGATTAAAATGAACTCACATGCTGGATGAGGTATAAATTAAAATTATAGCACTGTCAGTCTTGAATCTCAGATTGTTTCTCCAAGCCTCCCAAAATGCATAATGTCAAGTGAGCTTCTGTTTGTTGCATCAGGAAAGGCAAAACGTGTAATTTCTCAGGAGCACGGTCAACATGAATTCTAAGTAATTCGCCCCTGAGCCTGTGATATAAACATGCTGCACTAATCTCCTGAGCTGTGCATGCAGGGATGGTCCAAACAGTGATCAGAGATGTTCCCCTGCCCACCCTGGAGAGCAAAGCAAAGAGGGGCTGGTGAATACTCCAACACCACTGACCGCCGATGCCGCGCCAGCCAAAGAGCGCACCAAACGCAGCCCGCCACCCCCAAGGCTCTCTGCGTGCCCTGCAGAGGCAGCTCCCGGGGTGCCCGCCCTGGCACCCACCTGGTCTCCAGCGGGACGTTGCTGTTGAGCACCCAGCTGTCCTGCAGCTGCACGGACTCGGGCGTGGTGGCCAGGTCGTTGGGCGCCGGCGCGGGCGCGTGGATCTGGTTGCGGCGGTTCGTGAGCGAGTTCCTGTTGAGGGAGTTGGCCGAGGAGTGGTGATGGGACAGGGAATGGTTGTGAGGAGGAGGGAGGGGCGGCCTCAGCGTTGACTGGCTGTGGTGATTTGAAGGGCCTGAAAGAGAAGAGGAAAGGAAATCACCAATGTGTGTGATGGCACTGCTCTCCTTGGTGTGTTCAAGGGAATGGTGCCTGGGACACGAGGCAAACCCTGCGTGCCTCTTGGACCTGTAGGCATCAAAATGGGGGTAAATCATATGGTGATTATTTGAGATCAGCAACACCAAACAGTGTTTCCAGGCTGCACAGGTGGGATGCTGACAGAGACCCTATTCAGATTTTGAAATCCTTCGTTATGGCTTCTCCCTGGAGAAAGTCCCCTCTGTGGAGAAGCCGGGACAGCAGCCTAGCTTGATCATTCCCTACATCTACCCAGAGGAACCTTTTCCTCCCTGTTTCTATCAGGGATTTTAGGATATGAAGGTTAATGGATTAAAAAAATAGCTTTTGAGAATGTGGTCTTTGGGTTTCTATAAAATTTAACCAGAGATCTTAGTTTCTTTTCATTCACTGTTACTTTACCAATCAGCTTCAGATGAATAGGATTTGTGCTAGTGCAAGAAGATTAAACTCCAAATATGAGAAGAGAGCAACAATGCAATGATGATATCTTTCATCATCTTCCATGTGATCAGGATTTGGCTGGTATTCTTCTATTTAGTGATGTCACAAACACACAGTAAGATCTGAAAATTAGGCTACTCTTTCAACCTCTTTCATTGAAAAAGATTATTTTTTTTTAGTGATAAGGATATAAATTTTCCTCATTCTTTGTGTACTGGCATGTTTGCATTGATAATGAAAAATAATGGTTTCTAATCATTAAGGCAAGTGGATTAAAAAAAAGGTACATGAAAAGAAAATTGACTAAGGTGTCATTCTAACCACAGTCACTTTTCTAAACAAACTTATCTACTGGTCTGCATTTAAGTGCAATTCCACACATTGCAATAATCTACACCCAATAAAAATAACAAAAGAGAATACAGAAAACAAACGCTGTGTTACAAACCATGCATTCTGCACAGATCAAGTTGTAGTTTTCCAGGGAACATGAATCAGTAATATTACAGAAATGATAACTCTAATGATGTATGTTTGTTTTTAGAAACTGAAGAAAATTCCATACTTAATGAATCAAACAATAAAAGAAAACATCACAAGGGGAAACCACTTGCAGGAAGACTGATCATTTCAGAAATGAAACAAAGAAGTATAGAAAAACTGCTGAACTGATTAATTAACTGCAATTTAATTAAGGCCAATATCTATACAAAGCCCCAGACAAATAAAAAACCCAACACACAAACTAACACCTCAAAACCAATCCCCAGAAGCCCAGGGGGACATTTGATTGGCACAGCACCCCAAGCTGCAGCAGGATCTGTGTCTTGCCTGGTCCTGAGCACCCAGCTTGGCTCTTCAGGGACCAGCCCTGCCAGGGCTGGGTTAAGGCTTGGACTCGATGATGTCAGATGACCTTTCCAACGTCAATGATTCCATGACTCCACACAACACCCCCCGGAGCAGCTCTCTGCTGGCACTGCAGGCTGCCTGCCCCAGGGAAGAGCACTGAAAGCACCTGTTCCTCACAGCTACACGACCAGGGAACAGAGAGAGGACAGTTTTGTGGGGAGAGAGCATCCATTTTCTTAAGTGTTTCTGTGGGCCTGGGGAAGAACAGGCTGATGAAGAATAGGCCGATTTAGTGGGACTCGCACAAGGCAAGTAGATGTTGTCCTCTGACAAGAAACTTTGAGTAGGGAATGATAATAAATTCTGCATCCTCCACATGTTGTCTTAAACCCACACAGCAGTTTGTTTATCTTTTCTGAGTGTCTGTTGCCCGAATATGCACCCTGTGGTAGTGTCAACTGCTTTAAATACAAAGTCACCTTCCATGGTGAACTAAATTCACCACGAAATGTCATCCTAAATTTCAGAGCTGTGCTCTCCTCGCTAGCCTTGCCTTGGCTATGTCTATCTAAGTTTGAAAGAGACCATTTAGCCCCGAAAGTTTTACCTTGAAAATCCCATGTGGACCTCCAAGAACATCAAATGTCTAATCTACACTAGGTCCTGGCCCATTCCACAACAGCATGTGGAGTAAGACACAGCAGGAAGAAAATGTGTTTGGACAATCTCCACATGCACAGAAGCTTAAGTGGAATTATTTTTCTAGTCTGTGTTCTGACTTTAAACAAAGCATGTTTGGCTTTCAGTAGGTGGATATCTACGAGTGATAAAATACAAAAGGGTGCCCTTGTGTTGAAAGTTACTTCAAAAGAGTCATGTACTTCATGTTTTCTCAACTTACTTTTCTTTCTTGAGGATAAGTAAGGAAAAGTCCTACCCACATAAACAAAATGGTTTTGCTGAGAGACAGCTAAATAAAGACTCTGAATCTTGTCACCACAAAATCACAGGGGCTGTTTTTAAAAATGAGCCAAGAGCACACCAATAAGAATAAATAGCATTTCTGTAAGATTAAGGAAGGAAGAGCTGAATTCAAGTTACCACAAATTAATTTAATCCACCTCAAGATTCAGTTCCCACACAGTAAACATAAGATACTGTGCAAAATAAGCTGTGCAGAGGTAACTGAACATGCACTGCAGCTGCAAAACCTGAAATCGGGCACAAGATGAATGTAGCGTTTAATACAGAAAAATAAAACAAATACCAATATCAACATCATATAGATATTATATAGTTTATATTAAAACATGTAAGATCTTATATATATATAAAGTACTAACTAGGGAGCGTGCACACACATTCATGTATATATGAGGGAGATAAAAGCTTAATATGCTGCTTTTTCATAAACCTGTTGAAATGAATCAAAAGCGGGAGCCGAACGCTATTGAACTTGCCAGGGATGTAAAATTGGATTCACATCTGAACATCTGAGCGCTTCTTTCTGAGCATCTTTGCCTAAATTAAAACTTCCACAGCAGTCCCTGCAAATGTGCTGAGCTCTGAAGTTCAGAGGAGTAAATCCCTTGTCCCCAGTAAAGGAGCAGCAGGCGCAAGGACCGGCTCGACGGATCGTACGGCAGGACACGCTCCGAGGCCTCTTGTAAACGGCTTTATTATTTGGAAGCTTTAACACAGGGAGTGTTCTGATGGAGCACACCTGGCTTTCTCCATCAGGAAAGAGATTTTATTTTTGATAGAGTTGCCAGTGTTGGTTTGGGGGAAAGTACAGAGGAAATGATGCCTTTTCTCAACTATTACTTGCGTTAGGAGTTTCACCAGAGTACACCACACAAGCTGGAACATCCAGGATTTAAGGAGAAGACTCTTAAAACCATAATGAAAAGAGGAGAACTAGGAATCTGAAATGCTGGCACTCTCCATGTGTTGGCATTTTGAAGTTTTTAATTCCTCATTTAAATTCACCAATTGACGACATTCCTAATGCGAGTCAATGCCAGTACACATTGATTGTGCTGAGCACTTTGGAAATGTCAGGGCCTGCTGTCCACACAGTCAACATGCAGGTCTTCAAGAGCTCTTACTGCAGTCAAGAACATCAACAACGCTCCTTTTGGATTAGAAGCTGAGTGAGGATTAATTTTGTTCCAATTGAGCAATCTGAGAATACAAAGTCTGGTCTAGGAATGTTTGAAGTAATTATAAGCTATATAATCAACTTACTTGGGTTTAATCAGAACCAAAATGCTAAAAAAAAAAAAAAAAAAGGAAAAAAACCTACAGTTTGCTCAGTTTGTTCTTTTCTGTGCTGAAACAATTAAACAAACCAGGCTAGCAGAGAGGTAAACCTCAGCTGAAACAAGATGCAAAATAGCACTTGTCTCCTTGAAAACAAAAAATCCTGATCCAAATCCCAAGCCTGAGCAAAATGCTGTGTCTGTCCTGTTGCCTTCCACTGCACACAGTGAGGGAGCAGCAGGGGAGCTGCAGCCCCCAGAGCCTGCCCCTTGCTGGGCACAGGGCAGGGTGAAGGCAGGGCTGCCAGGGCACACAGGGTGATGGGTGAGCCTCTGCACCACAACAGGCTCCTTCTGGCACAGCCTGGCAACCCTGGCAGCAGAGACAGCTGCTGGATCTCACAGCGTCCCAGGGACACTGGTGATGGCCACGTGCTCCCCAGCACACCCTACCCAGTACCACTTCTCTGCTATTTTTACAGTTCAAATGTTGACTGAAATACAAAGTGAAATTTCACATCTGCTTTAACATGGTCAAATTGTTTTTCGTCATTCCTCCAAAGCCTTGGTAGGCTGACTTATCACACACTCTAAATCCAAGCAAAACAAGGATCTGAGGAGAACAATTTAATCTCTCTCCTCAGAGATGAAATTCAAAGCAGAATCAGCAGCATCCCTGATCTACGTAAAGCAATCACTGCCCTGCATCCCAGTTTTTTGTCAATGCTACTTCAAAAGAGTAACATAGATGGTATCTTAGTTGTGCTGAATTATTCTGTGCCACGATTAAAGAGACATATAAACACCTCCTCATCATTCCTTTTCACAAAAGAACTAAAAATCACAAACATATTAATTTTCTGAAATGAATAATGATAAAACTATTTCCTTGTGCTTTAAACAATACAAATATTGTACAAGAAAAAATAACAAAGCTGATGCATGGAAAGAAAAAATTCATTTCAAAGCCCACAGAAAACCCCCTGTTAGCCAGCATTAGAAACCCAGTCTGCATTATTCCTAGTTCTTTATTCAAATTCCTCTGCCACACTGTTTTCTCAAGGAAACCACATCATCTGCCATATCACAATGAGGAAAGGGTGTTTCACAGAACCACAGGGCCACCTTCCAAGCTAAATTCATCTTCAAAGGCAGCTCCCATTGCTGTGAGTCAGGGAGCAAAGCAAGCCTTGAAGCACCCAGGAACACAGCAGTGTCACAGGAGCTGCTGTCTGTCCCCAGGGCCACACTGCAGCCTGGCACTGCAGCCTTCAGTGAGTTTGGCAGGGTGGCACCAGGGCTCCTGCCCAGCAGCACAGGCTGGGGTTTGTGCTGGGTCTGCTTCAGTTCTCCTGTCTGCTCGCTTGAATTCTCCACCTTGTTTTGTGCAAGGCTGGAGTGAAATGGCAACTAAAGGTTCTGCAAATGTTTTCAACACGTGCTGTAAAGCAGCAAGTTATCTCGCTCCTAAGCGTGGATACCATTACCTCTCTCTCTTGTTGTTTTAAACCCAAAACATGTGCCAGGTGTTCCTTCTTTTGTCTGCATGTTTTTACACTGTTTGAAGCGAGAATAGCTTGAATGACTGGCTGTCATCCCAGACTGTACATTTTAAAACAAAATTCAGTAAATGTGTGGTATGAAACGGTAAGTCACTTATCAGTGTCTGCCAGTGCACCACAGCCATGTCCTCAGCACAATATTAGAGTAGAAAATTAAATGCTGCTGTGACAAAAAAAGAAACAACAAAAAAAGCTCCCCCCAAAAAATACCCCAATGCTTACCCACAATATCCAGACAATCACAGAAAAAGGGAAGGGTGGTTTAATGGATCAAGTCTAGGACTTTGTCACAGTTTCTATATCCTACTCTGGCTGAGCCAACCCTTGAGCAATCGTGGAGGAATCCCTTGTTATCTCCCAGCACCTTTACCCACCTCTTTGCAGCAGTGCCGAAGGTACACTGCCTCAGCACTTAGAGGGCAATCACATAGTGCAGCAAGCAGGAGCAGCTCAGCCCAATGAGCTGTGCCAGCCCCACTTGTTGTTGGGCACACAGACCATGCCTGCCACTCCATCACAGGCCCCACACCAGAGGTGCCCAGATGTTCTGTACACACCTCCAAGTGCATCCAGACAGGACCAGCCACCTTGGAGCAGGAATATTTGCTTGTTCCGAGCACGGCTGGAACCAAAGGAATGGCAGATTTGGTCCTTGTGCTGGATGGGTTGGCTGGTTGTGAAAAAGCAGTGTGCTTACTCAGAGAGGCAAAGCCAAAGTAGGACCCTTCCCCAGGAGTCTAATCTGAGGGATTACAATCATATAACCAATTCTCTCAAGTGAGGGTCACCTCCAAAAAGGTTAAAACACACTGCCCTACAAAACAGTATTATCTGATGTACCATGTACTAATTATATTCGTTGAAATACATCACTTAAATATTCATTATTGCACTGCATGAGGTGCAGGGGTTGCATAAAATAATGTCTAGACAATGGCAAAATACCTCACTTCAATAATAATACCTTGTGCAGACTCAGTGTCCTGTGGTAGTTTTATATATTATATATATGAACATGTAGGCATACTACTTCTAATTTTACTTATTGTAAAAATGAGTCACTGAGAAATTAGAGTCATCTTCTTTCTAACTGAAAAATAATCAATGCATCTCACATGTTTTCCACCCAATCTTTTCATTTAGTTTTCAAACACTATATATACATAAAACATATCTCAAATTTTGAGGGTGTATTTATCTTCTTCAGCTTAGATACATCACTATACTATGAAAAAGGCACTGATGTAAGAAGAGATAAAAAGAAGAGCACACCTATATGTTTCTAAGCAATGAAGTTCATTATTACTGTCATCATTGCCATGGAACATTTAGTGCATAAATGTAAATGTATATGTTGCTCTCCAGTCTTGGTTCTGCAGAATAGGAAAGAGCTGAACCCTATCTAGAGACTCACACACATCCTTGCCTAAGCTCACACAGTTTGATGCACTGAGAATCACACCAAAGAGAAAGCAGGGACTTGGATTTTTTGGAACAATGTACAGACATTTCTGAACAGAAATATTAAGGCCAGCAATGGAAGCCTGGGGACATTTTACTTACAGCAGTACAGCTCAAAAACTGCAGCTTCTTTGGCTGGTCCAAGGCGGAGCCTGAAACTTTTCACAGTGACATAAGAAGAACTGTGCCATCGTTTCCAACTCCTCGTGAGTCTGGAGTCAGGTGCAATAGAAAGCCATCCCTGTTGGAGCAGCCCTTTGGATCATGCATCACCCAGCCAGCACACCCAGCTGGCTTTCTGGGGCAAAGGAAATGCCACTCATGGGTGGGTTCATGCAATGCACTGTCTTGATTGTTTCAGACATGTCACAGAGCATATTACATGTTGTCCAAAATAGATATTTAAAAAAAAAAAAAAAACAACCTCATAGAAAATTTATACTTAAAGAGTCTCTTAAAATAAATTACTAAAGTAACTGTGTCACAGGGAAGATCTAATAGGAGACTGAGATCTCAGCAATGCCTAGGTGAGCTTTTAATAAATCAGCCTTCCAGGTACTGCAGATCTTTAAGGAAGGAAAGGTCTATCAGCAGAGCAACGATTTTGAATCCTTCTGTTGTTCTAAGTCTGTAATGTCAAGTTTCACCACTGAGAAGTTTGGCAGCTCAATTACTAATGAAACTAAATATATTGAACATGGCTTTCAACATCAAGTAATTTCTGTTTCCCCGGCACTATTACCATCTCTTCCCAGTAGCACAAAGTTTTATCAACTGCTGATTTTTTTTCTTATTCCACCCTCTACTACTGCCTTGGGATGACTCACCATAATGCACACTGCACGCCAGTCTAGATTTTTTCAGTTCAACAGCAGGATCAACAAAAATACACTAGTTTTCTTGTCTAAAAGAAATAAAACTGTACCTTACTACAATGCTCTTCAATGGGTTTTCAGGGTTTGAGCATTTTTCCCCACAAAAACCACTTACCATTTACCCCTTTGGCCCAAGAAAAGCATGAAAATAATAATTAAATACAGTTTTACCTTTAGGCTGAACCAACTGATAATCAAATGGTGGAAATAAACACTGATATATAAGCATCATTAACATGAAGGCTCACTGACATATACCAGTAAATACAAGGTTCATGGAGAAGCTTCCTTGGGAGAATTCAATTTCACAGCTCCTGGGAAGCCAGTTATTTACTACCAGGACCATCTGTTTCCCAACATGTAGAACAGGTAAAAATAATTTGTGCAGAATATATGGAAAAAGAAAGAAGAATAGTTGCATAATGCTGGAGTAAAGAAAAGCAAATATAATGCAAAGTACGTGTTGCACTGAATCAGGCTTTTCAATGGGTTATTTCTCTTTTTAAAAGCAGGCAAGGTACAAATAAGTACAAGACAGAAACAAGGATTTGTCTGCCTCCAGGGTACTGCAAGCTGCAATAGTACATGACTGGCATTTCTTCCACAGGCTGTGGGATTTCATTTGAATTCTTTATTGGTTGGTATTGGACAAAAAAAGAATGTCACAAACCATTCATGCAAGAAGTCCTGTCAAACTTTCCTGACTTTTCAAGGTGCCAGAGAGGTTACCCTCAGCTACCACAAATAAAAGGTTCTGTTTGAGGTAACCATGGGTTAATGAGTAAAGCTGCAGGTTATCATAAAGTGGCATATGAAAGCCCTCACACAGCTTATCACTCAGCAGTACATGAGCCAACATTAACCCAGCAATTTTTAGACAAGCTTTTAATTAGTTTTTAGTGTGTGAAGTAAAAAAAAAAATCCCAAACAAGCACCACAATAAAAAACCCCCACTGTAACCCCACAGTCACATAAACAGAAAACTTGATGCAAGATGATTTTAGCTCTGAAAATGCAGGGTCTCTGTCACTGGGTGCTGCAGTCGGGTTAGACCTTGTCAAAGCACAGTGGGTGATGTGACTGGCCCCAGGGCTGGTCCCACCCCAAGGTGTGGGATGTCCTGCCTCGGGCACAGCTCCATCCCAGGAGCCAGAGAGCTCCCAGCCTGCAGCTGGCTGTCTGTGTGCTTGGAGAGCAGGAAAATGGACTGCCCAACACCAGCGTGGTGAGGCACCCACTGAGCCTGTGCTGGCCAGCAATGCTCTCAACAGCACTGCAGCTGCACTGACCTTGGATGAATTCACTGTGGGCTAGAAAACCACTCCAAAGCACAGCAGAAACAAAGCAGCCTACTGCAAACTTTGTCTAGGTGGAAAAGACCAAGAGTTGCCTTATCTGAATAGCATTACCAACATTTTGCAGAGACTTAGTCTTCACTACAATGTTCACCTTCCATGAAACTCTCCTATGTGCACTTGAAGAGACTCTCTGAACAAGGTTATGGATTTTCTTTTTCCTTTTCCTACCTAATCACTTACAATGAGTGAAATAGCAAACACCACCCCTGCATATGTGCTGGGGCAGTGCTGCTCTCCTCTGTGCCATCCTGTGCCCAGCTCACCCAGCAGAGTCTCCCTGCAGTTCTGCTTTGGGCTGCCACTTTCCATACGCATTGCTCTTACCTCTCTGGCACGGAGAAGGCATCGAATGCTCAATCTGAAGAGGCTGTGTAATCACCCTGGCAGATACCAAACCCTCAAGTGCTCCCACACTGCCAGAACAAGCCAAAGGCAGGGAACTGTAATGCCTTTGGGCAATGCTGCCTGTTCCCAGGGTCAAGAGGAGAGTCAACAGCACAGCCCTACCCATTATCTGTTTCTCAAAGCACAGCTTCACCCCAGGTATGCAGAGCAACACCATCCTTACATGCCCTTCTCTGTCTCAAGGCCATGGTTTCATGTCTCTGAGAGCAGCAATGCAAAGAGACTCAAGTAAAGAGCCACAGAAAGATAGTATTAATTGAGAAATGAGAGAAGAGGTTCCAATTCCTATTTAAGGTATGAAAGCAGCTATCATAATTGCCCTAATATATAGGGTTTCTTCCTTCAGAATGCCTGAGACCACCACAGGGCTAAGTGGTGGTTAATAACCTAAGAGGGGAAAAAACAACCCCAGCTCTCAGGTGTAATGTTGTATTAATAATAATGACAGTGGCAATATTAAAGAAGAATTTAAAAATGGGGAAAGAGGATGACCACAATATTTTATCCAGCTAATGTCATACAAGACTACAGAGTAGCAAACCACCAAGATTATAGTTTGGCTAAAACCTCTGGATAAATACCTGTCACCTTGCAAAAACTGCTAGCAGCTTTTTCTAACGATGTGAAACAATCAAAACCTATGTCTGAAACCTGAGTGTGGATGGCTGGAACCCCTCAGACAGAAAAGCTTCAGGGCGGGTAAAGCCATAATAGGATGGATTTCAGCAAACCCACAACCTCAGGGACAAATCTTTCGGACACTGAAGTTGACTTGTGAAATCCTGGCAGAGGGGAAAGGAGGTGAGGAGTCTGAAATCAGTCAGGCAAATCTGCCTCTCGAAGACATGGGGCAAGGAAAGAGTCAGCAGAAAAGAAGGGGAAAATAAACATGTCCTATGAGCTCTTACAGTAGCAGGACAGTCTGCTGCACAGGAAGAAACTTCTTGGCAATTATTTTTCTAAACTAATAGGCAAGAAAAATCTGTGCTAAGTCTTCTGTAGAGACATGCTCGACACATCCAGGCTTTCCTGCAAGGACTTTTTATCAAGCACATTTTCCAAGCAACAGCCAGAAACAGAGAAGGCCTCAAGCTTAAGAAATTCTAAAGTCAAGAGGAATTCCCCCCTCCCCCCCCCACCAAACATCTGTAGTATTTTAAGTTGAAGTTATGTTCATTATATTGTAACCAGTCAAATTCAGCTATCTATATAGTTTTAGGTAGTAGGATACTTATTAGGTATCCATACTTATCACAGAATGAAATTATTAAAAAAAATAAAATTATCTAGTTAAATTCTTGCTGTTCGGTAGTTGTAACTCTCTATGCCAATAACAGTTACATTACAAACTTAAAAAAAAAGAGAAAAGAAATCAAGATCCATTCATTTTTGGTAATTTTCTTGCATCTAATATGTGTGAAAGACTTTAATTTACACTCATTTATCAACTCAGACAACTCTACCAATGGGAAAATTCATTCTGAAAACAAAAATTCAAACTGCGCTTTCAGAAGGGTATCACAAGGTGGGTTCATGCACATGCCACTTGGATCAGGAATAAATAGGAGTTCCTTCTCTCACACAACTCAAAAATTAGGGTTATCTTCGACATAGTTTTAAAAGCATATGAATGCCTAGATAGCAAAGATTTTATGTGAAATGAGTATCACTGAAAGAAACATTCACAAACATGGGAAGGCAGAGGAGATGCTGAACTGGATAGCTAAACAGGGCACAGGAGGGGATCAGAAAGCCCTAATCCTGTACTCTGGCAATGCCAGCTGTGCAGTTTTGCTCTGTCCAAGCTGCCTGCAGTCCACGTTACAGACACTGGAGGGATCAATAGCAACCCCCACTATGTGACAATACTGATAATGCCTCCTTCTCTGCAGTGTGTTCTTCTAATGGGCTTCGGAAATGAAGCCTCATAAAGTAAGGATGTTGTCAGAATTTTACATCACAAACTCAAACACAGAGCAATGACTCAACATGGAATTGTGTGACCCAGCCCTGGTCTCTTGGTTTCATCCTGGTCTTTTCCTTCTTCCAACTGCCCTTCTTCACCTGACACATTTTCTCCAGTCAGAACAAATTAAAAGATGTGAAAATTCAATCCAGAGGGTGCTAAACAGAAAGTATCCCATGTTTAAGCTCAACTAGTTTTTTCAGCCAAGTTTGGTTTGGGTGTCTGGTTTGGTTTTTGTTTTTTTGGGGGGGGCTTTTTGTTTCTTTTTAATGCAGAGTATTTTAATAATGCCTTACAGTAAGCAGAAACAAATAGGACAACTTCTACACTGGATAAAGATCTAGAAATGCAGTATCATTGTGCCTGGCCTTTTAGCTGGCTGTTAAAAAACAACAACCAAAAAAACCCCACAGCTGATGAGAGATTTTCCAAATGATATGTAACACAAATCCTGCCCATTGGAGAGGTTTACATTTTTAAGCTAATGTCCAATTAGTATATTTTAACAGAAATACAAGAGCAAAAGCTATCCTCTACAGGGCATGCCAGCCAATCATCCTTAAAGCTTAAAGGCTGTTCCATGCATATTTTCCACGTCATAAAATAGTCTGGAATAAAACCCAAACTGCACATCAGTGTAGGATGCTGATGGACATCTTGATACGGTTTCAATATTTCAATTTACTTGCATGTTTTTTGATACAAGCTCAGGGAAATACGGCCAGCTGTGCCATGGACGGAGGGGAAGAGAATCAACTGTTGCTGTATGTTGTGTTTTTATTAACTGAGACACCACAAAACTCTAAATTTATGAAATACTCAAGAAAAATTATTAAATTATTCATCAGTGAGAAGACAATTAAGGAGAAAACCAAGGAACAAGTGGAAGCTTGGTCCTGAGGGAGAACAGCTGGTCTTCTCATTAAAAGTATGTTTTGGCAGCAAAACACCCTCTGAACAGAGGGAACCTGCTGCTAAAGCAGCCTCAGAGTCAAATTTAGGAGCAAGTGACAAGGACAGAGCGATGTGAAGAGTGAGCTGGGTGTGCTCTGGGTATCAGTGTGTGGCTGGCACAGCCCCTGCCCTTGGCACAGAGGGGCCCTGACTCAGTTGCCCTTTGGAGCCACAACATGAGATGGGAGCTGCCTCAGCCCCTGGGCAGCTTAGTGCTCGTGGGCCAGAATATAAAGAAATTAGCTTAGAACTCAAGGAAAGATGCTGTTTCTATGGAGTTGAGCCAGCAGAATCAGAGAGAGCACACCCAGTGCCCAGTGCCAGAGCTCTGGGGGTTCTGAAAAACTCATCATTAAATACTGTCACTCCCTTCCTTCTCATCCCTCTCTTTCTGCTCCCTGCTATCTTTGAGCTTGTGGGGTTTTTTTGTACTTTGCTATTGTAGTTTTTAATTCTTTCCCTGGCTTGCCATCTCTGCAATAGTTCAGATTTATCCCTTGGCTCCTCACCCCTTACAATCCATCCTCCAAGATAACCCAGCTTAAACTCCTGGTAAAACAAAAGCCATACACTAAAAAAACCAACTCTCAGAGCATCACAAAGGACCTGTTATGATTCCACTGCTGAAATACATAATTAGTGCCAAGCATGATCTGTGCTCTTTAAAGACAGCATCCCTAAAACATGTCTACAGCAAAAAATACCCCAACATTTCTGTAGCATCTGCTGAAATATAAACCCCCCACTCACTGGCAACACCTTGTTCTATATTTTTCAGAAACTTTTTCAAATAACATCAAGGTCCATAATTCTTTTGTGACATAGAAATCCAAAATCAGACATTTCATCTTAGTATAGTCCAATTTTACTAAATAAAAAATTGCTAACAATTTTCCTCCCTAAATGCCATCCTCTTCTTTCCCATATTTGCCCATGTGTGCGGAGTAGCTTTACAGCAGAAAGCAGAAAGACAGAACAGGTTGTTTTTTTTTTTCCTAATCAAATAATTCTGCTTAAAATTGTTACTCCAATTCTTGCACAGATTCAAACATCTTGCATAACTGGCATGAATTCTGACATCCCTGCACGGCACCAAATTACTCTCAGCCTGTTTCAAAACCTGATTCATCACAGAAAATATAACAATTCCCACTCCAATCTTTCTGTATCTATTTGTTCACTTAGGTCAGCTGGCAAAATAAGCATGTTAGCCTTTTCTCTGCTCCAGATATGTCATCCCAAAGCAAGTTTTGCATAAAAAGAAATGGCATGCTACTATCTTTGTAACAGTTTTAGAGCCTTGGTTATAAATACTTCAGATGATGCTGAGGCAGGAACTCAAGTGAGGCAGATTTCAGCTCCTCACATAAACAGCACAGCGAGTTACAGATTCCATTTGAATCCAACCTATACTAATTTCCCGTGGATGATCAACAAAAAAAGAAGCACGGATAAAATGGAATTTCTGAAAGGATGGAATTTATACATATCACATGGGAATTGATCAGGTACACAGATTTATCTGGACATGTCCAGGTACTGGGCATACACAGGAGCACACTCGGATGTACAAAACTGATCCACACCTGCTCAGGAACAAATCCTGCTGCTCCTCAGCGGGGCTCCCAGTGGAGCCACTGGGCCAGACTGGGCTTTGGGGCAGGGGCAGGCACATGCCTGCCCTCCTGCAGCAGTGGCCCTGGCACCCAGAGCCAGCCCAGGGGAGGGAAGAGGAGCTGGCAGAACACTGGGAGGAGAGCAGTGGGCTGGCAAAGGCAGGGCAGGGTCCACCATGGCAGCCCCAAGACAACCACGAGGGCAGAGCAGGGGAAGAGGACAAGGAGGACAAGGTGCAGAGCTCCTCCAAGACAGGTGCCTTTCTCTTCAGGTAAGAGTCAGGGTAAATTAAAAGAGGAGGAAGCAACCAGGAGAGCTGTGAAGGATGGGACAAGGGAATTGCATGGGCAGGAGAAACGCAGGATTGAGCAGGGTACAGTCTATGTCCCAGCTCAGGCATATCTAGGCAGCCTTACCACATACAGCTCCCTCACACACTGCAGGCACATCCACACCCCTAATCACCTCTACTTACACATCCATCCCTTTTTCATTAGTGCTACAGATGTGCAGCACTGTGTGTTACATACCCCTTTCCCCTGGTCCCAGTAACACTCTGAAATTGTTTCCAAATTCAGACACATTACTGTGAGGTCCTATAATATATAATTCCTAGAATTCAGGACTATTTCAGAGGGGTTTTAAAATAGGGAGTACAAAAACATGCAGCTGTTAAACAGTGAATTAAAAATATATTTTCATGGAAGCATCATTATTGTTTCACCACTGTAGCTTTCGAAAAACCATTCTTTTTCTTTCTCAACAAGGAGCACTTCGTGTGAAAAGTGCTTCTGGGAAAGAACCCGAAGTCATGATCTTAAACCATGTTAAAGAAATTATTTTAATCCTGCTACTTAAGACATACTGTTTGAAGGGCCACCCTCAGCTGGAGCAAAGACCGATAAAGGAATTCTCTTAAACCCAGCCCTTAAAGAGACTATTTTTATTCAAAGCAAGCAATGACAAGACAAAATTAATACTTCTATTTGTTATTCTATACTCATAAAAAACCAGCTAACATAAACTGATCTGTCTCTTCTTTATACATTAATAATTAATATGGATTCTGCTTATAGACATCTGTAATGCTTTGGGCTGTATTTATGGTGTGATAATTGTCATTTTGAGGCAGAGAACACCAAGATGATAGAAAGACAGAGCTGAACTGTTCACTCATGCTCCTATCTAAGGGACAACACTGTTATCTTGTTACAAAATACTGCCCCAAGCAATGATAAGTTTCATAAATCTTTTTTCTACCACTGTTGTCAGCTTCTATTTTTGCCTGTGGCTGAATGTGATTATAATCTGTTTTCAGCGTACAAGAAAACAAAGTGATCTAGAATATACTGACTGGGGAACATTTTGGAGCCCTCCTGAGCTGCAGGATATTTCCAGCTGCTAGCAGAGCTGATAAGGGACTTAATAGAGCTAATGATTTCTAATACCACCAACACAAGGCCATTTTCACAGTGGGTAAATAATGACTCTTTTGTTTTGGAAATAGTTAAGGAGTCATGTAGATGTTTGATAAGTCCATGATACAGTACAAATGCAGCGGTATTTAGGTAACTAATGATAGATTACACCATAGCTACAAGATAATATATTTCTCTGTTTCTTTCTAAGAACTTAGGAGTTTATAACCCTGTTAACACCACTGTGACAGCAAGGAGATTTCACTGTAAACAATTACAAGTACTGTTTTAATCTAAGTATAAAAACACATCCATTTGTTTCAGTGCACCGCATCTTTGTTTTTATGTTGGTAATTAATATTACAAATCTTCACAAGAAATAACATAAAATCTAATTGAGTAGTAAAAGAAATTTTTTCTTGAGGGTTGAACACAAACCCTGCATCAATGGGGCAAACTATGACTAGCACAGTATTTTACTTGATCATGACTGTATGTTTCTGATGAGGATTAACAATATTTGCTGTGGTTCCTCCTTTTCCTGTGTGTAATGTGTGTTCCCCATTCAAAGGCACGTGCTCCCACCAGGGAGAACTCCACTCCCTAGGCTACAAGAGTTCTTGCAGGTTTGGGGATTTTTTTGTATGGCATTATATACAAAAAATTTCCTATGGTGAAAATGGAATTCTTCTTCCCTCTTCTTCTCTGCACAAGTTACATTCCTATATATGAATCTTCTATTTTTCTTTCAAAACATCTGGGCATTTTTTCACATTTAATTCATGGTAGTAAGGACTGCTTGGGATTTCCATCCTACTCTCTGCGGTACCCAGTGTTTCGTGCCCCCTTCCCTCACCCCTAACTTTTCCCTTCCCAGCATTTTCCTGTTTGCTTCTCTGCTTGGAGCCTCCAGTGGGGCTGGGCTGAGGTTCAGTCACAGAAGCAGAGGCAGAAATGCCCATCTCCCACTGGAGAGGAGCTCCCAGAGCTGCAGGAAGGTGTCCCTGGTGTGAGGGACAGGATGGAGAATAGGGGTGAAATCCAAAGTCACACTGAAACTCTGTGCTGCTGAAAGCGTGGCCCTTAGCAGTGTTACTGCCTTTTGAGCTTTCTGAGCTGGAGTCCATCCCAAACAGGATTCCCTGCATGGGACTGTGCCCCTCCCTCACCCAGAATAGGTGCTGTCAAGCTGCTTACAACCCCGACTTCTTAACACGAATAGAAAAGCTTAATGTAACTCTGATGAAGGCAACACAGCAAAAAATAAATGATTCAGGCTAGACAGAGCTCCTAAAACAAAAACGAAAGAAATAAAAGGACTTACAGCATGAATGAATGATGATAAATTGTGTAATGCAATAAAGCAGTATCTACCCATTATAAACTTCATAGATTTTAGGAAAGCATATGATAACCCCCATTGTGATTCATTTTCACATATCTTGAAATATTACAGGAAACAAGTAAAAATAATTAGATTTGCCTAACTGTATTTCAAGGTATGTCTTCAGTGGTTAAAGGAAATGCAAACTTAAGCAAAGAGTCTAACACAGCTGCTGGTGTCAAACTGAGAATGCAATCTCTTCTCTGGTTTGTCTCTGCCATTGCTTCATTATGAGAAAAAACTGTAGATTGGAACAGCAGAGATATTGCATGGTCTAAGAGTTAATATCAGATTTTGTTTATGCTGGTGATACAGCAGTTCTGAATGACAGGTCAAACATGCAAGGAACAGCATGAGATTGCTCCACATCACAAATAAATCAGGTTAAGTATTGTGAAAAATACATCCATAGGAACACCAGGCTTCAAATCAGGTTTTGTATCAGAAGGCCAAGAAATACAAAGTTTGTAAATTCATATAGTTGACAGACACAAGCAAACCAATGGATTCAATCACAAGGAAACAATAGCATGATCAAGTAATGTGACAACTGCAATCACGAGCTTCAATGGCTTGTTCAAACACTTCTTCTCCCTTAACACAGAGACAGGGAAACAGCAAAGCCACCGGGTGCTAATGCTTTCAGAATATATGAGGAACCACAATAATTGAATTCCTAAACACTAAGATTCAGAAATCAACTTTGGTTTCTTTTTTTAGTTGCAGAAATTCAAGAGACATCAAAACCTAAGCTAGAGCAGAGAATACAGCTGGCACACCACTGCCAGTCTGAGAAGGATGTCAAAGCCCTACCCAACCTGAAAACCAAGAATATCGAGCAAGTTTGAGAACAAGGTGGCTAAGCTGCTCAAAGAATGAGAATTAAGGATTGCTTCATTAAGAACAGCTACAGTATCACAGGGCAGAGTATATTACATGCATTAGCATATAAAAATGAAAAAGCAGGTATTTTGGAGATAAAGGAGCTCTTCTTCTGTACTGATACAGGAGTTGTAATGCCAACTAAAATTAGATTCAAAGACATAGATCAGGAATTCGCAATAGGAATAGGTAGCTGTTAAGGGAAAAGGTAATAATCAGAGAATGAATTCAGTATTTTCCTTTGGAAAATGTTTACGGAATGAAAGAAGTCTAGTAGAGAGTATTTAACAAAAGATCTTGAAACTTGAGAAAATACAGAGGGAACAAATCTTGCTAATTCTGAAAGTTCGCACATTTTCTTAAAAACAATTAAAATACAATGTACTAGGCAGCCCTTCAAAAGGAAGCAAAGCCATGTAACAGGTGGTGAGATAGAAGATGCAATTCGGTGTTGACAAATGCAAAAACAACTTGAAATCTTCTATCAACTGTTGATCATAAATGACTTGAATGAACACCAAGAGGAGAAAGGTGTGGATGGATGAATTTTTGTGAACACATCAAGAAGAAGAAGAAGTGCAGTGCAGCAGATATTCCAGAATAACACTCTGAATGCATAACAATGGACAAAAATAAAACCACAGCGTATCTGCTAAGCTCTGACATCAAATCATGCAGTGAAAGACAATCATGGGGTGTGCTAACCTGCACCAATACACCCAGTCAGGAAACACAACATCAGTCACCCTCGCTGGCTGAAAGGAGTTCTGTGCTCCCACATCCATCCTGCCTCCTTCATGCTCAGCCTCGTGAAACAAGCAAAGAAGACTTCAAATGTCTATTTAACACGACTGTTCTCTGCAAAGTCAGATCAGCATTTACCAAGTGAACCTCTCAGCACTCTCTGCTGCAGGCAGGGCTGAGCCAGCAGAGGAGGAAACACAGAAGTTCCCAGGACCGTGACACACCCCAGCTGGCACACAGGGTGACAGTGCCAATCACATTCCCCAAACTCCCACAGCTCTGCGTGGGTGTCTGTGCCTTAGTGAACACAAACCCAGCACTTCTTTAGTCACTGTGTCCCTGGACAATTTGTCCTCTCTGTGCAATGTGGGCTCAGGAAAGGAATCTTACTGGTTCTGTCAAGGAACTAAGAATTGGAAAAACTACATGGTGTGCAGACACACACATTTTTGATGCTCCAATCTCAACTGAGTGAAGGCATTATTTCAAAATCAGTCAGTGATGTCTCCAAGTGAGTTCTTATATCAGTGTTTCAGTGAGATACCTGACTTAGGCAGCTGAAAAGAGGTGCTTACTCTATCACCGTCAGCTGACAAGCACATATTTTGGCCATATTTTGGCATGTCTTGCACTAACAAAGAAAAAAAACCTACCCAGAGGATCAGGTAGCTAAAAAGTGGCTTGTGATGGACTTGCCAGACACTGCCCTGAATACAATCAGGAGTTTCAGACCTGCCAGGTACTCTCCTGTGGCTCAGGACGGGATTCTCTCAGCAGTCCCAGCCTGGCATTTCTGTGGGGAGATCACAGCAACACACTCCTTGAGGGGCAGATATTCCCAACGGGCCAAACACCAGGTTACACTGGCAGTGAGACTGGTTGATCAAGGCCAGTGTGCAATTCTGGAAGATGTGCCTGTACCTGCCCTGCACAGAGCTCAGATTCCTGCCTGGGTGACACCAGGCTGTCTCTGCAGATGGTCCATGTCTTGGGAGCTGTGCCTGGCAGAGCCTCCCTCTCCCGTGGCTTTCCCCCCGTGGGCAGTGTGGCCAAGATCCAGTGCCCAGCAGGGTGGGCAGAGGCCAGGCTGGGCACTCTGAGCTCTGCAATGGGTAGAAGGCACCTGGTAGTTCAGGGTCCCCCTGGCTCACACCAGGAGATCCCTAACTTGTCCAAGGCACCAAGGTCTCCCCAACTCCAAAAGCAAGGGTCCTGTGCCCATATTCTAAGCACAGTTTATAGCTGGACACAGAAAGAAAGTGCAGCTGCCTGTTCAATCCAGCTACTGTGCATTATATATATTATTCTTTTCACTTGTGAGTCAAGCCAGTTACTGGTGGATATTGCTCAAATGAACTGCAGCATTAACAGAACAAAATAATAACAAAGGCATCACTTAGACCCAGCCAAAGCACTGATATTACTGTCACAAATGATACACAATAATACATTGTCTTCAATTTTCTAACACTTCATAATTTTTCAGTGGAAGAGACAATACCCTTCTGCTCTCATTTTTTGATCATTCACAAGACTCATACTAAGCAGTTCAAATGCAACTACAAAACATTCGTTCTTCAGATAATGTAAGTTTACACAACTGATTGTTTTAACTCTGAGCAATTAATAAACCCAGCGTGCTGCAAACAAAGCTGCTGGTCAAGGAGACACTGCATAGCAAAATCAGAATAAGGCTTCTCGAGATCAAAAATTAAAGAGCTACGGAGCTACAGGCATTGTTTATTCACATGTGAGAGGGCTGTAAGAGACAGGCATGTTGTCTGCCTCAGTTTATATGCAGGCTGTGGAAAAAAAAAAAAAGAATCCCACTATTCTTAAGAGCTAGAAATAGCTCATGATTTATTTGTTGTCCCTGTTATCTATCTGTTGTCAGGCCTGAGCAGGCACATGCTGGGCTGCTTTTGCTCCCATCCTACAGAGCAGGACACCTCTGAAAAAGGACAATCTCTCTCCCTCCTATTTTTCTTTCCAAACATCATGTACTCTCCAAAACTGTATTTATTTTCTTGGAGTAAAACCAACAATAGCGGTTACATGAGAAAAGAAAAAAATAAGGGAAGGAAATGGAGGTGGGAAAGACTGTCACTGAGGCACACGCTGCTGGAGGAAACACACAAAATGTATTCACTTGCTTTGATGTCTCACCATGGTAAAGCTTCCAGACCTGGCAGGTGATTATTATCTTTGTTTGTCTTTATATATATATATATGTATGTGCATATATATTTATATCTCATAGCTATTACCAGCAACTCAATAAACAGTTTAGATGCATGCTGCACTTCCTTATGACATTTCTCCTATTACCCTATCAAATTTTGATACAGATTTTTTCCTTCCTAAACATCTCCATCAGTACTGTTTCCCACCAAGCTGGTGACTGTCACCTCCTCATCAGTGGGACTGATCCCAGGCTGTACATGAACACAGCCAGCCTTTCCTCCCACCCCACGTTCTCCTGCACAGTGCAGCATGTTCCACTCCCAAGAGGGCATCGTGTGCTCCCATCACAGTTTGTACCAAATGGCCAACTCCTGGTGCATGCAATTTAGCCCAAGCTAAACACAAGGGTCACCAAGGCACTGGCAGTGTGTGCAGTGGGTCTCAGGTGTCTATGGACAGCAAAAAGGAGCAGGAAGGTGCCCCAGCTGCCTCACTGCTATATCCCTGCTCCCCTCTATTTTATCAGGTTCCCATTATCAGCCTCCATGCCTAAATGGATCTATGGAGTACTGCAGAGCCCCTTTCCACTCCTGCTCTCTGCCCGCCTATTCTGATTGCCCTCATTATTCCTCTTTCCAACAGAGAGAGATTCATTACTCAGTATGGAAAGCTGACTAGTTCCAGCCCTTTGCTTACAGCTCCAAATCTGTCACCACACACGGATTATGCCACTATTTCTTACCTACTAAACTGTTTGACATCACAGGCTTTAACTGAACAGGAGAAGGAATACAAGGAAGGAATTGAACACAAACTGTTAAAATGATTATTAGAAAGCAAAGAATCCACAGGAAGCATATCAGCTTCCTGAGGCCACTGGAAATTCAAACGTTGCTTGATTAATTCTCATTTAAACCACAAAGTTTTCAAGCCAGTCAGTTGGGAGAATTAAAACCAAAACTCTTGTTTACAAAGACAGTGGTACCTGTAGAGCAGCCCGTGCTCTACATCTCTCTGGACTTCACTCAGCACCCTGCTAAGAACACGAAAAACGTTTTGAAACCATCATTAGGCTCCATCCTGCGACTTCCCTTCTGTTGCCACAGCATTCCTCTCTGCAAATGGCATCTCTTTATTCACAGGCACTGGCATAGCATTCCTTTTGTCAAAGCTGGTCTCACACATCGTGTTGCCTGCGCATTCCTCTAAACCAAGTGGCAAAGCAATTAAGATTGGGCGCGTTGGGAGCGGTGCTGCTAACCCAGTCTCGGGGGGGCACAGAGACTGCAGCAATGTGGACAGGCAGATAAGAGAAGTGACACAGATTAAAACAAATTGTGGATCCAGACCAGAGAGGAGCTAGGCAAACAATAGCAGTAAAAGCATAAATGTCAATTTGGAATGATAAAGGATACAATCTAAATGTAATATGAGAGGCCCCCAGACAAAAGGGAGAAATAGAAATTACACATCGCTGAAGTACCAGATGCAATAAACAAACAAATATGTAAACACAGGCATGAATATGCATGTGGAAGGATTCAGATCACAGGATTGATGGCTCGAGTAACCAGATTTCAGAGGAAAATACCGAGCCGTCTCAAACATATTTGACTGCTTGATTTGAAGGGAAAAAAAGTCTTATTTGTACTCTTGGTGATTTTATTTTAATTTTGAATCATCTGCAAGTGTCTCAACACATGCCTTCCCCTACATCCTGAATTTGCATATTAATAGCACAACTGTCCATAAGACACAAACCAATGCCAGGAGATACTTTCTTGCAAGAAGCTGGCTTTTTATCTGCTGAAAGAGCTGTCAAAAGGGTTCTCTAATTGCTTTCAGAATTTTCTCTCTCCTTCCCCTTCACATTTTCTAGTACCCTACAGCACTTTGCCAGAAGAACTATAAGGTTTCAAAGCTCAGTTAAATAATATTATGCCCATTCTAGCCTTGGTTAAAAAAAAATATATAGTTTCATCCAAACTATGACCTAATAACGAGTCCCAGAGACTGGTTAGAAGACCTACCCAAAATTCCCTTATCACAGCCTTGGTGGTAATATTGCTATATTCTACCTGATCCCATTTGATGAACCAAACCTTTAATTTGTTATGGGAACCTAAGACATCTAAGAAGGTTAAATTTAACTTCACAAAAAAAGGTCACAAATACACATTAAACTACCCAAAGTCACCTGTAGGAATCAGTTTCTAAAGCACAGCCTTGTAACAAAAATTTCACAGTGCCACCAAACTGGGAGGGATCCCACTTAAGATTCTGACCCGTTTGGGGTGGTCTGCACACACCCATCAACCTGCCAACAGCAATGTCTGGATGGGAGCAAAAATCAACACAAAGGCACATCAACCAAAAAATGTGCATATACAGACACACAAACACCCTCAGTCAGTGCAATTACACATGGCTGGGACACACTTGATGCTCGATCAAGTTGTGCACTTAAATAATGATCTACTCCAGGTGCCTGGAGGCAGTGTCATGCTACAGACCTCTCAACCAAATAACAATGGCCATGGGGACACTCCCCTGCCAACTCAACTCTCCCTAGTTTAACATTTCAAACTCCTATCTTCAAACAGAGATGAGAGAAGGTGGAAAAGAAAGAAAACTTACAGGCAGACATTTTTTTTTCTCCCAACCTGAAATGCAACTCCTATTTGAAATGCAGTCTCCGAACAGTAGGTGAATAATTCTGGATTAATGTAATATGGCATTACTGCTACTGCAGGAGGCTCTTTGTGGAAGTTACTGTTCAGAACTCTGTTACGAAGCAATTATGATGCCTGACATCAAACATCTTGGAAGGCAATCTCACTTTTGGGCATTAAAAATTAGCCATGCTCGTCTCATTTTATGAAAGACATAATATTTTTCTTTCAAGTCTTCTTTTTAGAAATGTGAGATTCTGCTGAATCTGCCTTATAATCTAAGGCTTCCATCCACAACTGTTCTGT
Source organism: Xenops minutus (assembly GCA_035221455.1). NCBI lineage: Eukaryota > Metazoa > Chordata > Aves > Passeriformes > Furnariidae > Xenops > Xenops minutus. Next base: position 4,628,540 of record JAWWEE010000025.1, read on the forward strand.
ATTCTGGTAATGTGAACCTCCTTTTTATTTACAACCAAGCAGCAGCAATACTTTGCATTTTCAGTATTTTAATTTTTGCTTGTATCCTAGAGATATATTAAAAAGAAATATCAATATGCAATACTGCTGTTTCCAAGGCTGCATCTGTTCATCATTATTCCAAGCAAAAATGTATATTGATTTTGTAAACATTCTATTATTTTCTGCATAGTGATTTTTTAATACTTTTTCTTAGAGATGTAAATAAAGATTAATTTCAATGTAGCTGCTCCTATGACGCTTTTCTAAAGATTAATAAAACTGATAAAAGAATTTCAATGACAAAGGAATATATAAATTTACATGTCCATCATTTTTTGGACAATCTTCCATCTGTACCTATGCCCCATGCACTACAAGCCCCACCAATTATTCGTCTTGTTCTGTGTTGCCTACTTGAATATTCTGTTTTTCTCCCTTAGAGAACCCCCAAACTTCCTGGTAAACATCCTACAAAAACGACATTGGCCTAGCCTTCCTCTGGCGAGTGGCAAAGGCCATCCCTTTTCCTGGAAGGCAGGCAGTGGGAATATTTTGGTTTCCCTGTATTAAGGGAACAGGGGAATGCTCTGTTTGAACTGCCAGAACAGCCTGTGCTCCTCACCTCAGACAAGGCACGTGGAAGTGCAGTGACTCCATCACTGGAATGCTTCCTGACATCCCTGTGTCCATGTTCACAAAAGCTTTACTTTGCTTTTCCAATTTCACCATTTCAAAGACTCTGCAGCTGGATCAAAGACAAGCTTTCCTCTCCCCCCTCCAACCAGGGCTCCAGGCTACACTAAACCATCTGTGACAGGCAACACAGCAACACCACACTAATACCACGTATTCCAAGGTGAGAACAAATAGGGACAAAAATCACTATAAATTGGTAGAAGCAGCCTCATGGTCTGCCCTGCAGCACCTTGACTTCCAGGGTCTCTGCTACAGGGACTGGTGATGAAATCACTAGCAAAGCCTCTCTGCAGAGGCGATGGAACAGGCAGGAAAGCCTGGAAGGGGCCAAAGTTGTGCTACCACCTGCCCGAAATGCTGCACTGCTTTCTCTGCAGCCATCACCGGCAGCAAGGAGGGGCACACCTGATAATATGTGGGACCCACAGAATCCCAGGATCTCAGGCTGGCTGGTGCTGGGAGAGTAGTCAAGAAAATAGGAAGCCTAGGAAAAGAAAATATTGAGGTGGGATGAGGAGCTGGGAAATGGAAAGCTGTCAGGAGGGTGGAGGCAACGGGAGAACATCGAGGTACTGGGAGAAAGGGAGACCTAACAGAGGGGAGGAGACATTGGAAGATCCCAGATGAGGAACTTAAACATACTGAGAAAGGTGAGGAAAAACAAAACCACAACGAAACCACACACACAGAGCCAGGCAAATTAAAGAGAAGTCAGCTCTGAGGAATCACTGGGTGATGAGCAAGGGCAAGGAGGACCACACAGATAAACAGATTGGGTCCTGAATAAATAGCAAAGCTGGAGAAGGACCACCAGGAGAAGGGTGGGAAGGAACTCCCTGAGGACACAAACCCTCTGGTGCTGGGGGGCCAGAGCAGGGCTCCAGCTTTTGGTACAGTGCATGACAGTGTGAAAGGCTGGGCAAACTCAGGCTGCACTGACACCTTTATTTGTGACAATTAGCAAGCTTCTACAGCTTGATTTTGCAACTTTAAGCTTCAGATCTTTTAAAGTTCTGTGTGTTTTCTTTTCTTTGGCCGTTTTGTTGTAAAATAGAAAATTGCTACCAGCGAACAGAGACTGACAGCTTCAGCTGGTGAGCAGGAGCTGTGGCTGCTACCAAACAACACACAGCTATTAACTTATTTGAGGGTTATTCTTATTATTTTTCATCACAATAACATTAAATGAGCTATGTACATACACTGATGGAAAACAGACTTCACAGTTTCTGTCAACAGTGCTGTATGTGTTACAAGTTTGAATTTTGATTTGAAAATTCCAGAGCTGCTAGTGAGTTGATCTCAATTTTATGTTGACACCAAAGCAGAACAGATTAACTTGGAAATGATGCCCAAAGCTTGAAGTGCTGTTGGATCATTTGTCCTTATTGAATGAAGGCAGATTTCAGTACTATATTACACACTGCTCCTGGTGCCACAGTTCTAAATATTGTTCTTTTCATCACCCTTTGTCAATTATCCTACATTCAGAGGATTTTTTAACTAAATAAATATTCGTGCATGGTGAATGTCAGAATTAGGAGCAAAGTCCTGAAAAGCCAGCTCATTAATGAAATTCTGATTTCAGCAAAGTCATTCTTCCCAGATAACTACATTTCCAGAGTAAGTGATCATCTCCAGTATCATTACCTGAACATAGCAAACCTGTATTGTAAAGGGTCTTGGCAGAGAATGATGATAGGCATCAGAGGCTTAATGTTTAATTACTGAACAGAGTTTTCTGGAGACTTAAGAGCTAATATCAGTCACTGGCTGCTGGTGGCTGCCTGGCAGAATATTGTGGTGGTTATGATCTGTCAAGGAGAGGCAATTCATAAACTTTGCTGTGTGTCCCACAGCTGGTGGGAATAAAAAATGGACAGCTATTTATAGCAGCAAACCCCAACAGGAAAAGTCTGACTTGAAACCCACATGAAACATAAGTAAAAAGGTTTAATGAGAGGAGGACTGTGCATTCCTGTACACTGGGAAGCACGGAACACAAATTAGTTGCTGATAATCCCCTTAAGGCTGTATGTTTTAGGAGCTGAGGTAACAAGTAAACTAATTCTCACGATAATTAATGAAAGCACCCTCCCTGCTTAACAAAGAGGCCGAAGCGACCTGGGTTTGGTATCTTAATACCCTCTCAATCTAAACTGTGCAGGAGAGGGACAAAAGAGGGGGAAGATCAAAAAAGATTCAGATGTCTAATTTTTGGGTTGCTACAAATAGCAGGGACACACCGTGAGCTCTTCAGGGAGCTGAAGGCAAGAACATCCCCAGTGACCACTGGCAAAGGCTTTGTGGGGAACAGCAGGAGCAGCTGACTGACTCACAGACATAATGTCATTTTTTTTCTTTCCACCACCCAGTTCTTTTGTCCCAAACCATTGAACAAGCTGAAATATTGTGAGTTAAAGACCCACATTTTCACCCCAAATATATCAAGAACAAAATACATCCGAGCATTCTTCTCCCTTTACCCAGAAATGTACAAAGAGAGATTCACAGGAAGGTGCAGCGGCGCTGGGAGTATTTCCACAGGCACAGAAGCTACAGGGCTGACCCCTTGCACCACAACTGACAGTGTTCACTCTCAAAGATAATTTCAACAGGCAAGAAGGTGCACCTCAGATCTAGATATGGTGAACAGTAGTAGGAACAGATGTTTGTCATGGTGATTGTGAGGCCCAATTTCTATGCTAAATACACTCTATTAAAAAAAAAAAAACCTTCTGCAGTTTTCAGCATGGGCATGCTTCTTTGTATGAATGAATAGTTGCATACATGTTGTAGAGCAAAGGAAAAAAGAAATCACTCTTTTTCATATAGAAGCCTAAATGAAGATTAATTCCTGAAAATCTCATGCTTGATTTTGGATATTGAATAGTTATTTAAATTTGTCTGACAGAACTCTGTTCTCCACCCTCATCTGTTTCAATCTAGTTAATGAAATAATGTTTTACATAATAAATAACAGGGGAATTATGCCAACGAGTTAACAGTAAGCATTAAATAATGAATCAATGCAAGTCTGACACATAGCTTAAAGTTGTTTGCAAAAGAACAGATACATGAGAGTTGATCTTTAAAAAGGGAGCAGAGCCCCAAGTTGCTTGGGAAGGGTCACCTCTCTTGTTTCGTACCTGCTGGCAGAAGCCCTGTGATTCTGCCATGGCTGCAGTAAGAACTGACCTGTTTACTGGTAACTGGAAGAAGGAAGAATAAGAAGAGATGGGAAGAAAGAAAACCCAAAAACAACGCAGAAAAGCAAACCCAGAAGAGATGCAGCAGAGTGCAGAGTTGTTCATCAGAGGAAGGATTAACAACAGGCATAGAGAGCTTCTGCCATGTGGTCCAGAGAGCTCAGCAAGGGGAATCAGTTCAGACTTCCACATGAAAAGGCGAGTCAGGAGCAGCACCTCTCAGCACAGCAGGACCTTCTCCAAAGGACACTCTGACAGTGGACCCAAAGCACAGCTAATTACAAGCTCCTCTTTGCACAAGTATCTCTAAGAGTGCAGCTTTCCAGCTGGTTTTGACAAAGTCCAGAGTGCTGCCAAAGGAGGCAGTTCAGCCCCAGCCTCTTCCCTTTCTGCTGGCAAGTGACAGCACCAGCCTGCTAAGCCAAGTGGGACCAAAGCTCGTCCCCGGGCTGGCAGGGCTGGCAGACGGGCACTTTGATGAGCCAGCTAACGAGGGAGCTCCTCGAGCTGCCACAGAGGAAGGCAGAGCAGCAGCAGCACGACACCAGGGGCAGGGGAAGCAGCCCAGTGTTAGGCTGGGGGCAAGCAGGGAAGAAAATAAGATGCCAACCTAAGACTACAATAGCTTTTGTATGTGAATGAACTCGCTCACAGCTGGCTGTTGGCACTCTCTGAGGAATCACAGGCTCTCTTGCTTTACCAAGCACGATCCTTGGCCAATACTGCACTCGGGCAGGTGACACACGGAGGCTGCACTTACAGGTACAACACCATGATGCTGTGTATTAACTGGGTGAAAATTAAATGCTTCATAAACATTGATGCATTTTAAGCAAAAGGTGTCAGTCTTCTGCAGAAGTGACATCCCTCAGCTCCTTCTCTAGAGGGATGAGGAGGGTTCACTGTGGCTGCTCACAGCAATCAGCTCGGTTTGAGCTGAGGCAGAGCTCACTTGTGCTGCCAAATGAAGGCAATGTTTTGCCCATGAGTCTCAGCACTGGTGAATAATCAAAAGAAAAGGCTTCCAGTGTAGGCATCATTACTGAACCTCTCAGAAACAGGGCCCTTTGGAAGAGCCTGGATGTGAGGCTTGCTGCTTGTCAGCACCACTGATTACCCTGCCTGCATTTTCCTGCTGCAGTGCCCCAGCTGCTGGGCAGGCAGCAGAAGGGGCTGGGCAGGGTGGGCAGGAGCAGTGCACACCTGCCTTCTGAATTGGGTTTGTATTTCTGCACACTGAGGGAGACAGTGCAAGGGTCATGGTTAGAAAGGAAAAGAGGGATATATGCAGTTAAACCCAGGGATAAAGGTATTCCAGCCCTACACATTACAGCTCATGTTCTTCCTTCTGGAAAATGTAAAGCACACTCTTCTGTGGCTCAGGGTTTTGGTGGGGTTTTTTTGCTGTCTTTCACTGTAAGTTACAAATTAGGGTGACTAATTTTCTTGCAACAAAATAGTGAACAGTCTGTAATCTATTCCATTTAAGTAAATGGAATGGATATAAGTGAGAACACAGCATGATTCCTAATATTATCCAACTTAATTCTTCTGTGGGCTGGCCACGGTTCCGAGGGTTACATCACACACTCCCAACTTCTTGCAGTGCTGTTTCCCAGCTGGAAGGATTCTAGTAAGACTTCCCAACCTCCAAAACACACATACTAAGTGGCTGTTCAGAAATACCTGAAGATTTTCCTGTGCACAGTTCAACAGAACTTCAAAAAAAACCACCTGAACCTTGCAGAAGAGAAATTTCTAGAAAATAGGGTTAGGCTGAAAAAATGTATTGGTATATCTTTTGAAAGAAGGAGCAGGTTCCAAGTCTCCCTGCTGGCTTTCAGATGGCTGAGCTGCAGAATGCACAGTGTAAGCGTCACTTGCATTTCCACACCTTAATGTCTTTGCTCAGTTTTAAACTTTCCATTACTTCTGCAGAAACAAGCTCTGTCCTTACAAGTTTCCCTAATATCTTAAATTGTCCTAGGAAGAACATTAAGAGGATTTTTTGGTATAGACACTGAAGAGATTAAAAACCACTGGAGTTAAAGTGAAAACAAAAAGTTTTCCTAAATTATACTTTCAATAGTTATCATCAAATGCTAAATTGAGAAGATTATAGGGAAGAACGAGTTGCACTACCTCATCCAAAACTTTATCTAATGTATGAGATCATTACCTTCCAAAAAGAAATCTGTCACACATCTGCAATAACAACAGAGATGATAAAAAGTAGCCTCAGTGGTTAATAGCAATTTAAGACCAAGCAAAACAAGTGCTTCTTAAATCCGTGTCCACTACCAATACTTAAATTAATGGTATTCCTCTGTAAACTTGGTCTAGCTTATTCCAAAATCACGTTTCAATCATTTTGAAACAAGCAAAACCAGAAAAACATTGTTTCTACCTGCAAAATGTTACCAAAAAAAACACAGGAAAATTTCTTGATGTCTCTCAGAGAAAATCTGATCTCACAGAAAGCCAACACTGCTTCTTGTGGCTTGGATCCTCTGCCCTGCTACAGGTGCACAGAAACATGTCTAGTCCACAAGAGATATGAGAGATGGTTTTTCTTTACTTAAAAACATAAATTCTAATTGTGTGGGTGAAGATTCATGCCCTATATAAAAGCTCATAGCTGTCTGGTAAAGAAAACAGATAAGTAATACCCTATATATTTCCTCTGCACACGGTTCTGATGTGCAATAATGCTTTGTTTCAAGTGCTTTTTCTGTGTCTTTCTGCAGAAATTCCCTGAAACATGAGAAATTTGAGCAGTGCAGCATAAATGTTTATTTGAAGGCCCCCCCAAACCTTAGGCAGTGCTGCCTCCCAGGACATGGTGACAGACTCTGAGAGGAACCTGGGTCCTGTGCACATGAGAAATGCCTTCCTGCAGGGTTAGCAGGTGTGGGCTGTGTCAAATAAATTTATTGCAGTCCCTGCTAATAACCAAAATTATTGAAAACCTCGATGAAAGTGCTCTGCATCCAGCTAATTTGAAGCTACCTTATGAGACAATAACAAGCTTCTAACAGTTTTCCCCTTTTTTAAAATACACTAATTATGCTTAATGTTCCCTGTCGCATTAGCTTTCATGGTAATTATATTTCAAAATTTTTGCAATTAGGGTACAGTTAATATTGTGGAATATTGCAATTATTTTTCATTGTGACACCTCTATTGAAAACTGGTGGCATAATGATCACGTTGTTCGACTAAATCAGAACTGTAGAAATATGGCAAATGAACCAATTATACATTATTATTTCTAATTACAGATAATGCCCTTTTCCTTGCTTTGTCCAGAACAATTTTCCAAATACCCAGACTATTCCTAATTAAAAAAAAAAACACCTTATTTCTCCACCTTCATTATTGTTATATACATACTAATACATATGTATAGCATGTAAATCTATAATTCACATTTTATATTTATAACACATGTGAACATGGACATATGTAAATGGGCACCTCAGCATATAGAGAGGGAATTTCCAGCTGACACAAGCCAGTGAACTGCAGCTGTACATGTAAACACCACTAAGCTGTACTCACTGAGCAAGGATTTCACTCACTGACTGATCCTCAGAGGTAACTTCAAATGCATTACATTTCTAATTCAGCCCCGTATTGCCCCAAAGAACATTTCCTGATTTCTGCTCCAGCTCCCTCCTTACTCAACTGCAGGACTTTGGCTTTCTTCCCCGCCTTTCCATCATTCAACCGAAACCCCATAATTTCCAGTCCTGAGTCTGTGTGTTGATGCTGAATAAGCTCAAGCACTTGATAAATGACAACAGCAGAACTGTCTAAGAACTAATCTATATAATTGTGGAAATTTGAGGTTCACGTGGGGGTTTTGAAGAGCTGTTTGTAATTAAGCCAGTCTGTAATTTGGGAGGACAGAACACTATTACATAAAAGTGCACTCTGGAAAACAGAGCGGAGGAGTTGAAGAGGGACTGCCAAAACAAAGCAGGCAGACAGGTAAGAGGAGAGACAGTCTGTCATTTCCAATACTTTAGCAATTCTGAGAGTAATTATCATTTACCAACATTTACATTCTTCACGTGGAATTTTAATCAAAGCTCGCTTAATTAAGTTTTCATTTAAATTACACTAAACCAGTGATAAATAAATCAACCATCAAATCACAGACTTCAAACAGAGAAGACCTTTACCAAAATCACTTGCCAAACGCCACCATCTGTACATTTCCCAGCTACCAGACTAATGAATTTCAAGGTTATATTGCCACGTGTAAGATATAATTCCTAGCCAACAACAGACAATGGAAATAAAGCATGTCTAAGATGCCTTCACACCATTCTGACAGGAGAATACCTGGGACCAAGTTGACAGGGTTCCTTATTCCCCCCACCAAAGAACAACGTGAGATTTAAGCAGAACTCCTCCAAAGGCCATTTCAGGCAGAAATCTGAAAATTGCAAATCTCAGCTTATTCAATACTGTGGAGTGAGGGTTTTAAGAGCAATTGCCTGAACAATGAGCACGTTTTCAAAATGAACTCTAGCTCTCTCTTCTTTGACCCTCTGAAACTCTAAAAGCTGATTTGAGTGATTAAATGACAGCTGGAAGTCCTGAGAAACCTGGCACAGAATACAATTTTTAAGAATGCCTCAAAGTGCTGCCATCACTAATGTCTCAGTCATCACCCACCTTTCCATCATTTCTTGGCTCGTATTAATTGATTTTTTTATTTTTTTTTAAGGTTTACGTGACTTTACTTCTCTGGATACAGTATTTTTCATGCAATTTCTGTTTCCATTAACTCAGACACACAGTCTCCACCATCTGCTGGGCACTGACAAAAAATAGGACAAGGAAACTGTGCACTACAGTGTTTCTTCCCAGTCCAGGTAAATGGGAAGGAGAATGTGAGCCACAAGGATTATGTTCATGTATATATGTGTATATATATATGTTTAATATTAAAATCATCCATAAACTGTACAGGTCTCCAGGCTGCATATGAGCAAACCACAAATAACCAAACACATCTAGAAATATAAATACCTATTAAATAATACCTGCTGAAATATTGCTAATAGCAAATGTTATAATAGCCTGGAAATAGTTTAACAATGGGGTTAAAAATAGTGCTTAGTGGTTTAAAAACAGGGATTGACTTTTCTCATGAGAAAAACCCCCCACAAGTATTCAAAATAAGTAGCTGTGGGGTTTTTTTCCCTAAGCTAATGCCACATATAAGATCCATAATGGTTAAAAATCAACTCATCTTCAAAGACTCCTCAAACATATTTTTAACTGGCAAATTCAACCACTCTAATAAAAAAATTCTACAGAATACTTAATTTGTTTTGTTTTCAAAGGGATAATTCTTTCAAAATTTTCTACTGCATTCCAGATAAAAGCTGGCACCCAAAGGTGCCAGTAAATCTGACTTCAGAAATTCAATTGCTTTTCTAGAAGAAGCTTGGATATTCCCACAATTGTGTTTTATCATGTGTGCTATGTTTAAAACTGGATACACAACTTATTTCCAGAGATCTTTACAATGCAGGTTTAATTGCATGCAGATTTCTGATTAATTGATTACCTCAATTTACACAAAAACCTTAATGTTCACATCAAGCCAACATAAAAACTGCCCATATTTTGATATGCATTACCTGTAAGTATACGTGGTTCTACCATCCTTATGTCCAGTTGTCTAGCAATGAGAATTCACATTTTGGTTTACATTTCATAACTGTGAAACACAATTTGCCACATGACAAAGTGCCAGAAGTAGCCCCAGACTCGGAGTTAGTGGCTCAACCAAGATTTAAGAACAAATAAAATCAGGTGAGTGGTTTCATTGTGTGAATTTTGATGAATAGGGTACCAACCAAGGCATGATTAGCAAGCCTTTAACAGCCAGCTAATCACAGATTCATACAAAGCAGCTGGGAGAGCTGGACACAAATCCCTTCCCTTTAGTTCAGAGCTGAGCCACAGGTGGACCCTGTTGGACCAGCTCTTGAATTAACGACGTCTCATACCTTCGACCCATTTCAAAATTCAAACCAAAGGTGGAGAAGGCATCAAATGGAAGGAGATACAGAGAATTTTGGTGGTAGAAAACACATGGCAGGGTTAGAAAAACTAGAGGGGGAAAGTTCTCCTATTTATGTTCTCTTTATTTATTATTTTATTTTTCTATTCTTTGATAAGACTACACTGAAACCAGTGTAGTCTAAACCAGTGTAACCTAAACTGATATAATTTCACTACAGTTTTTTCAAACCTTTTAGATGCTTTCTCATAAAACCACCTGAAAGCATTTTCTGGGAATTAGCAATAATTACGTTCTTGCACAGATTGAAACCTGATGGTGATAATTCCATAGATCCTGTTAATTTAAGTCAGCATGATAGAGCATTAATTCCTGAAAAGAATCAACAGCAATGCACTTTTTGTGTTAATCAAATGAATTTAACAGATTGGTTATTAAAAAGTAGTTCAAAAATTTAGATTCCCAGGCAGAAGACAAAGTATTTATTGTATATATTCGAACATTTAGTTAAAAAAAATAACAACCCCAACCTAAAACAACATGTATCCTCCCCTCCTCCCCCAAACCCAACAAACCCAACAGCCAGGGAGAACAAACATCAAACCAGCTATGCAGAACCTGAATTTGTGCCTCCAAACCCCTTGGGAATTTGGAAATTTCACCTGAATCTGCCTATCCTATAAAAAAATAGTATTCTATAAACCAACCCATGCTATGAAGAAACCACTGAATGTTGTTGATCCAGCAGGATCCACCAGTGCTACTTTCCTCGAGGAAATTTAAAGGGTAAAAATGAAGAAATTTGCAGCAGCTGAACCAAACTTGAGTGATCAGTTCTAGCAGAAGACTCAGCTGAGCTGTTGGGGTTCCTGGTCTCAAGGAGCAATTGCTGCAGCTCCCCTGAATAAATAAACCTGCCAGATAAAGAGCTGTGAAACAGCACCAGTTGCTTTGTGACAGCAGGATATTAATGGAAATTGTTCCAAAAAAAGAAAACGAAACAAGACTCTTTAAGGCATTTGCGATTCTGGCATGATCTCAGAGGAATTGGAGAAGGAAGAATGTGGAACCCTTCCAGCTGTCAACAATAAAAAAGAAGAGAAGGAGAAAGAAAAACATTTAGGACTAGCCTACAGTTGGAAAGCAAGGGAAGAAAAGTTTTGTGGCCATCTATGTAGTTCTGAATGATGATTGCCAGTGATTTGTATTATATACCTTATATATATATATATATATATGTATATATACACACCCCCCTGTGAGATGGGCTGGGCTTTAGCTGCTGACAGAGCCCTTCCAGGAGGTTGGTTTCTGGCCACACTCTCAACTTTTTTCCTTACATTAGTTTTTCTGCAGCACCACAACCAAGAGTTCTCAGTCTGTTTACACACATCAGCCTCCAAAATCTCACCAGGCTTGCAAGTCAGGCTCAAAGTGCCAACTCAGAGTCTTGGAAATTCCTGGGTTTCTCTGCACCATCTTCTCCAGCTGCACAGAGCACTCACCAGTATAACTGATGGCACTCCCATGTCTTCTAAGTTCATGGGGTTTCAAATAAACAGCAATTCTTTAACTGGTTTCTGCCAAGTGCCTGCCCCAGATCACAAGGAGACAAACTATTCATGAATACCTAATTGAATTTTTTCTACATTTTTAGCTGAAATAGATAAAGGAGGAAGGGACAAAAGATTTGGAAAATGCATAAACTATAATGATTTTTAAAATGCTGAATAATTTCATTCTGAAGATTTTGAAGCAAATTTTTTTTACCTCTCCTTTTGGGGATTTAATCTGTTTTTACTTTTGTTTTTTAACCCACAAAAGGTTTGAAATTTAGAAGTGGGGGAAAAACCCAACCCACATTTTTCTTGACATTCAAGTCTTCATATTGCTCTTCCTAACCAAATATGCTAATTGGAAAAGTCCACATTTCTTGTTTCAGCCCTCCTAAGTTTTACCTTTTCACTTGTTTGGCTTCCATATTACTCTTATTTGGTTTTGTAGCAGGTTTTTAACTACACTGGAAACGAAGGTGCCAGGAGATGATGAAACCTGGGTCTCTAAGGGTTTATCTGCCCATCCCCAACACCTGATAGAACAACTCCAAACCATCATCTACCCCTTGAGCTCAAATTCCAATTGTCTCTCCACTTTCGTAAATTCTGTTTCCAAAAACCTGAAGCTCACAAACTAACAAAGATTTCACACCTTTTTGTGTTTGCTAGTCCCTGTAATTGACAGATTTGTGTCAAGTGAAACAATTATTCACCTCTTTGGGGGAACAAGTATTAACAAACACGCTCAAGCACCGTGTTTTGTTAGGCAGAAGATTTCACACCTCATTACATAACTGAGGACTGGTGTTTAGTGTACAAACTTCCTGCTGATTCCAGTAGAATGAGCTATTTGTAAACCCAAAAATAATTACCATGGCACATACATTCCACATTGAATTGATTCCGTATGCAATATTAAAGCCCAGGTTTCTGAGGTCTTCCCAAATGATGTGGATTTGCAGTTGGGACTTCCCATTCCATTCCATACTACCAACTCTCCTCCAGGTCTGAACACTGAACACCAAGAAGGACCTTTCAAAGTAAATGTTTTTTCTTAAGGAGTACTCAGACAATGCTGAACTTTCTGTTATTAAGAATGGAATTTTGGGGGCATGGTAGTTCACAGCAAGCCAGTCCCTCTTTGGCAGATTTTGAAAGATCTATCAGCATATTAAGAGCCTCTAACTTTTAGGGTTTTTGTAAATACATATGATTCTATGCCCACATATTGTTTTGTAATAATTTATAAAAGCTTATTAATTTTCTACTGTTCTAGTTATTGCTCCTAAGTTAGCATAGGGTGACGGACTAGGACTCTTCTCAAAACAATACAACTTCCATACTAAGTTGCCAATTCTCCTTCCTTTTGATTTACTAGTGGGTTTTTTCAGATCCCAAATATACAAGGCATAAGTTATCCCTATGATCATAGAGATGCTGTTATGGGTCTGCCTGTAGGTGTGCAGTTATTTATTTATTTCACAAATCATTAGATCTGACCTCACTAAAAGGAGAGAAAAGCTCAGTTACTGGAAAACACATTGTTGCAGCCCAGCAAAAATTCATTAAACAGAAAAGAACTATTGTATGGGCACAACCTGTGGAGGCAATACTTGGGTGGAGCGAGGCAGGGATCGAAGGAGAGGGGAATGCCAAAGAGCATCCTGGGGGGATGGAAAAGGTCACTGCAAGAAAAGCAAGCCAGGGAACGGGGAGCAAGAGCAGCACTGCTGCAGCCTGGAAGAAAGCACACAATCCAAACACATGGAACGGAGCAAGAGACACAATTTCATTCACGGGTGGGTGTCCCAGACTGAGCCGTGGAATCATTTGGGGAGCTGACAAAACGGAACAGCATTCCCAGTAATTCACTTTTACAAACATTTGGAGTCCTCAGCTTTTCTGTGTAAGAGTCTGGCAGAAAAAAAGAAATTACACTTATTTGTAATGTAATTAAAAAGGTAATATTATTTGATGGATCGGCCTACATGAGGAAAAACCCCAAACAACCCATCACCTGTAGCTTTAGCATGTGATGATTTCAAATATCACAAGAACTGCTCAGCACAAGACCTGCACTTCAGTTCCTGCCTCTCCAGAGCATTGCAGGGGCAGCTGAGCACAGGCCATGGCAGGGCTGGAGCAGGTACACAGAAACGGAAGAAAAGGCAGAGGCAAATGCCACAGTTTGGATCTCTTCATGCTGAAGGATATAGAAGACATGCATGGGAGAACTGTGAGGCAAAGAATACAGAAATACAGGGGAAAAATGACAGTGAGAATAATTAATAACCACTGAGCAGTCTTTACAGTGATGTCCTGAGGTTTCCACCTCCTGTAGTTTTTCAAATAAGACTGAATATCTGCTAAAGGAAAAAGAAGCCCTAATTTCTATTGATTTCATCTTGCTTTATATGAAGATAGACTCAGTTTCTAGAGATGTTAATGTGATAAATAGGTGACATGTATTTATGGGTTTACCTGGTAAGATACTAATATTTATAAGCATATTAGAAACAGGTATCGTAAAACTGCAAATCTATTAATGCAATTTTATAACTAGGAGTAATAATTAAACACTAGATAAATACACAATTCATCATTTAAATAAAGCTTATCAAAATCAGGAAATCCATAGGACAAGATATTGACTCAGATGAGAAGTGTCTCCTTGCCTTCAAGTGTTTTAAAGGCACTTATTTGGATTTATAGGGAGAAAGAATGAAGTTAATAACTTTCTGTTATTACAAAACCAGCCAACTAAGCCACCCACAGAACCTTCTGTGCACAAATACTGCAAAAAACTGAAAAAAATTATACCCTAAATTTTAGGTTCTCTACTTTGAAGCCCCTGAAGCGCAAACAGCTTGCATATGCTCGACTCTTCACTTTCAATCAGCTACCAAATTGTGTTGGTAACAGCTACAAACATGAAATGTTTTCTAAATGTTGCCTTTCCTCATAAACAGCAGCACCATCCACTGTGGAACTTGTTAGGACTATGCCAGTGCCAATGAAAAGGAGATGCAGTTCAGGAGATTAAAAACTCTGTGTCAAAAGACAAAATTATTAGAAAGACTGAAAAACTCTTCCCATGTAGCACAATGCATTTTCTACACACAAAGAGGAAAAACACACAACTAGCACCTGAACTCAGCATATGAAAGACAAAGAAAAATACCCTGACTCTTGTGCTTGTAATTGTAACCCCCTCAGTGCCTTTCAGTTTCCAAGTGAGGTACCAAGTCTAGGCTCCCATTTTCTTGGTGCAGAGACACAGAGCAACAATATGTAGCCTTGAAATTCCAAAAGCTTCCCACGTTTCACTGTCACTGGTGATCTGTAGCCAGCTGCCAGGAGACACAATAAGCCACAGCCACCACGTTGTGTCCCAACCATCACGGTGGAGATCAGGAAACAGAGCCAAGCAGTGGGGAAGTGGAACCTTGGACAGCCCCTGCTGCAGCTGCATTGCATTGCTGTGGCACTTTTAGTGCTGGAGAGGCTTCCACTTCAACACTTCTACAAGCCTGCAACTAAAATCATGGCAAAGCAGCTAAAAAAACCCACGATGAGCTTCAGAAAAAGACACAAATACATAAACAACAGAATTAATCTGTTCTCAATTCTATAGCTTTTTATAATGCATTATCATTTTTGTTACTATAGACCCTTCTGTTTGAGATTTGTTTGTTACAATTGTGGAGTCATAAATTAATAAAGACAATGTTTCTGTGATATCTTAATATCTGGAATCGTGTCTTCTGGCTGAAAGTCAGCCATCTGCTGGCATCATCCACAGGGTACAGAGAGCAGCAGCAGCAGCAATAGTATCAGTAGTAGTTGCAGCAACATGGAGCTGATACTTCAGAAAAAAGTACACCCTTTGGTTTCAATGGGAAAACACAGTTCATGCTGTTCCCTCCAGTTCCAATCACTAAAATTAGATTCAGGGCTCAAGAGATGCAATAGAATGAAAATGTGACTGGCCATTAAGGATTTAGAGAATTCAAGTATTTGAAACGAACTTTGGGGGGAAAAAATAATCTTTTTTAAGACCTTGCTGCTACATACATGCACTCTTTAAAGAATACATGTACAAAGACATTATTGTTTAAAACCCTAAAGCTAGGTCAGGCTTCACAGCATAAACACCAGAAACCAGCAGGTTTTCCTTTCTTTGTCTTTACTGGACTGTCATCTGCTGAAGTCTAAGAAATATAGAGTGGTTTATGCTCTTGAGATGCTTAAAGCATTAAAGAGAGAATCTCCAAATTAGTGTTGCTTGCTTCTCCTTCTGGGGCAATGCCCAGCAGCCAGGGGTGCCAAGGTAGCAAAAAGCCCAGAGCTCAGAAATTCTCAATAATGGTAACAACAATGGACCCAGAAACAAACATAATTTACCCTGAATTTGGAAATAGAACTTAAAATGCTCAAATTACAACGCCTTTGTTTGCATTGCTGTAAAAGAAGAAAGTTCCTTGTGTATATATTGAATAGGAAGCACTGCTGCTAAACAGAATTGTGTCATGGCTGTAATGCAGGGCTGCCTTTTGGGGGCAGATAGAGGAAAGGATAGGAAACAATTTAGAAAAACCACAGAAAAGTGACAGAAGAGGAGGAGGCCAAAACTTTCTTTCTGATCCCTGTTCCTCCCTGATCTCAGAAGTGATGCACACAAACCAAACTAAGCAAACCCCAAAGTAACCAAACAACAAGCACCAAAGTAAAAGAACAGCCCCAGCTGTAACACTGGCATGCAAAGGAAGATTGCAATTCCTTGTGTCCCTTGTTTCTACTCTTTCCCACGGGGATAAGATCCCCCTGAGCCTTTCCTTCTCCAGGCAGACCAGCCCCAGCTCTCAGCCTCTCACAGGGTATCAGCTGCTCCAAGCCCTCGAGAACCTCAGTGGTCTTTCCCAAGCTCCAAGGAGCTCACGTCCCTCTTGTGCTGGGTGATGCCTTAAGATCCATAGTATACAGATCTTTAATAAAGCTTTTAACACTAGAGAACTGTGTTAGCCAATCACTGCTTGCACCACATTTTTGAGATATTGTTTCGTGCCCCTCATCAAGGATTTCAATGGGTAAGAAATGGTTCCAAGCAGGACAAGAGGATGTTGATGAAGAGGAAGATATGGATGAAGAGATGATCTTTTAGGAGCACCCACTCAATTCGGGGAGGTGTGTCAAGGGTGGCACTAAGGCAGGGACAGCTTTGGAAGTGGGTGTAACACTACTAGGTAATGCCTGGAATTGTTCCTTAGGTAACTAAATAAAAGCAGGAGGCTTTTGTAACTCTGCCTGCACGCTTTTGAAGAAAGGAGAATAGTTCCTCCAGTGACTGGGCAGCATGCTGGGCCAGCAATGCACTCCAGGGTCTCTTATCTACAGTTTCAACCTATGTCTTTCTGGGAAAAAAGATCAAAGTGCTACCTACTGAGATATCCAAACTCTTTTATTTAGTCTCTTAAATAAGCCAAAGTCAATCCTCTATGAGGATAAGGAAAAAAAAATAATAAAAGCTATGACTTCTAGATTTTTGCTGCTGCTACTTCATTTTCTGCCCTGTAAGTTGATAAAGGAATTTTGTCTCCTTTCAGTAGGCGGTGATACTCAATCACCTGAAGGAGATGTAATTATTTTTCTATAGGACTAATTTATTTCATAAAGATGACTATCTCCTGTATGGGTTTGCATTATAAACTAGAAAGTGGAACTACCACTTTCTTTGCTGCCAGACTGCAGAGGGCTATAAAACAAACACTTCCAAGCACTCCCAGCAGAGGATCTCAAATAAGACCTCCAGCTACAGTGCATTGATGGAAGTTCTGGCTTCTTTTAGAAAAGAACATTTTTACAAACAGGATTAAGCTGCAAGGAGGTGATGGCAATTACACATTAATAATAGTTAAATTGTATATACAGGTTGTACCTGTTGAACATGGGAGATCCCTCTAGATATTTATATTGAATGTAATGATTATTGATATTTTACATAATGGAGTCATAGGCATAAGGAATCATATTCTTTATTTCAACTCTAACTCACAGACAAGATTAAAGAACAATTACTTCATTCAAGCCAACCTGTTTCTCTGTTCCTCTCTCCTTGCTGCCAAAAACTGCTTGTGAAAAAAATCAAAGCAAACTGTCTCCTAATCAGTGTCCAAACTACTCTGTGGGCAAATCCTGGTACTTTGAGCCAAATGCTTTGTGTCATTATCAAAAAGACACATTAACAATGAAAAGTTGGGCCCAATCTCCCTTCCAGTAAAACTTCAGCAAGTTCTGGGGAATTGTGACAATATCTAAACCACAGTCTAGAATCTTCTCAAAATCGAAATGCTCCAAAAATCATTCTGCTTCTACTTTTGCTTTCTTATTGTTACAAATGGTGGAAGCTGTTGAACGTGTCCAATTACAGACCCACTGTATGAAAACCTGACACGTGAGGAGGTATATCCTACGTGTTTTATTTGAGTGGGAAAATGAATGGATAGTTTTTGTGTTGAGAGTCCAAAATTTGATTTAACAGCAATAAATTCTATGTAATAAAGGCAAAGGTGCAGACAACAAAACCCCTTATTTTTTCCCTTAAAGTTGAAAACCAACCTGTGACACTGCATTATGACTGAAGCCATTAAAATGGCATTCCAACAAGCTGAGTCACCTGATTTTACTAGAAAGAACATATATACAACACATACAAGAAGCAACAGGCCTATTCCTACTGCTAGAAACCATCCTAGAAAATGGTGTGACAGGAACCGACTTTCTTTTAAAAGGAAAAAAATCCACTAACTTTTCATGGCTAAAAGGTCTCATTTTCTTCTATAATATTTGTGCTTTTCAAAATACTATCAGCAGGTGCACCAGATTTCAAAAACCTCTTGTCCTTCATCACATATAATTGTGCTGCATATTATATTAAGAAATACAAGCAGAGGAATGTAAGTGATGGGAGTTCAATTAAAAACAGCATAATATCTTGTTGCATAGAAAATGATTCTGCAACTGAAATCAGGGTCTAATGAGAGAAAAAAGGAATACATTTTCACATATTTTTAATTACATAGAACTTCCTCAAACACAATTTTTAATAATATATTCCATTAGGTTAACATCATATTTAAAGAAAGTGCGCTTTCTGATTTCATTTTAAGTCTGATTTTGAGCAATTATTGTGTCATTGTTCTGCACTAGAAAGGTTGAATTCATTTACTGTGTGGTTATGCTAGTTATGATTGATGTCACTTCTCCAAATGATAAACCAATCACCCCGATGATGTAATGTCATTTTAAGAGTGCTATAATCACATTTCTCTCAAACTGGGAGCTCTGATGAGTTCTAACAAAGATTTATTGGAGATTCAAGGCCTTCATAATATCAACAATGGATTGCTCATTTGATACAAGATGTGATTAGGTGATTTTTTCCCATATCTATTAAGAATGGCTATTGTGAAGGGCACGGGGCAGCACGTGGGGATGGGCATCACCTCAGATCCAACAAGATTCATGCTCAACCTGCTGAGGAGCTAACCTGGAATTGTAGAGGTTGAGACAAGCCTGAGGACACAATCAGACAAATAAGAGGGCACTTCTATAAGTAATTAGTACAAGACTTCAGCAAATATTTCATATTCAGCATGTGCTTTGAAGACTCTCATAGAAATGTTGAAAGAAGAACCCAGAAAATGCTAGCAAATATTTATTAATGATTCAAAGATTATCTGGGATCTAAGCCTTAAATCTACGTATCTAAAAATCATCTTTTTAACCCAACCCCAAACAAAATATTTACATTTATTTACCATCTCCCAAATGTGTGGATCTATGTTGCTAAGTTTCCATAGGAATTACCATGGATATTGAAAGAAAAAAGAAAAATCCCCACCACCAGAGCATGATCTACCTTTCCCTAACATGTAAACGGTTAAAAGCTGCTCTGAAAATCTTTCAAGGATAACGATGAGCCACAAAAAATGGTAAGATTCTCCAATTTATTGTAAACATCATTATCTGTGGAATATTCCTATAAACTCTGTAAAGAGACATTGTGAGAACTACAGAAAAACCCATGCCCCTAGAAAATGCCTATTAGTTTCCAGAGGATGCACCAAATCCAAAAGAGCTCATGGAATAGAACACTCAGTGCTGATCAAATAAGGATGCACGTCCCTATGGTTGAAAACTTTTTAAAAACAGACACCTGCTTCTTACACTCTGAAAATTAAAAGCCATTATCTATTAGATGACTGTTTATTAAAGAATTAAATGGGCTATGTGGGAAGAAAATGATAAAATGCAGAATGAACAAATCCAAGCCTATGAGAGCATGCCAAAGAGGTTCCTTGGGGCAGCTCACAGTGACCACTGGCAAAACACAGGATATAAAGACACAGGTATTATTATTTTAAATGGTATATAAAGAGCTCTTCCACCCAACTTTCAGATGTTATTTTAACCCAACTTCCTCAGAAAAGCCCTGCTGGTTCCCTCAGTCCCAGCAGAGACTGCAAATACCCAGTACTGAAGTACTCAGGTATCCCCCAAGCCTCTTTTTTAGTTCACAGTCCCTGCCCTTGATTTCCTCCTACTGGCTCCATCCCTCTCCCATTTACTTTTCCCATTCCCATTAAAACTCTCCTAACTGTCTGATCCACGCCCTTTAGACAATGTTATGTTGTCCCTTTCTCCAGCTGTCACATTCCCCATTCCCCAGCTGTGAGATGAGGCAAACAGCCCCCAGCTCCTCACAGCAGGCAGGCAATGGTCCAGCACCAACACGGGAACCAGAGATGCTTTTTCCACCAATATCACTATACATTTCTCTGCCCTGATTTCCTCTGTCATTTTATTGCCCTGCTACTTTGTCTCAAGGGTGCTTTTGTGATTCCTCACAGTCTCATCTCCTTCTTAGCATCCTGCCATCACTTTCTTACCCCACAGCTCACTGTCTTCCCCTAGGATTTTTATGTCCTGTGAAAATTCATTGGAAAGCTCCAACTTGTGCTTGCTGTCTTTCAAATAACTCCTTACCGTGTTGCAACCTTCCCTCTTACCCCTATGCTAGTTTAGTTGCCTTAAAAGCATTTAGTGATGGATTTTGCTGAGACCCTTTTGGAAACACAAAGACCCTTCAATCACCTGGATTGCCCTTATTCAGAAGTGGCTGACCCCTGCAAAGGGCTGCAAAGTCACGATGCCACGCTGATTCCAAGATAAATCACACCCCACTCCCCACTGCCATGGTTTCTACAGGATTTGAGGTCTGCAGCTCCCCAGAACCTCTTAAAAACCCTTCAAAACTGGCATCATTTTTTCCATTCTCGTAATTCAAGTAGCAAAGAAGCACACTCAGTCTGAATTATTATTTCTCTGTGCAATTATAATTTAACATATCTCAAGGCAGTTAAGGGATAAGTCAGGATGGAAGGAACCCCAGGAGGTCCCTAGTCCAGTCTCCTGCCATGCCAGGGCAGCTCTGAGGTCAGAGCACAGGATTTTAGCCAACCTGTTCTTGCAAAGCTCCAAGGACAGACCTTGCCCAGGCTCCCTGGGCCACCTGTTCTACTCCAATGCTGAGGAGCAAAGTTTTCCCTTATATTTACTCGGAATCTTATCTTTCAGCTGCTCACTGTCTCATCCTCCCATCACACACCACCACAAAGGCCAACATTCCACACCACACAAAGCACCTCCAGGACTGTTCAGAGCTGTATTGTTACAGTAAAGAGATGGATCAGAAACTGCATATAAGACATAAACCTATTGTGCTCAGTTAAATATGTTCAAAAAGAAAAAGGAAAAAATAAGGTGCTATAATAGCCTTCTTTTGTTTTGCCTCTATTTCTAAAAAGCAACTGCATCTTCATTCGTCAATTTTTGGCTGTCAAACTGAAAAGTCAGCACCTGCTAATAAAAATTAAAAAGAAAAAAAAATAGAAAAGAAAGAAAAGAAAACCAAAGAAAACCCTAAGTACTACAGATTCCATGCCTGATAGAGCTGCAAATGTTTTAAAAGTGTCCTGAAAGACAAGAATTAATTTGCTGAAAAATAGCAGATCTTAGTTAAATGTGACATTGTAAGTACAGAACAAGACAGATTTGGAAACAAGAACAGACACAGACTGGCAGAAGCAACATGCACTTCTAGAGACAAAACCTCATTACCAAATGAGATATTAGATTAGCCCATGCAGAAAAAAGAACCATTGTGTGTATATCTCTCTCCTACAAGATACATCAAGGACCATGAAACCCACTTTGACAAGAATTCAATAATATTTTTACACTGCTTATGACACACCTAAATCTAGAACTCTCTCTTCAGCAAAAGGAAGGAAACCCACACATGATGTATTGCTTTTCCAGAAAAGTCTCCACAAAACCAACCAGTAAGATTTTGTTTGCCCCATTTCCACAGATGCTCTTGATTTTGTGCTGATGCAAGAACACGTTTGCAAGCAAGAACAACACAAAAAAGGCATAAAACTGGCACAAACATGTCACAAACAAACTCCATATGTTTGCAATTTTCTTACCACTGCTGGAAGCCTGCTGTGGCCCTGTACACGCTCTCAGCAGATATGAATTAGGGGAGAACTCCTCATCAGGATTGGTGTCCATGATTTGATGGGACGTGTTGCTGTCTAGCAATGGCATCTGGCAGCTAACTGGTGGAGGGTTATGAGAACTGGGCAGCTGGGCAGATGGGAGAAGGCTGGACGAGGATGTAGGTGGAATGGGACGACCTGGGAAAGAGGACACAGGGAGCAAAGATCAGCAATGAATGTAATGATAAAACTCCCCCCAGCCAAGTAATTGCACTGGAACTGCCCATCCTCCCATGCCATCACTGCTGGGCACAGCGCCCCCATCTCCCCACTGGCACCAGCTTGTCCCTTTGTATCACATTCGTGGGAGCAGCTCTGTTGGGAACTCGTTCCAAAAACTCCCCGTGCAGCAGCATCTTGTAACCCATCAGGGGAGCAGATGCTGGGTGAACCCACCAGGGGACAGAAGGGTCCCATCCTGCTCCACGTGGCACTGCCACACTCAGCCACCAGACACTAAAAGGCCCCACAATGCACTCTCAGATCCTCCAAATGCAGGTGCAGCCGCTACTTATTTCATCAGAAAAACTTGCAGAGAAATAGTTTGTTGTTTGGCTTTTGTTTCGCTAAATAAGACCAATGAGAAAGGGAACTATAATTCCTGAAATTATAACACATCTGTGAACCTCTTTTAACAATCATGGTGAGCTGATTTGACTTGATTTTTTCAGCCAAGAAAACTGCTCCAGCACAGGAAGCTCTCAGAGGCAAGTAACAAGAACCATACAAGGGCTTTCTCAAAGCTAAGGTTCTTCCTAGTATGTTGTAGATCTTCCCCAAACCCACTGACAGATGTGACAGGGGACAGCAGGACTGAAAGACAATTATTCCACTTTAGAGATTATTACACTAAAGCTTATACCATTGGGTAAACTTCTAGAGTCATACATAAAATTCAAAAGGAGGGGGAAAAGAAGAGCAAAAACATGAAAAATTCCGGCCCATATAAATTATATTTGGAGTGCAGCAATCAACCAAAGGCCCCCATAGATCCTGAAAACCACCAGATTTGCTCTGCATAGTACCAGCAAACAGCACAAACTACTTTCTTCTCTTCGAAAACTCTGAAATAAAATACATACCTGGAGAAAGCCAAGTGACTATTTGTTATTATATTTTTTAGCACTGGATATATTGATAAGACTGACTGACCAAGTTATCATATGACAGAAATAGATGTGAGCTACTCCATAGTAACTCCCATCTAGATCTTTTTTCCTAAAGACAACTCAATATACATTGACTATTTTCATTGTGGACTTGCATCTGTGAGGAAATAACTAATATTGATGATAGGAATAATTATTGTTATTATTCACCATTATTCTATTCCTATGAAATACCACCATGACTATCCTAAACATTCAAGGGAAATGACTGAGCAAAACCAGCTTCTAATTATTTCTTTGCACTGTGTTGGAAAGAAGGAGAGAGGCTGACGGGAACGTGACACTCGTGCCCACTGGGTGCATTTCATTCTCACATATCCTGCCTCTGCTTCAACTGGGAAGTTGAAAGGAGAAGCTTTATAAGTTCTAAATCTGCATATATGCATCACATCAAAATATACTGGTGTATTATAAAACTCTTGGATGTGAGAGGGTAAGAGATGGAGGGAAAGATCTTTTCCTCCAGTGTAAACTGTATATGGTATTTTAGAGCAATTTAGGTGCATTTTTGTGGAGCACATTGAGAAAGGAAAAAAACCTCAAGAGTTCTTTGTCAGGAAAGCTAATCATATTGTTACCATCACGAAATAATACAGCCCAAATCTCTGAAGAAAAGCTAAAATGTCTAATTCCTGCAGCTCTGTTTGGATCTTAGAGAAAACAGAAGGTATGAAGTTGTTAAAATGTTGCATTGTTTTGGTGGGAAGTTGGTTCCCAAGGAAGATCTGTCCACAAGCACATGTTGATTGGAAACACAGACATCTGTGAGCCACAGAACCTACTGCCAACCTGGTCTGTGGTCACAGTTCCTAATAAGCTGCCAAATTTGAGTTCAACTTTTCTTGTAGTCGAGGCATTTCTTGTCTTTTTATCATTTTTGACATCTACTGAACATTCAACTCCCACCACAGCCATTCCCTCTGCTGTTGGGGGGCTCTAGGAGAGTGTCTTCTCTCTCTCCACCCTCAGCCCCTGCAACACTCAGAGTATCTTAGAACACCCACCCTTTCCTAAAATTTGTGTGAACTGAGTTGAAGAATTCCTGAAGAGGAACAGAAAGACACTCTGAAGCTTTGTTGCCTTAGGAAATGAATCTGCAGTACCCCAGCCAAGAGAACAGTTGTGAAACTACCAAAGAGAAGGGTGGGTATGCAGTTAGGATATAAAGAGCATGATACATGTAATTTGTTGCTATATACTCTGAAGTGAGAAATAATGAGTTTGAGTCACACTGTCAAATAAAAGTATCTTGGTCAAGTAAGTTCAAGGTACCTTTTAAAAGAACAGACTAAGCTTTACAGGTTTTGTCAGACCCATTCATGTGTCATATTGTGAAACCTCCCATCCCTTGAAATTATTCTAAGTGTCATCATTTCACAAGAGGATTGGCAATACCCTACAGTGTATATAAGACATCCTGCAATGTATGGTAACATCAGTGTTCTATTGCACTGCTGTTTTCAAAAGTTCAATCATAATGTCAATAGATCTTACAATTTGTGTCTAGTCTGCATATATTAATATGTTAAAGCTTCTATGAATAGGTTTTTTATCTAGTTGTGCATTGACAGAAACCCTATATACTGGGTCCTTCCAGTGACAGCAATAACCTAATTGTGTAACATACTCAAAGAAAGATAAAACAGGTACAAATGTTAGAAAGGGAAACCAAACATAAAGCAGATACATTACATTTTCAATAGAAAATTGTATTAGTTCTTCCAATATCTTTTCATGTGCATATTCATACTGCATATATTCATGCATGGCAAAGACTTGTACAGAAACTGAATGCAGGTTTTGTAAGGCATTTTTCCAAAATAAGAGCTACAATCAAGGAAGAGAAGCAAGTTGCTTATCAGTTACTGAAGGATATTTGGGATCCACATTCCATACTCTCCCCATTCTTCCTGCTCCTGTAAAGGACCTATGGAGTTTTATGGATAAATAAAGTCCATGAGTGTGTGAAACCCTGGCCTCTGTATCACACCACAGGAAGAAGGGAACCTACAAAACCCCCTGGAATTTAAGAATTTTGAGCAGTCCCCATGTAAATATGCATTCCAAAATGTGTGTGTATATATTTAATTTTTACAGATTCAAGTATATCTACCCACACACATCTAGACAGACATAAATCATATCCAAAAAGGTACATTATTTTAACAGGTCTAAAGGGTCAACCCAGACTCCTTAAACAGCCATTTTGCCAAGAATTTGGGCAGGGGGAAGATGATAACCTGTGTGTTGCCATCCCACACTCTTAAGTTATCCATTCCAGTAACTCCTGTCATTATCCTGTAAGAGTTACAAGGAGTCATATACATTACTATCAATACAGTCCCTCTGTTCTACAGCTTTGGGCATAAGGACCACGACTGAGACAGAAAAACTCCCACAAATCAATGTCTCACCCTGCAACCCTGATCACATTAGACTGCAGACAGAAGGGAAACTTTAAGGTAACTTTCTTTTTTTAAAAAAACTGTTTGGAGGATGTAGCAGCACTCAAGTATTAATGCAGGAAGCTAAGGAAGTAAAGAGGGAAAGCAGATGAGTTGTATCTCCATAACTGACGGCTTTAGAAACACCGTGTAAAACACTTAATTGGCAATTATGATTTTGACATTTACTGATTGAGGCTGCTGATATTCATGTTACACCAATACAAAGTATAGGACTCTGTGTGAAGTAATCCCATAAAATTATGTTAGTGACTCAAATGATGGGAACAGGATCATTAACTGCAGTTGCTGCACTGCTCCTATTTACTAAAATTACACACAGAAGGCTACCCAGTAATGGCATTGGCTGAATATTAACGAGAGGTGAGAAAAGAGAAGGATCAGATCTCCTCTTCCTGTGCTCCCTTCCAGCAGGACACAGTGGGGAGGGAAGGGGGACAGAATGAGCACAAGGACCAGAGGCAGGACCCTGTAACACTCCCCACTTTGCTCCTCCAGGCTCAACACGTTCTCACTGCGTTTGCAAGTCAGCCTAAGTGAAGCACCTACATTGTCAGCAATGTTAAATTACTTTAAAGAGTGAGAAGTGCTGCTAAATGTGTCAGGAAACAGCTAGATAATGTAAGATGCATGTTTCTGCAGTGCAAAGCACTATAAAGTAAGCAGGCAGCTGATGGAGGAGAAACTTTCCTGAGGTAGAGCACATTCAGCAAACTCGCCTCTTCCTTCCCAGAAGAATTGCTTTCTTCAAGAGAAAAAAAAAGTATCTCCTTGCAAAATAAATGCAAAGCAGGCTCACCAATGGCCTGGGCACTCTCAAGCAGAGTTATACTTAAATGAAATATATATATATCTCCCTAGGTGGCATAAGGAATAGAAATATTTTGTATTTGGTGAAATTACTACATTTAACTGACAAGGGCAGGGTGAGGCAACACATCTGTGATTTTTGTAGCTGAATTGGCATTTGTGCTGCCATGAACCAGAGGCTGGAGGGGCCCCAGCAGGCAGAGCTCGGCTCAGGGCAGAAGTGGCTCCCTGCAGAGCCCAGCATGCTGCGCTGCCACTGCCAGGGGAGACCCAGGGCACAGCACCCAGCCCAGCCCAGCCGCAGGCAGCAATGCTCAGCCAGCTGTGCCCACCGCTGGGAACCCTTGATTCAGCAGCCTGCTCTCCCAGCTGACATGACAAAAGCCCCAAATGAAGCACTAGGGAAAAAAAAAGGGAAAGAAATCCAACAATCTGGGATCATTCTCTCCAGCACCGAGTTGCTTTCTGTTGCTTAAACTCCTTGCTGCGAATTTTTTCTCTCAGGCAAACAAGCGCCAAAACAGCAAAAGGGAAAGATATAAATCTGGATTTGGAAGACAGAGTTATCAGTGAAGGAAGGTACTTCCAGTGCTTCTGAAGCTCCTATCTCTGCAAGCAAACATGAACAAAATCAGCCAAGCTAAGAAAAAGGTTTTCACAGAGACTGTTTCACCAGCGTCAAAGGAGAAAACAAGGTCTCCCTAAAAGCACTGGGCTGATCCTTCTGCCCAGGCGTGTTTGTTGAAGATTTTAGCTATTTCTCTGCATCAAAATGATAGTCAGGGCAACTAAGGATGGAGTTGATACCATCCTATCAGACCAGGGAAAGACAGAGGATGGCTCTGAAAAAATGAAAAGAGAATGTCAAAAAAGAGATCTAGATGTAGTAAGTCATCACCTGTGATTTACATATCAATGAACCAGTTTTCTCAATACTTGTTAGGAAAATTTTTTAATTTATTTCTGCTACCAAAACCCCTCCAACATTAAACTAGATCCATATTTAATATGGTTCTATTCCCTGTTCTCTGAAGTAAAACCATTTACTGCACACCCTGGAACACAGTTGGAGAACTGCAGATAATAGAAAAGATGAAGGACCACCACCAAGTCCTGCTTTGTTTTGTTTGGTTGGTCTGGGTTTGGTTTTTATTTTTAATTACAGATCCATTCTACAAGCTTGTTCAACCTTTGGTATCTTCCCTAAACTGGGTGGCCTTTGTATGTGGTTAATATTTGCTCAAGTACTATGCATATGCAATCCTTGAATATGGAAATCACTGTACCAAGGCAGGATACTATCATTACTAAAATCTATGCAGAAGAATGAGACTAACTTGAAAATCAATCACTTCTGACTTCCAGTGTTAAAGTTAAATTAATTTTTCTAAGCAATCCATCTACAAAATGTATCAGTTTTATGAAATTTGGATATTAAAAATAAGGAGAGAGTCATGACTTAAGAATTATCTAAAGCAATTCAGTATGTAAAGGAATAATTTGCTGCTGTCAAAAGCTAATGTCATTTAATTCTTGTCTTGTTAAATCATCTGATGCCCCTTTCTTTTTTAGTTAAACAAAGATAAATAATAAAAGCAATTTACAGCTAGAAGATGTTAGGGTTTTGCAGCTGTTCAATGTCTTCTGGGCAGATTAGATTCTGTAATGAGAAGTTACAAGCCTCATTTTATAAAAGCTGTTGCTGTCTTGGGAAAAACACCAGTGAATAAGATTAGAAAACCCTTTTCCTTCATGAACCTATTACACTAGCAAGCTGATTACTTGGCATATGTTTGATACCTTCATAGCTGGAAAACAGTAATTTGTTTCAATGATTTTTTTTTTTCTCATCACTCATAAAGTCAAAATGTCTTCTCTAATATTACCCTCCCCCTGATTCAGCCAGTAAGAGCAGAGACAAATCCATGTGAGCAGAACCAACCAGCACTAACTTAACTTCCCTAAAAAAAGGTATAACTAACTTTAAATTAGAACAACTCATCACTGCCTGTTCCATGTGGGACAAAAATAACGTTCTAAGATTAGGAATATATTGAGAAGAAACTTATTGGAAGCTTCACAACCATATGGGAATGAATTTTTACCTTTATAGTAACTTAACAATATTTGCAGCTTTTCAAAATTGGGATCAAAGCAAATTCCCTATTTACTAATCTTATCAGCTAAACATTCTTGTCAAGGAATCCCACTAATAAGGGAGCTGTAATTAGGTCCTGGGTAGGTAATTACCAGGCCCCCTATGAAATCTACCTCCTCAGATAAATCTACAAGCACTTGATTTGATCTTCATTCTGGGGACACCAGGACTTGAGGCTCTGCTGTGCTACCAGCTTGTTTCCCCTCTCCAAACACCTTCTCTTTACCTTATTGTACTGGAATTCTCAGTACTTTCCCAGAGCCAATCCTGCCATCTCCACTGTGTTTCCCCCTGAATGATGTTGGCTTCATGGCTCTTAGAGATATTTGTTTCCAGGAACATTGCAACACTCAGCCATTCAAGTGCCTGGAGCCACGAATAGGTGGGAAAAATAACACTATCTTGAACAAACATGAGAAAACTCCAACCTGTAATTATTTAAGGAACTCTGTCAAAGTGGAACAGGGCTCTAAGTGGTGGGAGGTGGATAATGATGAGGGGGTTGAGTTAATTCTTTATAGCCTACTAAAAAAAAGGAGCTCTAAATTCTGGTGAGCGAATGCGAAATAAAAACAAGGCTTCACATGGTCTGTATTATGTAAATGGGCAAATAATTTAAAAAATATGCTTCAAATCTCCTCTATCATGTGCCAGTGCTAAATTTGGTTTAATTCTGCTTCAGGCTATTAAAGGCTCCTTTTCTTAGTTCCACCTACAGCTTAAAGATGGTGTTTCTCTTGGCTTTCTCAAAGTGGGGCCAGCACAGTTGTGAATTAGTGCTGTCCCACTGCGGTGACACTCCAGAGGTGTTCTTGGTTCAGTGCTGGGAGATGCTGAGGTGCACTCAGGAAAGCATCAAGATGATAGGAGTTCATCTTCTATTAATATCAACACTTACAATTCCATTATATTGAGAATTAAATTTTGCTTGCTTCATCTAGTTTCTTCTCTCAAGGTCCACTCTTGCATTTCTTACACCACATCAGTATTGACTGAGTAGAAGTTTTGGGTGTACAAGAACCTCAAGGTTTAACTTTTTGGTCCTTTCTGTCGCTGGTGGGATTTTCCAAAGCACAAAAGTGTGTCAGCTTTTCTTACTGCACTTCAGGTAGCTAAACATGTCTTTTTCTTCAACATTTAATGGGTGGGTTTGGACTGTTAGGACAATTTACACTGAACGTTTGGGTGCCCTGGCAAGAATCTACCGATCCCTCCTTGAAGAATGAACCACCATCCCACCCTTTAATTGCAAACCACAGTGAAATCTCAGCTCCATGGAAGGCAGTGCAATGTAGTTTTGCTTTCAGCACAGCAGGATTTCACTGTAGAGTCCTGGAAAGCTTCTGCAAAGCTCCCCCAGGAGCAGCCTTTTCCTGGCTGGAACACCAGGGTTTATTCAATGTAGGCTCATCCACTGTGCTCAGGTCTAGGAACACAGCTTGGACCTAAACTGCAGTTTAAAATCCAAGAGGGAAGTGAAATACCCTCAGTAATAAGAAGCTAAAAATCTCTTTGGTGTCTTCTGGCAGAACCAGCTATTCCCTGAAGACATGGAATACAAGAGGTACCTCTAGCACAGGATTATGGACAACCTTCCAAACCACTCACAAATAAGCAGATAAAACTTTGCTCTCTCCTCGTACTGAATAAGGTTTGAAATATTTCCAGCTTTATAAAGTTGTTTTGTAGCTCAGAGTTCGGAAAGGAGACTCAAATAAACAGAATATAAATTATGGAAGAATGTAAAATATTTACTGTTGGTGGGCCACACCTTAGATAAATACTGGAATCTGCTCACTTTGCTTACATGAAAACTGAAAAATGTTTATTTTTGAGTGAGAAGGTTTATGTCAAATTTCAGTGTAAGTGAAAGGATTTAGCCAAAAGAAAACCTTTCTGAGTGGCAGATTGCAACACAACAGCTATCAGACCATTAATTATTTTACCAGGGCTGTGTATTGCCATAATTAATGGCACTCTGGGAGAGCAATACAGGAAATTAAAAAGATAAAATTCCCTTTTAATGAAAAGAAATTGCAGACATGAAAGACCACTATATGGAAAAGGGATCCTCACTCTGCAGTACTAAAAAAACCCTGTAACCTGATTAAAAGGCATTTGGAAGCACAAAACTAGATATGTTAAAAAGGTTAAGAAATCTTTTCATTATGAAGTTGCCGGAACAAAGGACTAAAGAGACACGTTCTTCATGTTGTTCTACAACAAATGGGCTCTGTTCCAGGCCTTTGGGGAAAGCCAAAACCCCACTGCAAATCAAACAGGCTACAGAATAGCTTCAATGTCCCAGCACCAACTGTGTCTTTAAAATAATGACAGTTTCTCTCATCTTCTCCCTCTCAAAGCACTTTGTAAGTACAGCTCAGCAATACATGGCCAGAGAGAAATTAAAGCAAGTGAAGCTGAAATATGCTACTTAGGAATCCAAAGTTTGTTTACACCATTAGAAGGCACTCAAATATATATCCCTGTAAATGACAAGGTCCCAGCAGCAAATTAACAGGAACAATTTTCCCATCTCAGGAGCTGTCAAGATGGGCTCTGTTAGCCAATTTATCTTACTCTAGCACATCTCTGGTGCTTGTCAATCAATACGGGAAACATTTGGTGTTGATTGCCATTTTTCTATCCACTTCCTTTTGCCTCTCGTACCAGGCAATTTACTGCAAGTCAATCAAGGTTGAAGCAGACCTTGTTTAAATAAAACACTGTTGAGTTCTTTTCACACCAACAATTTCAAAAACAGAATGAGCTGTAGCTCTTCACATTTACATTTATACTACTTTTTCTGGTTTTTCCCAAATGCCATGCTCAAGCTATAAGTCATAACTAAACTCAGTGTAAGGCTGATGGAGAAAGCAGTCAGGGAAGATGAACTGAATAGAACTGTACATTCTTTTGCTATCAAAAATTCAGGCTATCAATGGAGACAGAAAACATTAAAAAGTACTTAAGATAGGTGGGATTGTTTATTTTTCACCCCTGAAGTCTGGTATCCACACCATAAAAGCAACTTCTAACTTGTCTGAATTTTTTAACTCCAGGTAATTATTTCAAATATTCATTTACACTGCAATTTGAAGGTAAGAGCTGGCTCACCCAGTGTATTTACGGCTGCATGCGACAAATAAACATATGAAGAAAATCAATTCTCCCTGCTTCAAACTTGCTCCCACGTTAAACACACTGACAGCTTCCCTCTCACATCCAGATCAAACAATTGCAGGTCACTTCACATCTGATTTTGGCACTGCTTGGCATCCCCTGGAAGCAGTGAGGCAGAGAAATAGGGAGGGGCAGCACCCTTTGCAATACATAATATTTACTGACGTAGAACTGAAACAACACACAATTCAAGCACCTAACACTTCACAAATGAAATTTTTAAAGCTGTGACTTTGCTTCTGTACAGTAAGACAATGCCTACTAAACCTGTCACTGCAGATAAACCCTTCTCAGGCCCCATTTAAGGATCTTCCTTCACTCTGCTGCAAGGAATAGGAAAAAAAATCCACATCATATTTGAGAATGAGGTGCATACCACATCTGTGGATATTATATGAACACATACAAATATGCACATACACACAGATGTATGCACGTGGTGTCCTAACCCTAACACGATCTTTGAGTCATTTTCAGAAAACAATAATATGTTTTACTTGATACTGATGTCACTAAACCAACAAACAAGCAACTCTTAAAAGGTATTAAAAAGTATGTCCTGCAACCCCTTAGCCCAATTCCCAAGATGATGGAAGGATCTTCAGTAACAGCCAGGAGCCCACAGTAAAAGTATCATAAAGGCAGTAAAAGCTATCATAAAGGCAGTATAACAATCCCAGATTCCTAGTTTAGGCTTAACAACAAAAGATAACGTGGGATTTTCTTCCCTAGTCTTCCAAAAGATGCCTCCTACACTAAAGCATGAAGAATCCCACTTACATAACACTTATTTTATCATTTTCAATGATAGGAGAATGCTTATATATTAAGAAATTTCTCATTCATTCCACCTCACCTATGTAAAACTTTCCTGAAGAGGGGTGTGTGGGGGGGGAAGCAATTTTAATCCTGAGAATGTTCTGGATTTATTCAAATCTGAATTCTGCCAAGGGATGAATGGGACTTTGCCAGCCCTCTGAGCTCTGTGGGTGCTAACTCAGAGCTTGCAGAAAGCTCATGTCTGGAATTGAGGTTTACAGCTGGGCTGCCAATTGATTAGAATAATAAATAAAATCAAACACAACGACCCAACCCCCCTAACCCTGCTGAGGAACTGCTTCTCTTGGCTCAAAGCAAAGACTGTCTTTCCATCAGTACCATTTTCCCCAAGAGCTGTACCAATTTCCTGGTGTGTGCTTTCTGATGCTGTACCAGGTAAAACGTTTCTGCCCCAGAAGGCAGCAAATACCCTAAATCATGCCCTAAATACACCACTGGCTGAGGTCAGAGGGCTTGGCAGCCTGGCTCCTCCCTGCCTACCTGCAGTTCCACATCCTCTGTCCCCCACATCTTCTCAGACTTTCCAGTAGGGCCCTACGAAGGCTGAACAAAACGTGGGGTGGATGTTAGGAGAATGTGGATGAATTTAATAAGATAGGGAGGATAGAGAAAGCAGTGTACAAAGCCTGGCACATCATCAGTTACACAGAGAGAGTTACAATTCTCCCTGAAAAGTTCATCAAGCATTTCCCTGTCCTTACCATTAGCCAAAAGCCCAGGACTTCTATCTGTTCCTATCCTCTTTTTTCCCCCTCCCATACCAGATTGTTTAAAACCTTAATTTTAACATGAACCTGCAATTTGAACTGCTAAGAGAACTTCACTTTGCTGTCTCTCCACAGCCTCAGGGACTAATTGAGATTACCTGAAGACTCAAGGTCTAAACACTTAAGGGGAAAAAAAAAAACCCTGCTTAAAACTATTTTGACCAAGAATGAGGACAGAAATAGGAACAACCAGATCTTCCTGTCACTGGAGGCATTTATATCACGAACACTGCTGGAAAAACCAGTATCAGGGATTTCCTTTATTGCAGTACATGGAAATCTCAGAGATAGATCAGGAGTTTGTTTTCACTACAAATTGCAAAGCTAAAAAGAAGTCTTGATATGAAAATATTATAATCTAAGCAGGGGTCAAGCTCCTTCTGTCTTTGCCAACTTGCCACAGTGAACAGATAAAATTTGTTAAGTATATAAAAAAGTGCTTCTCTCAGCTCTCGTGGAAATCATGTTAAAGTGGTATTGAGGACTAAATGGAGTCGATATGTAAGAAAGAGCCAAAGACAATTTTACAAGATGCCGTTTTACCTACACTTAGTGAAATGAAAACCAGAAAATCCACCCTCCTCTCTTCTCACAAGTCACGACCCCATCAAAAACTGATGTACAAAACGGTTCCAGCGAGGTCGAGTAATAGAAATAATACATCACAATCCAGCCCATTTGGGGCTTTTGTTCTTAAACACTTCAGTAAATGGGCCTGTTTTTTAACTCCAACAGATAATTATGAAGTGCAATAAAAAATTCAAATTATGTTAATAGGCCAGAGAACAACGGCTGTTTCTGAAATCACTGGCAATTACTAGACATAATGGTTCTCAATTAAGCTGGAGGGTATTTTCAATCGTTCATAACTCACTATTTTAAAAGTATCATAAAAATATATAAATGTGAGCTGTTAATAAAACTTTCAGACCAACAGGGTAGCTGTGTGTCACCGAAAGTAATACCTCTTATTTTGACAGTGGTTTTTTCTCTTGTAAATGGTATGTGAAGATATTATGAGTGAAGGGAAGGTAAGTACATGGGATTTATTTCTCACCGTGCTCCTGTGTGGAAGAAGAGCTATATTCCTTTCTTAAGCAGCTTTTTTCTTAAGCTTTCCCCTAGGAATACACTCAGCAATCATACATGTGTTTACCCATTCTATTTTTAGATATTGCAGCTCACTATATAGACTTAAATGCATGTGTGTAGGTGAAGCAGGGGACTTGCTGCTTGTCCACCTTCAGATTGGTGCTTCACACAGATTACATGGGAATAAAATGGACCAAAATGGAAAAAAGAAAGCCTAAAATAAGAAATCCTAAGGATCATCACATGAGAAATCCTAAGGATCATCTTTCAATGATAAGCTTAATGCACAGCAGATTTCCACCAAATGGAATGAAGAAACACCTTTAATAAATGAAGCCATTAAGGATAATCAATAGGCAATGATGACTATCCACACTTCCAGTAAAACTATCCCTTCCTTATCCACCACACATTTAACCTTACATCAGGAACAATTGCTAAATTCTCCCTGTAACTTTACTGCATGTGATTAATGATCAGTTCACTGGAGACATGCCTGAACTCCCTCAGTAAATGTATTTAAACACATGTGTGCACAGGTCTTAATTTATTTATTTCCCAATCCACCACACCGTAAATCACTTCTCTAATCCAGCCACTTCAACTTTCCTCCTGCCAAGAAGAAAGACTTCTTTGATTTTAATTCAAATACACTTGCACACATATTCCTGAGGAAGAGTAAATCATTCAAGAATAGTTCCTAACTGTAGACATTAATATTTTCATATTTAAACAGCCATTTTTGAGCACAACACTGTGTTTCATCAGTGGAAGACAGCTATTCATCATCCAGACCTCAGGGTCTGTTGAGAGCCTTTATTGCTTTGCCTCATTAAAATGGTGCAAACCATCAGCTAACATAAACCTGTCTCTCTAAATATTCTCTCATTTTTCAATAGTTCCACACAAAGGGAGAGGTTACATCAAAAGAGATACAAATACCACTACTATTGCCCTGGCAAACTCTTAGTTATTGAGTTTCACTTTAAAAAAACATTACTTTAATTTCAGAATGAATTAATAATTACACTGTTTATTGACTTTGCTTGTTTTCTGTTCTGTTGTGGGATGTGGTGTGTTGGTATTTTTTTTAATCCCACTCTTTTTATTTCCTTTCTCTTCCATTCCCTACTTTTAGTCTCAAACTTAAAGCTCAAGTGAATCTCAAGTGTTCCAGCTGGACAAGGACTAAATTGTAATTCTAACTCCATTTCAAATGGGACAAAAATATTCTGAATTCATTCCTATGCAGAAAACACTTGTTTTTCGATCTCATTAAGATCATCACACAATATCAACAGATGCTTAAAAGCCTCTAGTGCTGAAGGAACTGTTGAGAAGATTGAAACAGAAGTACTTATGAATGATAATTGAATGATACTGCAAAGATTTTGCTTTCCTGTACTGCATCTAACAAAACACACATCCCAACACTCCCTCCACCAAGAGCCAAACCCAGTTATTAAACAGATACCACTTTTCTGCTACTTTGTACTGTTCAGCACAGTGAGCAGCTGTCATCATTTGACTTCAGGAAAAAGAAAAAGAAATTAAACAAGGCCGTGGTTGAAGTCTCCCCGAATTCCCCACCACCTCCGTGGCTGCCCAGAGCTGTGAACAGACTATTACCATTAACATTATAATCACAGTAAACAAGCATCTGGCTGTCATTTCAAATACAGCTTTTCTCCACTGATAATAAGAAGTGTTTCCTGCTCATTTCTGTTATCTGTAAATCTCTCTTGGCATTCCAGCTCTGCACTTAACGTGCTGTACACGCTCCACTTTATGCACAATGAACACTGCCATCAAATGTCAGCATGTCTTCTTGTTATCTTCAACATAGGCAGGGATTCACTCAATAAAACAGCTAAAGAATAAGAAGATAAGGAATAAGGAGATATTTGCTTACTATGCCACAGATACCCAACAAGAACACAGGTATATGTGCATATTTTTCTTTTACTTTTAGGAAATAATCATAAACTTTGGCCAAAAAAAAAAAGAAAAAAAGAAAAAAGGCACTATTAGTTCTTGGTTTGCTGTGTTACTTGAATTGCAGAACGGGAGCTGAAGTCAAGTTGAGCTCAGTTGTTTCTGTATCCACCTGTCAATCTCTCAACGAGCAAAGCACTCCAGCACACGAGCCCCAAGTTAATGGCACC
The DNA here is from genome assembly GCA_035221455.1 of Xenops minutus. Taxonomy (NCBI): domain Eukaryota; kingdom Metazoa; phylum Chordata; class Aves; order Passeriformes; family Furnariidae; genus Xenops; species Xenops minutus. The sequence continues at coordinate 4,665,339 of JAWWEE010000025.1, forward strand.
TGCTCCTTTGCAGGTACTGCCCTTTGCTCTCTGCTCACTCAAGAGTCTGAGTTGCAATAGCTGCCATATTTTGCTCCTCATGCACCCTGTTAGACCACTGAAAAATTAATCTGCAAATCTGCAAGTGACCCTTAAAAAATATGAGCACAGTGCCCAGGTAAGAAAGCAGCAGCCTTGAAAAATTAAACTTGTGGAACACATTTCCCTCCTCGATTTCCTGGCGTAAATCACAAGAAACCCAGATGGGTTCACTTATACAAAGTCAGTACAAGGAATATCACAATTCAAACTTTCAAATGGACTAAGTATTTCACATGCATCAGAAATAGCAATATATTTGTTAAATGAAAGAAAATTTTAAAAAACCTGTCTTGATCTTAAATTGAGTGCCTATCTTTTCAATTTTTATTAAACTTTGTTTCTTATTCTCCCCCTCATTTAGATGCTTGCAAAATAAATATAATTATATCCAACTTTAATAACTTTGGTACCTTGAGCTGCAGGTGCTGGTATGCTGTATCTATTACCATATTTTAAACCCTTTTAAGAAGATTGCATTAATTTCTATGGTAATTTAGAGCCCATAATGCATTCCAAGATGTGAATAGATGTTAATCACCATGGAATGATTTTCCTGTATACTAACGAAGTCATGCTCTAACCAGTAACTACTAACTTTTAAAATTCAATATTGCCACTGAAAGACTCGATTAAGATTTTGTTAAAGTAACGATATCCCTGATATGGGTTTAAAAACGCCAATGTAATTAACAACTACATCAATAGCTATATCCTTCCTATCTATAGAATGATTAGGACAGAAAATGTTTCTAGTAGCCAGTCCATTCTTTACCCAGTATTATTTAAATTTACCCATCCTTATTTATCCTCTGCCACTACCATAGATCTAAAAGAGCAGCCAGCTCAAAGGCAGAAGGCTGAAAGCAGGCTTTGTTATTACAGTGATATTAGGTTTAATATGACAGGTACATCACTGAGGACGAGCTGCCACCACTGACTGCAGAACTACTCTCCTATTAAAAGATTTAGGATGAGGCAAGAGTTGGCCTCTACGATCTAAGTCACACCTCAGTTTGTTCCATCAACTATAACAACTTCTAACAGCAATATTTCAATTTAAATATCTATACCCAGGAGTGAAAATGGGCCATATTTTCCTGGAATAAGCCCATCCCCAGCTTTTCCCCAACCCAGGGGTAACTAAGGGATGCCTTTCTGCACTAGCCTGCTAATTGTTGTTTATTGGCAGATATTAAAACTGGGATGTCCTGCAGGTGGTCCATGGCTCTGTCACTTTTAACAGTGACCCAAACCAAGGAACACTCCAATGGACTGGACTGTGTCATTGCCCCAAGGCCTGGGCTGTGACCACCTCTCCAGGAAGCCCCCCTAAGGACAGCAGGTACAAGGCAATGTGACACCACTGTGGTCGTGTCCCCCTCAGGTCCCCACTGACCAAACAACAGACTCCAAGCTGACATTTCAGACTTTCTGTGTGGTTAGTATTTTAGACATTGAGTTCTTACAAGGGGAAATGACCATTATACCATTTTTTTCTGTCTGTAGACGCTAAGCAGGTTCAGATGAGCAGCTGAAAGCCATCATGGCATTGTGATAACCCCAAGTGTTGCTGCCCCTGCCAAGGATGCACCTGCAGACAGAGGTTGAGCTGGGATTCAGCAGCATGGGGAGGATGCCCCTTCTGCCTTCTCATCACAATCAGTATTTTTCCCCAAAGTCTCCTGACTTTTTGAGAGATTTTAAAACCAGCAATCACTTCAGTTCTGTGCTCTAAGGTAGGTCTCTAGGATTGTGTCAGCACAATCCCTGAAATATATTACACTGTGCTGGAAGAAAATCAGCTTCCATGGGAAATGTGCCTCCAAAAAAAGAGGAAAAAAAAAAAAAGAAAAGGCAAGAAAAACATTGAGGAGACTTCGACATCAACTTTTGTTATGATCACTTAAAAAACTTTGCACTCTTTCTGGCATCACGCTTGACACTGTTGAACGCTTTCGAATTCCGCTGCCTTCAACAGAAGTTCATTATGCCTTCCCAAAATGTGTCAAAAGGTAGCAGGGAAAGTTAAGACAGCTTAAAAGGTCCCAAATCCTCTGAAAGCCAGAAATGGAACATTAGCGTTCCAGATCAAATTTGAATTTTGAGAGCTACATTGAAGGATTCGCTAAGAAGAATGGATTGTTTACTCTTCTTTTAAACAGTTCACTTTACAAGATTAGTATCTAATTGAGAAATTAAGTATTTAAATCTGGTGGGGTTTGTGTTGTTTTTCTTTTTTTTAAAACAACAATCTGGGATTATTTCATGGTTGTATATTTTTGTAGCAGCAGTCAATGCCATTTGAGCAGTGACAGGATTTAAACTGCCACCAATACAAATTAAATCATTAACTGCTGCATGTAGGAAAATTCAGAATTGTGAATTTAAGTCTCAGGAGACAAGCAGAGGAAGAATTTATTCTCACACGTTTTATATAAATAATCACTTAAATCTGTACTTGTTAAGTACAAAATATGTGTTAGTGTAACAAAGTATCTGGTTCATAGAAATTAACTTGCCATCCTCACAGAAAGAAGAAACTATTAAAAAAAAAAAGTAGTATAAAAAAAAGGCAACTGTTGAGGAATTAAAAAAACTAATCAAGCAAGTGCAGCATAGTTACTGGAGAAAAAATAAAAAGAATCAAAATCCATGGCCTTCTGCTCTAACAAACCTAGGCCATTCTAACAGCACAGCCCTACAACAAAACGTGTTCCTAAATCAACCTCCTAAAGCCCCTGGGCAAGCCTTGGTATTGCATTGGCTGCAAGTCCCTCACTCAATACACAGAGCTGAACTCAAGATGAAAATCATTCCTACCCACGTGCTGGAGTGGGGGACAGAAACCCCAAGGTTAATACATCTATCTCACGATAGAAACAGGATTCATGCTACACTTGGTAAGAAATCTTTTCTCCACGCATTAATACTTTAGACAGCTGGAAAAACCACAAGGGCCCCAAGTGTTATGGACGTCCTGAGAGCTCGGGGGGCTCCAAAGAACCAAGAGGCCACACTGAATTATCACCATTTCCAGGCACTGAGCAGATAACACAAGGAGCTGGAATAACCCTATTCTAGTTTGGCTCACAAATTCTCCCTCCTGCCATCAAGTTGCTCAAAGAACAAGCTCACCAATAAAATGGAAACTGAAATGATTAAAACCAGCAACAGTTGAATAATGGTGATTTGTTTGGGGTTCTTTTCAAACACAGAATGTAATATGAGTGATGATAAATTTATGATGACTACACAGCCAGGCATTTAAAAAATGTTGAGCCCTTCAATATACTTCAGTGGGTAAAAAAGAATCATAATAGTTAGAATCCATGATAAGTTCTTTTTACAAATATTTTTTTTTAATTGTAAAATTGAAGAGGAATTTTCTATTGTATAATTCACGATGTCAGTCAACTCACGAAAAACCTAAGCTAGAGTAAGGAAGAATTTTCCCTTTTACAGCATCACATTACAATATGTGTACTCTATTGATTTTTTACGACTTATAATACAGCATTTGCCCTTTTTCACTGTCAAAAATAAGGCAATTACTGCAGCTCCCACTTCATCCTGTCCTGCTGCAAGGTTTTCTGTGTATCTTAGAAAATGAAAAAGATTTTTTTTTTAATATTTTTTAACTTGAACTGCACAATGGACGCAGTTAAAAAGAAACTGTATGCATTTGGAAACGGTATTGCCAGACTCCAAGAATAAAAAAAGAAAAAAAGAAGAGTCAAATATAAAATGGACTTTTAAAAAATTAAAAACAGTGGTGATGCACAGAACATGCCACCCAAACACCTGATCAGCATTATTCTTTAAGACATCTCACTCCCTTTTTAAGTAATATTTTTCAGTCAAGTTTCTTCTTCAACTTCAGCTCCTAAAACCTCTTTCCCCATTTAGCTGTCCTGCCTAACAAACAGCTCCAATCTCCTTTTCCTCCCTTGAATGGCCATGCATATTTTGCCAGAAAGAGGGAAAGCAGGAATGCAATCGCATTTGTGCTGATGCTAAATGTTAATACATTTGCCTAAATGCCTGCTAATAGCAGGCCTAGAATTAGCTAGCCTAGTAGTGCATGTCTAATGTGTTGTTTTTGCTGTTGCTGCCTTAGCTGTTTTCTCCTTTCTCCCCTCAGTAACCAAAATAAAGGCATTTTAGTAAAAGGTTTCCATCCATCTGCAGCCTGTAGGGCAGCCGGGCCACTAACACCATGTGGCACTGACACAGCAGCCCTGGGATTAGAAATCCCACCGTTCTGCTGTTGCCTTCAATTAAACATGAAAAGTTGAATGTTTTTGTAAATTAAACATGAAGCCCTGACTTTGCCAGCCAAAATATGTCCTTCTATCACCTCTTCTGATTCCTCCAGGTCACTTCCTTTCTTAGCTCCGTGCAGGCAGATGAGGATGCTTCTAGTGGGGTGCACTTTCAGAATGTTGGGGGAGAACAAAGCCTTTGAAAACATTTTCTACGGGCCAAAACATTTAATAAATATGCATTACACTCCCAGAGCTCCAATTTGCTCGGGATCACAAAGCCTTTTATAAATGTAAAAGATTTTTAAAATAAACAGCTCTAAGTGGCTTAATTGAACAATCATATTTTTAAAACTAAATAATCTGTGAAAATCAGATAATGCCGTATTATGAAAAGAATCTGATTTACCAATTTGTGCTTGCAGTTGCTGTACAAGTGCATCTTGTTATCCAAGCCTTCTACTGATTCACATATATGCAAAAATATCTTGGAAGACAACACCTTCCTTTTTAGAAAGGACTGCCAATTTCTAGCTGTCAGTTGACTGCGCCACCAGGAAATACTTTGCTATTATTTTTGTATTTCCTATGGTTACTGTAATGCAGGACACATACTCAGCCCTTCTATTTCTGTTTAAAGTACACAAAAAAGCTGCATTCTGACTTCAGGCTGCAGTCAGCACACACAGAACATTTACTACTCATTCAAAACACACACTGAAGACAGAAAAAGCCAACACTTGCTGCAGGTCCCAGAAACTTTCCAATCTTTAATTAGACATTCTGATCCTGAATCTAACTATGATAATACCAAGAAAAAACCTCAAATCCAAACCTACAGATCTTTTCATCTACGCCAGTGGAAACACATGACTGTAAAGGGTATGAAAAATAGGAATCAAGTCTCTGATTATATTACCTTTCAGAAAATTTGTTAGCATGTTATTAGCAAAATGTTTATTTGTTAATTATAGTTTTAATTAAGATACAACAATAAATTATCTTTGCCATATTTCTGCAGCTATTTACCACCCCTGAGACTTGGATATCTCAAGTCTATATCTGTAAAGCTGCCTGGAGTAAATTAAAGTAGGATGGTTGCACTTTGCTCACCCCAAATCCTTCTGAAACGTGCCAGGAGGAACAGGGCATTCCCCCAGGAGCCTCTGCAAACCACCACTGCATAAACATTACCCCCAGCACCTCTATAAAGAATGCCTCAAGCCTGGTTTTCAACAGGGAAACACATGGTCTTTTAATTCTTCTTATTTCCAAACTGATTGCATAATCTGGACTCTTGCTACTGCCAGTCAGGATTAAAGAGGTGGCATGACTGGGATGGCAAAGACTGTGCATCAAAGACCCACTTGCTGTCTGTCTGTCTTTGGGGTCCCCTGCTTTCCTCATCTCAGTCCCTCCAGGTGACCCTCCACAAAAGCTTCTGTTCCAGGGGGTCTGGGCAGCTTTTCTGCCTGTTCCAGCACACCAGGAATGGCCACAAAGATCCTTCCCAGATGAACTGCAATGACACATGGCCATACATTAAGAGCTAACTTCTGATGTCAGCTCGGTGGCACTGCCTTCGTGACCTGGCACAGAAAAATACAGCCATTTCATTTCATTTCCATTTTGGGAATGCCAGGCCACTATGGAGAGCAGGGCAGTGAGGAGGAGCATCAGACACAAAGCACACCCCAAATGTCAACACAGGCCAGGGTCAGCAGGAGATGCAGCAGCACACCACCCCAAGGCTCAGGAATAGCAATTTTCAGAATCCTGCAGACCAGGGGTATTTTTCCAATTACAATAATCAGGCCAAAAAAGAAAAAAAAAATATATATCTCCAGTCCACACACTGCCATGATTTGACCAGTAAGGGATGCCAGATTGAAAAGCAGTGGTTTTCCTTCCTGAAAGCAAAAGAGCTTGACATGGCCTTTGAAGACAAATGTACATTCAATTTTATCTTTCACTTCCAAGTCCACACACATAAGGCACAGCTTTCATTACAGTTCCTGCTCAAAATGTCAGCGAGCTCCTTACACAATAAGGGTTTCCTCTTCATCCCAAATCCAAACCAGAGGAGTTCTATCAGCCCTTAAGATACTTCAGTTAAAAAGGAATGATGAATTAGTTTCGTAGGTATTGCACTGTGACAGGAACCAGAAAAAAGAGCTTTATTCATGTATTTATAGTCTTTTTTTTTTTTCTGTCTCCCCCCCAAACTTAATTGAAAAGAAAAGTCAGCCACAAGGATACTTTTCAATATGCCACCTTCTCTTCCATGAGTCACAAAGCACCCAGGCAAAACTAAGCCAGGAATATCTGAAAGGCACTTATTGGTTGGCTGATCAATTCGTTGAATTGATGAGTCAATTCAAAGGCAAATACAAAATACCTGCTTTGTGTGGGTCAAGGACACAGCAATAAAACAGCAGCAATATAACTATGCTACAACAATTGCTTTGTTTGCTTTTTTATATTATTTGTACTCTTCTAATGCCTTAAAAATTATCGGGACTTTTATGGTCAAAAAGTAACAAGGTCAAGATATATTGGCCAGAAAAGCTGAAAACAGAAAGATGTTTTATAAACAAGCCAACAATTACTCAGTTTCACACCAGGATAGGGTCCCTGCTCTGCTGACACATGCAGAACTTGCTCATCCTAAAAAAATACTAAATTATATACATGTGTAAAAGAAAAATAAGCTATTTAGACTGTATTTAAATTGGTATTTCCATGCAATTATTAACAAATACTAGTTAATACTAGATAGAAGTACTGATTTTGTCTTTTAGTAGCAGCTCTTAGAAATACATGAGAATAAAGAAATTATAAACTATTAGTCAAAAGCATGAAGTTGATCTAACTAATGAGATTTTTGTCATTTTCCAACAAACTCCATCCAGAAAGAACAAATGTTGTTCTCCATTTAAAAAAGAAAACTGGTTTTCCTCTCCTCAGCCCAAGAATTGCAGTAGAATGGTACTTTAGTTTAAATGGTACCGAAGCTGTTTCCATTCTTCTGGTTTAAAAAGTCTTGTGAGTGCTGCTATTTCTGTATCCCTCTGGCACAGATGCTTTGCTGCCTTGGCTTTGGAGGAAAGGACCAAGACTAGGTCAGGGATACAGAACCACCCCATGGCAGAAGGAAGGCAAGACCTGACCAGTCCTGTCTTTCTAGTGTTGTGTTGCTTATTAACGTCTTAATTTATCCTAGTAAGATTTGGTATCAATGTCACAGTATTTCATAATGGCAACTTTTGCTCTTTAACTATATATACATATACACACCCACAGATTGAAAAAAACCAATATCCTCAGAGAAACGTGTTTTCCCACAGGAACAGCAATTGACAGCAAATCACTGTTAACTTGTTACATCAGATTTTCTAAGAATGCCTATGACATTATTCCTGCAGCCATGTCATTTGATTTCATCACACAGCTGAGCAGAAACACACATTTACAGTCTTGCACTCAACAAGCAACTCTTCGCTGGTCAGAGGTATTGAAAAAATAAGCATGTTCAAAGCTGCAAACCAGGGAGGGAACATAATCAAAGGTATGTGAGTTGATAATGGAAAGGGTCTCCCAGGAGGAAATTCCCTCTGAAAACACTACATCTAATATTTCCATTGGCAGATGTATTAATGATAAAGTGTTAATAGCACAACAGCTGGGAAAAAAACACATGAAAAATTTCTATTTTATTTCACCCAGTGTATTTTAGGAGAAGCAAACAGGTTTGGATTTGGATTAGATGGTTTTAATCAATGGTCAGCCTTTTGACAAGGAGCTGTTTGACAAACCCTACTCAGCATTGCAGTGACCTGAAGCCTGTGCTATATAGAGATATTTCTAGTAGAAAGACAGGAAGGAAACAGAAAGCAGAGTTAATCTTGTCCTCAAAGATCCCAGGATAAAGTCCTACAGAAACCACAGGGCATACTTTTCTCTGAAAGACTTGATACTGAAATGTGATCATGAGAAATATGCACACATTTTCCCCTGCTCACTTAAACCTTTGGGAGACAAAGTATTCTGGGAGCATGGAAAGCCATCCTGAAATGAAGACAGCTTAAGCAAGGTACAGTCACCACTCCAGAACGTCTCCCTCTCATAGCCACATCTTGAAGCAGTTCAAACACAACGCAGAGCTAAAGCAAAAGCTCTCATGGATTCCAAGATGCATCTGTGCCATCTAAAACCACAAGTCTTGGTATCACTGGAGACTTAATCTACAGAGCGTATTAAAAGCCATCACTACAGTGCTTTCCACCTGCACAAAAGTCTCTGACTCTCCCTGACATTTAGCAGTCCATCTTCATCCCAGTCAGATGTCAGGAGTACAGACATCATCCTGTGTCAGGATGTACAGACATCATCCTTACAACCTGAGCAAGGAATTTCAAGTCCCAAAGATGTGATGACACAAAGTGGACCTGGTTACATGCTTTGCCTTACAGAGCTGCTCTCCCTTTCTTACAGCAATAGCTTGTTACCCTATTTATCCCCTGATATAATCTTATTTATCAATGTGTTCTGTTCTATATGGGCCCTACTCTACATCTACTGGCATGCTACTGGTATTCTGCTCCAAACCTGAACATAACTGACTGTGCTGTATGCTGAAGTTGCAGAAGATTTGCACAGATAAATACATGAGTTGAACACCTCCCTTAAAGAGAAATCATGATGAAAACTAAAAGAACCTCCTGGGTAACACAGCCCCATCACAGCCTGAAACTCAGAAAATTGTATCTCTGATAATAACCAGAACATCCCTAACTTTGAGAGACAGGCTTTGTTTGCTGAGATGCAGAAGGAACTCGCCTTCTAATGCTGGAGCCTTTCAGGTCCTTTGCTCCAACCACACTGTGTCCAGATGCTCTTCCCCAATCTGGCCTTGTAGGACTCCTCTGGAAGGCCCCTGTTCCCTTCCTTTGCACTGAGCCACTTTCTGTACCGGTTTCCAAAGGGGCTGAGAACTGTTCTGAGTGTTCTCCCTGCAGGCCTCCAGGATTATGCAGAAACACTTACACTGGATCTCACTATTAATGTGTAGGTACCTCTGTTATTTTGGCTTCATTTGTTGTGCTTCTCCGTGCCATTTCCTGTCTTCATGTTGTCAGCTTATGTTTCATTCTTTTAATAGAAAATAGTTTATGAGAGAACGCCTGGAGGAACGAATCCTGCATGATGTGTGCTTTTGCACTTGTCAATCTTTGCCAGTCTTTAGCTTAAGATCTTTTGATAATCTTTAAATTTGAAATGCCAGCAGCATGTAGTTTAGCCCCGTTTTAGTTTAGCTGAACAATAGTGCTTAGAGCAGAGTGGCAGAGAGGACTAGGGGTTCCTGGGAGCTGCTGTGTGCCCCAGATCTGACCTGCACCCACCAACTCCCACATGGAGAGCATCTTGGCAACGTGGCACTCGGCATAATGCACAGACTCCCAACCTCCTCAAAGCTGCATTTCATTCCTTTCATGAACTTACTCTCTTTCTTTGCATCTTTCTCAGCTTAGGTCTCAGCTAAACTGCAATCTCTATCAACTCCAAATCTAGTCTCAAAATTCTCCTTCTATGTTTGATGTCACCTGCACTATAAAATACCAGCTTGAGTTTGTTGCTTTGGTCATAAATTTTTACTTTTCCATAGGAGTAACATTTCCCTCCCTGAGCTTTCTTCTCTTTGTGTAGACTTTGAGCATATGGGATTAAGTGAATTTCTGATTTGACTGTTAATTATATCAAGTTATTTATATAATTATATATTATAATATATAATTCAAGTAATTCATATATGTTAATTATATTAAAGTTTACTGTTCTATGCTTAAAATTAATCATTAGGATTTTATTTTTTTTAGTACTAATAAAATACTGATAAATTCAGAACTTATCAACAGTAGCCAATGCTAAGCTGAAGTCTCTGAAAACCCTGAAATCCTAAACCATTATGATAACTTTGAATAAACTCAATGAATTTATTATTGAAATGCTGGAACTATTCTAATATTCATAACAGAATGTTTCAAGTGAGCGATAAAACTCCATGTTCTTTGTCAATATTGTAACTGCACTTTGCATTTAAAAAAATTGGTATTACTCTGCTCCCTGGAAAGCAAATTGCATTCTGGCACAAAACTATAAAACCATTTCTTCCATTGGATCTGCCTGATTTTTGTTAGTTTTGTTTGGACTTTTTTTGTTTTGTTTTTCTTTTTGTTAATAATCCTGTTCTTTCTCTTTTCGCAACTGCTTCCAAAAAACACAGCCATCAAAACCAAAGTAATGGAGACCCAAATAAACCAACTCACTGGAACCTTCTGCTGTGAAACTGAAAATCAATTATATGCATTCCTAAGTAGATTGGGAAGCAGTCCTCTCCCTTGCTGCCCCTATATCTAGTGTAGCCTACCAGCCCATCAGAGCAAGGATCAGCCCTTGAAAAAAAGGCTTATAAAATACCTGAAAGGTACCACGTACAAGTGTTCTTATGCCTGAGAGCACAGGTGGGCAGACCTTGTTCACATACCACTATTTCTGCTGGAGCACTCCCCATGTATCATGTAATTCACAGTTCATACACATGGCTAGATGGGAGCAAAAAAAAAAATTCACCTTCAGGCTGCCCAACAAGTATCTTACTCTTTGGACATCCTACCCTCTTCATTGTACTCAATTAGGGAGAAATCTACTAAGAAAACAAAGGTTTTAAATAGAAAATAAATTCCCACTATCAGGGTTTACTTGTCCTTGTTATTTTCAAAGCTTTACTTTTAGATGGGGGAAAAAAAAGGGACTTACGTACTTTTTATATAGCACAAAAAAAGGCTTAAAAACGCAAACCATCAAGGAACAGAAATGGAGTACTTGGCAGCTCAGAATGGGTTATTTTAAGTATTAAATTAATGAGCAAGTGTAGCTTTCAGTCACATTCAGCAAGTATATAAGCATTTGTTAAACTTTGGGTACATATTTATCTTCTGTTTAAATAGCTCAGCGAATGAGGCCAACAGTGGCACTAATGAAAACACAACCAACTACAGGTGATTTCAAAAGCAGTGCTCATAAGCACTGAGCTGACACGGGCTCTTTAGAATGAAACCAACAGAATGCTCTTTCATCTGCTACGGACACTAGTAGTTTTGTAACAAAAATACAGCTGAGGAAAGCTGAAAAATTGAACTATGAATGTAGAAAAAACATCACAACATTCATTTTTTATTCACAGTGTTTGCCACTAGATCATTTCTTGCACTCTCTTTTCACTCTGTAGAGAGCCAAGACCGACCATAAAATGTGACACCACCAAGTTAAAACTCAGAACAAGAATAACACCACTAAAATCTCTTGCCTTGTTTCAGGTACCAAAGAGAGACAGAATAGTTTCCACCCATCTGAACAATAACTGCCTTTATCAATTTGTGATATCAGTTCAACAAACTGTTTTTCCCTGTTCCTTTTCTAAGAGCCGCCCATTTCAACAAGGCATCAGTTCTAATTCACTAAAACAAGATGAAAACCCAGTAAGACAAAGGGAATCAGAATCATTTGATGTCCAGTCTGAGACTAAATAATTTAAAATGAACACATTTGTGCTAAAGGAATGTCCATAAATTTTAAAAACTTGGGGGTTTTGTTTTATTGTTTGTTTTTTTGTTGGTTTTGGGGTGGGTTTTCTTTGAACACAACTACTACCAAAGTATTTTAAATTATCCTAGGGCATCAACAACTTGAGATTATCTGCTGGCTTCCAGCTATTACATAATGGGTAATTAGATGGTGAAACTTCCAGTGACTTAGAAAAATAGTCTACATGTTAATTGCTTTTATGAGTCCTTTAATGTAATCTGGGGACAGAAAGAATGTTGGACTGTCTCTGAATAATAACATTACTGGCAGCAAGCTTAATTTCTTTTCCTTTTTTTCCCCAGACATTTCTTAGAGGTTTTGATAATTTCCTTCCCTCTCCCTGTACACTACATATGTATACATTTTTACTACCACACTATTAGATTTTCTATTTAATTGCAATCAGTGATCACTGACCATTTTTGATGCAGTGTCCTCGCCACCATGAGATTCCCACCCACGAACAGACAACTGCAGTTTCATTAGTTATTTGTCTCTAGTTTGTTGCTCAGCATCATTTTTTTGTTAAATTATAATTGAAAAAAGGACTTTTGCTGTACTTTCTCCTTTCAAATCCTCCCAGTGATCCCTGGCATTTCACTGTCCTCCAGCCAGGGAACCAGGCTCCATCTCAGCCTGCTCTCGACAGGCTGACAGTGGTGAATTTTTTGGCAACAGAGCTCCTACTGCCACAACACAGGCTGCTAGAAGCTTGGCATGGAGTGTTGCCTATAAACACCTCAAGAAATGAGGTGAATGTCTAGTGCTGAACTGTCAAAAGCAGAATGTTTGTGTGATTTAGTTGAGAAAACATTGAGTGCAAATTGAGAAAACGGAAAGCAAAAAAAAAACCCAAACCCCAGAATATTCAAAATTACCACGGAAATATACATTAAAACACAAACTTCCAGAACACCCCATCAACACCATGTGGTTCAAAATTTATCCCTCAGTCATTCATAAGTATCAACTACAGGCTAATCCACAAAGTTCATAAATTGTCATCATTCCTGGTGCCCCTTCCCCACCTGCTGTAATGATGACTCCACTCGATGGGTGGACAGTAGGGTACAAGAGACACAAGTATCAGAGCAGAGCAGCCTGAACGCTGAAACCCATCAGCTCAAAACAGAAGGAAAAGATCTAATTAAAAGGAAATCACAAGTGATTACATTTACTGAAAAGGGATGGATGTTTTAATCTGTTGTGTTATGCTTTTAGGGAGGTAAAATGGAGGTGAGCAGTAAATGCCACAGTTTTTCTGAAAGCTGTGCATTCTCCAGTTATTCCAGGATGGAACCCCCTCTTTGAAAGCCTTATGTGAGCATACATATTAAGTGCCATACTTATCAAGTCTTCCTAAAGAATGAGTTATCTTTAATCATGGAATTTTTGAAGAACAATTGCCATGGAGCAGTCTGTGCTACTGTGAAGGACAGGCTGTGAAAGCCTCAGCTCTCAGAAACCCCTCCAGAACCAGAAACTGCTTCCAGAATCTTCCTAAAGAGCCCAGTTGAAAAGTGGGACCTGGATTCTCTTCAGAGAAAAGTTTGGAAACGAAGAACAGAAAACACCCAGCTGCTGATGCACAATTCCTGACTCCAGTCCAGACCTTCCTGGAATGACAACACTTCAGCCTTTCCAGTGTTGATTCCATCCTGGGTCCAAATGGTTTCAACAAAGGGCAGACTCACCTCTACCAAACTCTGTTGTGAAGAGCAGAATTACCAGCCTTGAGGCTGTGTAGAAAGAGAGGGAAGTCAGTGTTTGGGGCAATGATTAATCAAACATCTCTCCTACGTCAGAGGAGGTGCAGGGAGGGAGGTGTTGGCTGGCAAGAGGAAGGACAACACTTTTGCCTCCAAGAACTCTACAAACAGAGGAAACAGTCAAGAACTTTGGTTCCTGCCATTAGATTCAACCTGATCAGGACTGCAGAATCACAGTCCTCTCGCTTTTTGCCCTTTAAAATTCAGTTTAGTCTCATTTTCTCAAGATTTCCTGCTTATGATTCTACTACTGCTTAGGTCCATCTTCTGATCTAATAAATTAGCATTGTTATTACACAGATATTTAAGGAACAAAAAGAAAACCAGAAAGAGCAGATTACCAACAAACGTAATTGCCCAAAGCAGGCAGATAGATCTTGTTGCAAAAGTGGTTATAAAAATGTAGAGAACAATATATTACTGTATTACATACACTACTGGTGAGCTGCAATCAGCCCACATGCAAGTTAGTAAAAAATCAGAACAAGCTTTATAATTAAACTAATCAAAATCTTACAGGCAGCGTAATAAGTGCTTCTGAATTTTTGATGGGCCATGCTGGTTCTTAAATCTTGAGAAGTGCTGCTCTACATGGTGCAAGCACCCTATTGGGCTCCATCAAACAAGAGTCTACATCTTAGAAACCTCAGTGCCTTCCCCAGCCAGACCATGGAGACTGATGTGTGCTGTAGAATGAAAAGCTGCCCTTTGTCAAAGGAACTTCAGGGCTCTGTGGATGGACTGTGGTGTGCAGGGTCCTTTGGAACTATCCCTGTGCTTACCTTCCAAGTGCTGAAGAACACTTTGTCTGTAAAAACACAAAAAAACCCCACACCCAAAAGAGTAAAGGGTTCCCACAAAACTTCTATGGAAATGATTTCTTAAGCAGACAAAAAATACCACCAAAACTTTCCTTTTTGTAGCTAAATAATAGGATGTCACATCAGACTGTGCTTACTCTAATAGGTTTAAACACACGTTCTCTAACTTGCCAAGACAAATTATTTGATATTGTTATACTTTTCCTCTCCAAATTTGACTTAATGTGGTGAAATGAAGAAGTTCTATCCCTTTGAACGTGCACCTGACCTCAGATTCTGACATGTAAATTATTTACAAGTTACTATTACCTTCTAAGGAAGACAGCGCTTCAAACTAGTCACCCTGCACTCCCCTGGCAACCACCGAATTCAAAACATGCAAAAACTCATCTTTCTATAAATATTTCTCAAGTATTTTTACTTCTCTTCCATCTAAAAGCTATCACTGACTTTGCTTTACCCAGCAAGCCTGGGAATGGAGTGAGAAGGAAGGCTGTGCCAACTCCATTGCGGTCAAGTGGATGGGAGTCTGCTTGTGCTATCTGAATCACACATTGGCAGATGAAAAGACATGCCTTTTGCCATCTGGAAATTTTAATGTGCCAGATTTTGGCTGCCATACAACCTCAAGTATTTATTTCACTGAGGTACACAGAAAGAAAAAAGGACTTAAGAAGTTCTTATCTAGACTTAAGTGACAGCACTAAGAAAAAAATCAGTGTATGCTACAGTTTCACTTAAGCATGGAAGTAAATTTCTCGACTATGTAGAGATGGCCTGATTTAAAAAAAACAGATAAATACTGATCATTTCAATGTCTCCATGGCTTCCCTTCTGCATTTGAGAAGAAAACAAGCATGTGGGTTTTTTACAATTGTTTGAAAATGCCATTTCACTAAAACTGAAGGTACATACAAATGCCTGATCCTTTCAGGGCTTGTAATCTCAAAAGACCATTGCAAATGCAAATAGCTATAGTTGTTACTGAGGAAACAGAAACAATGAGAAGAATGAGAATGGGACAGAAATTATCTTCCCTGCAGCAGGAAGGCTGCAATCCAGGTCTGGTTTGCAGCAGTAAGTCATGTGGCCGTCTGAGGAGAACTTCAATCAGCTTTCTGAGCCTCACAGCCGATTTTAAATGACCGTGATTTATGCTCTGTCCAAAACAGTGCACAGTGGTGCAGCAGAGCCCCTTCGGCATATTAATACCTTTGCCCCCTTGCTCTGCCCCTCCGTCTTTGATCTCCTTCCTATTAACCCCTTGGTTCTCAAAAACCTACACTGAATAAACTGATAACGTGTTTTCCCTGTATCTGCCAAGGATTTTTAAGGAAAATATTTAATATTTTGTCCCTGAAGCCAGAAATGTACAACAGTATTTACACTTCCACATCGTTGCTTTTCTCTCAGCACTAGCAGAACCAAGAAGAAAGTACCTAAAAATTTAAAGGTGAAAAAAGCCCCACAAGCTGAGCAAAAAATAACACAAAAGGCAGATGTGGAGGCATGTTTTGTCTCTTATTGCTCCCATTTCCATTTGACAGTTCCTTTACAATTTTTCCTTGTTTTCACAAGTTTAGCTTCAAGAACCATAAACTTCTATCTGCAGAATTTACATTAAATAGGATGAATAACTTTATGCAAAATGTAAGGGAATTGCTGCAGATTAGCTGTAATTTTGATCAGTTGTACTTTAAAATGGAGGAAAACCCTTCACAGAAATGTGAAGCGAAATCCACTATTTCTGGAACAGAAGGAGGAAAAGCAACAAAGCATGTCACAGAAGTACCGCACATATTGTGGGAAAGTCTTTAAGCAAATGCAAATTGGCAGAATAGAACTATCTGAGTAGAGGGAAGGAAGAACAAAACCCAAGAGAGATCAGATTAAAATCCTGTTGCTCGTCTTGCTAACGCCACTTTAACATTTACAGAAAACGAGGGACATTTCAAACTGCACGGGGTTTTCTCCATTCTCATCTCTGAACATCCCATACCATAAACAGAACCAAAAATACAGAATATCTAGAAACACTAAGAAATTCCAGCATCTTCCCAGACTGGAGAGCTTTGAACTGTGAGTACTGTGGCTACTGAAAGGCATTCCCACAAGTCCATCCCCACGGAACAACATGGACTTCTCTGTTCCAGGAGTGTGCTGATGCTGCAATTTACCTTTACCCTGAAGAAAGTGAGAACACAGGTACAAACTCAGCTCTCCTGGACCACTGCTGGCCACTTCCCCCACCCAGACCTGCTCTCACCAGAGATAACAACCAAAGAGCAGAATTGTCACCTGAGCCCAGAATACAGGAATATGTGAGTGACTTTCACCTGTCAGAAAGCAGAATATTTTCCAGGATAAGGCTCTTACAGGGAGCACACACACACAGGTAGGACCTTACCATGCAGAACAGAACTGGATCTCTTCTCAAACCTGCCCTAAGTGACCACATGACAGCTTCTTGCAGACACTGCAGGTCCCTTATGGAAGAGTGAATGGACTAAAGATCTCAGCTCTGATCTCTCTGATTTTCAATTAAATTTCCTTTTCTGTTGGAACATGGATCACCTGCTCCACCACACATACTTCTGTATTATTAATTTGTTAGCTTGCTCGAATCACAGTTGAAAACCTTTCAGCCTTGGTTTGCAGCAATAAATTCAACTGACAGCTGAAATTTGGAACGCTCACTTAATATTGATTCTGAATGTAATAACAAGCGACATGACCTTTTGGAGGGTGTAAAATATGGCTGCCACAACATCTGTGCCACGTTTCTTGCTGTGTAGTAATATGCTGTAACAGCACGGAGCTGGCACTCAAGTTAAGCTTTATTATCAAGCAGATCTCTCCATCTCTCTGCCTTCATTAAAATAACCCACCCCCAAAATGCTTCCCACAGCCACAACTCGTGCCATACGTCACTGTTTCTACGAGCTAATTTATCCTGCAGTAAGAAAAGAGATACTGGACTGCTAAAAGAGCCCCCCGGGTCAAACAGGGCAGTGGCAGCAGACTGAAAATCAGCCCATCTTCAACCAGACAACCTTACACTGCGTATCCTCACCAAATACATATTGAGTTCTACTGTTTATTGGTATTTTCCTACCTCTAAGAAACTACCTCGACATCATTCCTTCCATCCTGGCAGAAGCACTGACACATTAATACCGTTTCTGTGTGCTCTGACACCAGGAACACCATTTTCATTTAGCATTACCCCAGGATACCCTGAACTAATTTTGCTAGGCTGGCTCCAGGTTGGTTCTTTGCAGGAATTTCCTTTGAAGGGCTGGTATCTTTAAAGTATAGTCCACATAGGCAGAATATAAATTTCTGTATTTCTTTAGATCCATTTTAAGTCAATTCAAATTATGCAAGCAGTCTAACCGAGTTTCAAAACCCAGACTCTGCTACAGAAGACACCCCACACACACACTCAATGCATTATAGAAAAAGCTTCAAATAATTCCTGATTTTTGTTGGTTAGCATAACCAATAAACTGAAACAATGAATCCCTTTATCCTTATGAACAATACCTCCTTTATCTCTTAGTGAAAAAGAAACACAATGAAGCAGATATTTACCAAGACATTTTAATTTTGTATTTTGTGATTTTAGTCCACACTGCCAAATACTTGGTAGCAGCTAAAATTTTAAATGCTTGAAGACTCACTGTCCAAGGAAAACGAAAATGTTTTACAGTTTACAGTTAAACAAAACTTACAAATAAGGAACTAATTGCACTCTAGCAAATGGGTAGAATATAAAGAATATGAAAATATTTACTTTTCAAAAATCTTAATAGACCTTCTAATGCACAGTCTCCTAAAACATGACCCTGCACTGGTGTCACCTGCATCAGGCCCATGATGACACCTCACAGGCACACACTGAGCCACAGTTCTGTTCTTCTACTGAACATTTTGTACAAAGTTACAAAGAACTGAAGTTTATAAAACTGCACCAAGTATACAAATATGTTCCTTGAGATGTAACTCTGGAATAATGAGACTAGATGCCCAATATGTAAGCTCTAAAAGTCATTAAACATCTATACGTGTACTGACACATACTCATTCACATATATTGCATTTAATAAATATAGATACATTTGATTATTACTGAAGGCAGAATGAATTGCTAATGATGACTAGGTATTTAGAATTTGAATTTTATTGAAATCTATTATATATATAATAAAATGGCTAGTTTCTGTCTGCCTTTCTCCTTCTCTAAACATTATTTCATTCAATTATAAGACCAGCACCTGAACCAATCAACTGCCCCATTGTGCTCCAATAGATGAAGCCGTGACAAAGAAGGACTGGACAAGATGGGAGAAAATTACTAAAGGAAAGAATTGTTAAATTGTTTAAATTACAGCAAAGTCTGGGACTCATTTGAAGAGATGGAGAAGAAAATATAATACTTGAAAAGCTGTATCTTGACCTTGAGCTCCTCCCAGACTCATCATTAACTATTATCATAGAGGAATAAATGCCAGGAAAGTAGTAGAAAAGTGCTACTGAAAGACCCCCCAGACCCCATGGGTTGGTCTTGACCCAAACTTCCATGTTACACACAGTGTGCAGGAACTGCAGCAGTTTGAGAAGCACACACTTCACCTGCAGGACCTCACGTTGTCCTCTCCAACAGCAGCATCTACAAGCCCTACGTGATGGGCTGAGCTGCAGGGTCAGAGGGACCCACCACACACTGCCAGCTTTGGCACAGGTTTCTCACCGTGCAGCTCTGTTAGGCTGGAGAGTCGAACAGCCCAAGCCGGCCCTGGAGGTTTAAGCAGACCCCAAAAGCTGCACCCACGTGTCCCCACGGCTGCTCTGCACCCCAGCCCCAGCTGTCCTCCCTCCTGCCCCTCCGAGGCATCCCAAACAGAGGGGGAAACAACCGCCAACTGGATTACTCCCACATGTGCAGCGGAGGTGGAATTCTAAACTAATCTGATTATATGTATGTTATGAGCCACTAAGAATCTTTTTGCAATAATTACCAAGCTTCCACTCATAAAAAAGAGTATTTTATTTAGCACTGGGCTAATCTATCAAGTGGTAAGCTTCAAAGCGGATGTTGAGAGGAAAAAAACCACAAGAGTACAAACTAAAACCCCCCCGAAGTAGGTTTATAAAGCAAGGATATTTCCTTTTTATTGAACTGCAAAGAATTATTTCAGACTCTTAAACGCACTGAAAGACTTTCACATAAAATACAATTTCTCCTTTGGACTTTCAAAGCTTAATTTGCAGTGATAAAACTTCTCTAAGTTCTAAAAGGCTCCAGAGCAGCGGCTGGAAACGCTGTCTCTGTTTCTGATGCACTTCTCCAACCCAAGAGCTGCTTTGGGGGGAGGAAGGCATTCAAAACAGCAGGGGCTGACACCTGCCTTAAAAACTCACAGCCAAGACTAGATGACAATTACATTTATGCTTTCTAATTTCAACTCCAATTTGTCAAACAACTAAATATGAGCTGTATGTTTGTTTACAGATAATAGAAGGCTGCAAATGAGAAACTGAAGGATGCTGTGATACAGGCATATATGCTCATGCACATCTGTAAAGCTCCACTTTTACCAGAGCTGTCAGTAAATATATCAACACAGCCCCAGGAGTACAGGCACACAACAAGGAGTGAAACTCAGACATACAGGAGGAGGAGCTGGAAGTGGAGGAGGGATGCATCAGGGAAAATAAGAGCAATTTTTTTGCTTATATGTAGTAAAGAGAATCTGGGAACTCTCAGCTGATTGGTCTCACCTAGAATGACGCCTGGAAATAATTTGAACTATTTTTCTTTGGCAACCTTTTCCAAGAACATCACTGACAAGCAGACAATCAGGAGCAGTTAATCCAGATTTTCCAATGGGCAAATCGTGCTTGACATTCTACAATGAAATGACTGACTACGGAGGTGAGGAGAAAACAAATGATGGTGCACTTAATTTTCAGTGAACTTTCTGACACCCTCTCTCAGCACCAGTGAGAATCCTCTTTGCTCCTCTCAGTAAGCAAAGAAATTAATGAACTACAGTTTTCAAATACCATAACATAATAGGAATATAATGCTGTGCAGGTTGGTTTAAAACAAAAAAACCCAACAAACAATCCTGAAGTCCATTTAATTCTTGCCTTTTATACCAATTAATTAGTAAATCCCAGTTGCAGCAATACCGGGCAGTCATCATTGTTAAATTGCCTCCAAAGCCTGGACAATTGCCTTGTAAGCTGGTTAGAACTAGATGCAATAAAAGACACAAGGACTTGCAGTTAAGCACAGGCTTGGAGTCAGACACTTGTGATTCTCCATAGATAATATGGCAAAAATTAGATAACTCTGAAGCACGAGCAGACACAGCAGCAAAACCTCCGGAGGCTTCTCAAAGAACAGCCCTGAGTGAGTGCCAGGAAAGACAGAGAGAACCAAAGCACCCAAATGCCACCCTGCCATGCACAGCCACACGAGCCAGCAGGGCAGGATGCACACTGCTCATCAGGAATGCTTCAGCTAACAGGCCTGGACAAACTCATCCCAAACCCTACCCCGAAAATGGCATGTTTCTTAGAACAGCCAGTGCAAATCGGCATATAAAGCATAATAATAAATAAAATGTACAGATTACTACAATTATATAAATGTATATAGTGTTATGCTCTACGTAATATACATTTTCCTCAAGACATAAGTGTATACAAGTCTAAATTTAACTACACATAATGGCAAAAGAAAGTGAAGTTCCACAGATGTGGGTCTGTGTTGTGCTTGAGCTGCAAGAAATCCCTTCACAAGAACTCCCCTGCATGAGCTCCCTGCTCTTGGGAAGCACAACTGTGGAGACCCTGCCCAGCAGAGGACATTCTCAAGTACTATCAAGACACTTCTTCTGTGGTCAAGATTTGCTTCAAAAAAATCTGTAAATGCCAACCACAATCAAGGCTCTTGTCCAGAAGTATTTTAACAATGTGTTTTAAGTCCTCACTTCTGTAGCTCCATTTCTAGGATAGCAGTGCTGTTGCTTTGGAAATTGTTTATCTGCAACTGGTAAACTTACCTATCATAAAAGCTAAGTCAAGGGAAGATGATTGTTATTATCCAGCTTCTTAAGAATATTTGCAAGGCAAGACAAGTTTTGGGAATATCCGAATTTAGGCTATGAGTGCAAAGAGCCTACAAGGGACTGCAGTGAAAAACCAGCCCCTCTGGTCTCTCCGTGCCCTCCAGGGAGAACAGGTGGTGCCAAAGGACAGGGCAGAGCAACTAACTAGTGAGAGAATTTCAGATGAAACACACTCTTCTATCTTAACTTAGATGTTTAGGAGAGGCTTCAAATAATTCTAGCAATTTAAAGACAGTTATCAAAGCATAGCTAATCAAGTAGTTACCTCTGCACTTAATGATACACACCACGACAGGGACATTTCTCCCATGCCATCCTGAGATGAACTATGTAGGATGGATCACTCTGAGTGCCTGTCTTATTTTACCCATGATTAACTTTGAATAACAGCATATCTTTTAAATAAGTGCAAATTAGACAAGATTAATTCCATCTCTATTTTCTTATTTTCAAGTAGGAAGGATATGAAGCCCTCAGGCCAGAGGTTATTTGGAGCCTACAGAATGGTAGAACAATGTAATTTGCCTTAGCATGTCACTTGTGCCACCTCCCTTCAATCTTTAACATATTAGCATATACTACTCTCTATCACCCTGTTGAATCTGCTGCTATTTATATCTAATGAGTCATGTATGTTCTGTTCTGTTAATGTGACTAACTCCCTTATTTGGTATTTTGCTTCGAGCCCCCACTCCTAGAAGGGGCTGATTATTTAAAAGCCTCAGCATTACAGTCCTCCAAGCTTCAGGAAAAGGCTTCTTTAAAAAGGATGCAGGCATAGCCTAAGGACGTAAAATAAAAAGGCCTCTAAAAATAATCCATTTATAGAAAATAGGCTCATGATATTGTCAGACTTAGTCCGTACCCTGCCCTTCAAAATTCTCCTTATTTTTAGATCTGCTATTTAACTGTACATTTATTTTAACCTTGTTGATGGAAAGAAATATGACAGCCAGAGAATCATCTAGACAAAACACCAACATCTAATTTGCATGTTTACTGGTATTATACATTCAAAGATGAGGGTTTCTTCTCCCCAATAACCTCCCAGCAAATCAGTAACTTTTCTGTGTGTTTTCAGGCCCTTCTTTCATTCAATTGCTTTCCTGCATGAGGAAGCTCCTCATAGGCACAGTTCCATCCACTTGCCTGACTTCACTGCAGCACTGCAGGCACAGTGGCTGAACAGAAAGGCTCATCTGCTAAACCAGCAAACACAAACCCAGCTCCTTTCATGACCACCTTGGGAATTTGGGTGTACACGTGGTGCTGCACGAGTGCCAAGATAGTAATCTCAGGTTGTAGGTAAAGTTTCTCTGCCAAAGCTTTATCATTCTATGAGTGTAGGAGATAAACCTCCCAGTGGATGTTTACTGGGGAGCTGAGGAATTCATCTACATATCTATTTGCATGCTCATATCAGTCAGTTGCAGGGAAAAGAGAAGAGGATTGGTAGAGCTCTCCATTGACACGCCGAGCATGAACATTTATCCAGCAATCATAAATATGTATTCTGACAACGTTCTTCCATCCCAGTATGCAAGTGGAGACCAGAATAGCAAAGAGTAGTGAAACACACCCTGAGAAACCCATGGTTTCCAGATATTTTCTAGGAATATGAAATCACTAGGAACAGACACACGCAGGACATTCTCTGGAACCTCTGTAACAATGGATTTTTTGTACAAGTGAAAACAGTCATACAATCAAGTGAAAAAAATATTCCAAGCAGCTTATTAATCACAAATACAGCACAAACATATCAGTGCAACTGAAAATCACCAATGCTAATGCAGAAAGCATCTCTGATTAGAAAATGCTCAAAAATGATTACACAGATGAGCAAGCCTGATTTTTGGGATCATCATCTTTCTGCATCTGACATGTAAATGTAACTATTCTCATAGATCAGAGTGGGCGGCAGCACCAAAATACCAAAAGTTGTATTTTTGCTTAAATTGATTTAAGCAATTTTTAGTAAGGAAGCTGTGATGAACTCTGTGGTCATCTGTCAACCCTGCAGGCAGGCTGCAAAGAGGAGATATACAACATGCAAACTATGTTTTGCAGTGGGTCAGAACCTCTTTTTTCTTTATACCAAAACTTCCTAGGACTAATATTTTTGCGATCCAGGGAAAAAGCCCAAATTATACACATAGTTTAAAAGAGAAAGAAGAATCAATAGAGCCAATGGAGAGGAAGAGGAGTTAAGTTGAAGTTAGTCTAGAAAAAAAATACCCAAGGAGAACCCATTTGCCACCTGACAGCTCCTGCTGGCAGCTCTGAGCCTGCAGCGTGTCCCTGCTGTTCCTGAAGGGTGGGTGCTACTCAGTTACATGTCTGCCCCTCCCAGTTTTAGGGTATGCTTTCCCAAAACATCTTCCCAGACTTAAGATAAGCTAACTGCCAGCACAACTAAAACTGTATTACAGGGTAAGCACTTCCCATGGAGACTGTAGGAGGTGCTCAGCCTGCTCAAGGTGAGGACAGAGAGATGGGCACAGGGAGAACCAAAGCTGGAGTGTGAGGCTGCTTTCCAGCCCCATCCATTGGCACTTGCTGTTTCGACCTCTCGGCCATCAATTAAAAGAGTCACATGCAGAATGCAGCACTTCAAGAGCTCTGTTGGCAGTGACACTACCTGATCATCTGGTAAAGCTGAACACTGCAGTTTGTGAGCTGCAGAAAGACAAAGCTAAGGAAGGGAAGAACCAAATAGCAGCCCCATGAGGCTGGAGGAACAGAGAGGCTGGAGGAACAGGGCTCTGCTAAAGAACCCCTGACACAAGCATGAGCAAGGGAAGGACCAAGCACCAGTGGTAAGTTATTTCCTCCAACACTGAATGGTTTAAATGGTGCTGTTTCCAACTAAAAACCTCTCTGAAATCTTCAGTGTAAACAATATTTCTCTCTCTTGTTATTAATTAGGACCCTCTTCCTGTCACACTTAAGAGTAACTTATCAGGCTTTTAACACGATGCCATTAATAAAACATTGTCTGAAAATGAGGATTAAAATAATTAGAGCACCATGAAATCGCATCTTCAAATCCCATTAACGCTGACTCAGACCATCATTCAGAAAAACTTACAGAAAGCTTCATGAAAATGACACTATTTTTAAACATTAAAGGATTCAAAACACTTCTCCATTTATTCCTTCTCTTCACTGGTGCTCAGTTTTCTCTATTAGCATGTAGCCACAGGTGCATTTCAGTGCTGATGGATCAGCCTAGGAGTACTAGAGGTTTTTCTCAAAAATCAGAAACAAAAAAACCTGGAATCAACTACTGAAAAAGCCTAGCCCTGTACATTAGCATTTATTTTTTTTAATACAACTCTAAGCATATTTGCACATTGTAACAAATATTAAGATTCCAATGAAAAATTTCAACAGCAAGATAAAAAAGTTGAAAGGACGCAGAGGTGTCACTGAAATTCTCAGCAAGCATCCCCAAACGATCACATTCTCTTCCTTTCTTTTACGAGCCCAAAGAATAAAGACTTTGCTCTATCCAGAAGTTTAAATGGCCCAAATTACTTTCATTTCCCAGCCCAACAGACAGAATAGAAATCAAAGGATGGTTCAGAGGAACAGCAAGGTCCTCAGGCTAGCCCCAAGCACACTCAACTACAGCTGTCAATTTTGTTTCCTTGAAAAGTGCACTAGTTACTATTGTGCTTAGTTTTCATTTGAGAAAGACTACAAAACCAAAGTAAAATCATGCGATTTCAGGTTTATAAAAATAAAAATTACAATGTGTTTCCATGAGCTCTAATTTTGTGACTAAAATGCCATTACTACCTTTTCTCTTTGATGCCATTGCACACCCTTCTCTGCTCTGATGCAGTGAAACAGTTGGGGCAGAATCATCAGCTTTTTCATCAAGTGCTTACACAACTGAGCTCCAACCATGTGATATAAGAATGAGAGCTATTATTAGTGGGGTTTTGACAATAATATGCAGTCTGCTAAGTTAAAGATCTTGAAATAGATGCTTTCAACATTGCTACCAAAAAACGTTTCTCCTTTATCTACTAACGAACCCCTTGTGAAGGTTAAAAGAGTTTCCTTGTCTCCTGCTTATATTTTCCCTGTGTAGTTATCCACAACTTGGGACAGAAAAAGCAGTCCTGCTGCAGAACGTGGAAAGTCAAATAATGATTACTGCTGGAGAAAGGGGCTTCAGCATTTGCATCTGTTTGATGTCAGTGATGCTGCAGTGCACAGTAATCAGAATTCAGCCTAATCTTGAAAAAAATTAATGAAACAAAAAGCAGTACTTTTTGTGTGGTGGGTTTTTTTTCCTTTCTGTCTCTGTATTCTCTGGATTCATAAAAAGAAGATGCCCTCAATTACTGCGGTTTATTCACGTAAGAAAACACTGCCTTAATAAGAGCAAAATTAGTAACAGAACACATCTCACTGATTTGAAAAAGGCATTTTTTTCAGCTTTCAAATCTATATAATTTTCATTCATGCAGGGTAAAATGTAAAACCCTCTCTACCTGAACCAAAGGTATACTTAAAATGCCACCTATAACTTAACCCAAACTAGGTCTGTTATTTTTTTCACTGCATTCTGAACACATCATAAAAAAGTGCCTATCACGGTAACAAAAGCTTTATCAAATCACTATAATAAAAACTAAAAATTTGAAAGAAATGCAATAAGCAGAGGAAACTATTTGCTACTGCATAATTTTACTTTGGTTTATAGGGAAAACTGAGTACAGCTGCAATCAGTTGCTCCTCTATTTAATACTACTGCTAAATCTGGATGATATTGATTCCATTGTTTGTAGTTTATAGTCTAAAAGAGGTTAAAAATCATAACTGGTGGCATTTCTGGTGTACCTAGGATGATCCCTGTTGGAAACACTGGTGTACAAACTTCAGTTATAACTACCCACTATATTCTGTGTAGTCATTAATATATTGGTTTCATGTGAGACTGTCCTGCAGGAAATTTAGGTCTGAGTTTACAGTGATACTCAAATTCTATTTCCCTGCCACGCTCTTAAGGCTACAAACTGTACCAGCTGTGCCACATGAAACATCCACAGCTGGACTAACCAACTGGAGCACCACCAATAGCCCTGCTGGGACTGTGTGTGTGACAGGGGCCACCACTCCCAGGTAAAGCCAAGAGCACAGCAACCAGGGGTTTGCTATTTGGCAGAACTGAGGGGAGAGAAGAGAAAGGAACTAAAATGGCTAAACCAGGCCAACAATGCCTGCCCTGCCCTTAATTTTGTTTTATTGGGGTCTCCTTTCACACAATGCTGTGCAGGTCCCCTTGCAACAGTCACTAATTCAGCAGCAGATCATATTGATATGATCTACCCAATTTTACATGTAGAATCCTACTATTTACCCATTTGTACCTGCGTGACTAGTGAGCTGCACAGTTTGACTCATGTTTTGCATAATATATGGAATTTATTCCAACTCCAGAAAATAATCATACGGCGTGACTGACACAACAAATGGCCTTCTCTTAAAGAGAGAAAAACCCACAGTTAATACACCTCCAGAAAATAAACAATATATGCCTCTACCCCTAGCCCTCCTTCCTCCCTGCAGACAGGCTCAGCGTGTGGTTCCTGAGGAATTAGTTGTAGAAGAACTCCCCTGCTGACAGCAAAATGCCAAATGCACGTCCTGCACATGTAATGTGTCTGACATTTCCACATCTCACCAGGTTCACATTTCTGACAAGTGCTTAAAAATATATGTCTTTTAAAATGTGTGTTTATTGCTACCTTCCTATCTCCATTTTATAATGTTTGAAAATGTTATTTTACTCACGAAAACACCTCCACATTTGTCTTTTGATTTGAGCAGAAGTAACTGCTTTTCCGGGGTCAAATACCTTTCTGGAATCAATGGGTACATTTCAGTTGATGGATGGTATAAAATGTGCAAATATTATCTTCTTCAAACAAACAGAACTGTGAAAAACTGACAAGACTCAACATGATTGACACATTTAACATGGGCAGCACAGAAAATATTTTAACACCCTCCCTTCCTTAACGTTGTTATTCTTTGCAGTGGGAGACCTTGGGAAAATCAGCAAAATTTTCAAGTGTTAAAGCAATTTTTCCCCTACTTCTATTTTTTCCCTAACAAATATGAATTCCCAGGTGGGAACTTGCACAGACACAGAATTGGTGCAGCAACTGCAGTTGAGTCACTACAAGGATTTTATCTAACTCACCCAGAAAGACCCTTGTTCCACCCCTGGCTTCATGTAAAATAAATCTCATGCACATACACATCTGCACACATTTGTGTTTTATATGTGCTTTGGAATTCATATCTGAAATATTTTCTCCCCGTTATATGCTTTTTCTCTCAATAGTAATGGTATTGTCAATGAGAGCAAACAGTCACTGATGCTAATTAAACTTTCTGATTTTGCAGTGGGATTCATAAATAAGTACAATTTCTTTAGAAATTCAGTTGAATAATTAAGCATTCCTCTGTAACAGGCTGCACATTATAGAGGTGATAAAGCCCAAAAAACCAGAAGAATTTTCAGCTCTGCTACAGAATACCTGCAGCACCATTCAGTAAAGGCATTTTTTCCTTTCTGTATTGTCAGTCTTGTACTTTTAACTTTGCCCATCCCTGATGGTGATAAAAATAGATTTCAAGGAAAATTAGAGGTTTTTGAACTTTCTTGGTATTCAGTCAGAGAGGTCATCCCTGTTTCAAAGGAAGACAGACCTTGCTGGATGCAACACAGAACACAGAGTTCTCTGTAAATTCCTGCTATCTGACCCAGCCACAACTACTCATTTTTCCTTCTAACTCACAATAGACCCTGACAGAGTTATAAGGAGGATGACAAACACTGTCATCACAATATTTTTTGCTTGAACTGAAATCACAATATTTCAAACTATTTCTTGTGAATCAAGGAAAGAAATGAAGCTTATCATTCCACTTAACAAAGGAAAGCCAAGCTCAACGCCCTTGCTGCAGAGAAGCAAACATCAGAGGGGACAGGGTGACTTCCCACTGGCCTCCTGGTCCCAGCCAGGACAGCGTCACCTTGAAGATGTGCTCTTCAAGGCTTGGCCTCCTTTTGTCCCCTCTCAGGATCAAACACTTGGTGCCCTGTTCTGAACTGCCACCTTCCAGACTAACTCCAGTTCACGAGGTAGGCTTGCCTTGGGATTATTCTTGGCTACAGACAGGAGGACTTGGCCTTCATTATGGATATATTCTATTCCTTCTATTCCTTCCTTCTTTCAAGAGAAAGAGCTTCTGGATTAACCTGTTTCAGAAGTTTACCAAAAGTTACAATTTTTAACGCAATTTTCATCATTGACTGATTCCATGCTGTCTCATCAGGGACTGTGAACCCTCTGCCACCGAAACAACATTAATAAAGTTAATCTATCTGATTAAACACTTGGTTTTGTCTTGTCAGTTTGTTCATGTTCTAGGGACAATGTAACCATACGTTCAGCTAATTCTAAAGATACCAAAATGATCAGATGTTCATCTCTTAATGCAAACTTGAGACATTCAGCTACTACCATTTATGTCAATTGTATCCTATAAGCAGATGAAAATGGAACTTACCTTAGAGACTTCCTCTGATAAACTTTGACATTCCTTAGTCTCCTACTGTGCTTAATACTCTCCCCCCAAAAACACCTTACTGTTTTCTGTAACTAAATATACACATACAATCAATTCTGTCTTCCTAATGGTCACAACACAATCCCACAGGCAGTAAATCCTACACTGGCACTATAAATATTGGGGTACAGGTGGTATTTTTGCCTTTGTTTGCACAGTCTAGTCCTGCTGCATGCAGCATGATATGGCAGCACCTTGTATTATACTATGACAAGTATCACAGCTACAGAAAAGTGATTTTGCACATCACAGGAGTCTTAGAATCTAAAAGAAGAGATTTCTCTTCCTCCATCCCCCTCTTTTATTTTTAATATTAAAGGTTCAGATTTTTTTATAAGGCTTAGATGCAACTGATTTTTTTCAAGTTTTAAATTTGGGTCCTTTAAATTAGCATCTCAATTTGAGCAATATCTCTCCTTGGCATTACAATACTGTAAATATTACACTTTATTGTAACTGCATATTAAACTGCTTCTTTTTGTTTCAAAGTTCTCAAAGCCTAAAAAATTTCTTAAACTCTTATCTAGCTAACAGATTGAATCGTGATTGTGGAACAGATTGAAATCTCCATAATGGGAGATCATAGAAAGATTCCTCTGTACATCTGCTTAAATGAACTATTTAAGATGCAGGGGGGGATACAAGTGGGGGGAGTGGGAGAGAAAGAAGTGAACTGGAGGGTTCAACAAAAGAAAGGAAAACAGCACATGAGAGACCCAGCCTTGCTGACAAGGGAGCTCACAAACACGGGGAAGGAAAAGCTGAGACTAATTTATTTGTTTTAACCAGAGGATGATAAAGAGTACCTGTCTGCTTGATTCAGGGATCAGCGGGAGAAACACGAGCCTGCCTGCCAGAGATTCTGCCTTCCATCAGACACAGCAATCCTGGCATGCTGAGCCCCTACAAATACCTAACAGCATTCACACACCAGCCAAGGAGGAGATAGACACAAAAGGACTACATAGGAACATCTTCTATATTTAAATTTTATTTTCCTCATCCCTGTTTTATTTACTAACACCCAGGTAAGCAAGTTGTACAGAGTCAGCATCAGTGGAAATTCAGATGCAGATCTGTAAATGTGGGGTTTTTCCATGCTTCATGTTAAAAGTGCCACTTAAGGAATGCTCCAGTTACTCCTATTCCCTCCACAGGGCACATTCCCTGTACAGTGAGGTGCCTTCAGTCAGGCACAGAGAGAGGAGCTTCAACCAGAACAGCGGATGCATTCTAACACACAGATACCAGCATCTCCAAGTTATTGAAACTAAAAGGCAGAGCAAGTCACAACTCCTGCAGTTCATCAATAACAACTGAGGCATTCTGCTCGAGGAATCAGGACCAAAGATCATGGAAAGGTTTTGACAACCAACATGGAAAAGAAAAGCAAATTCATGAGGAGCAAAAGGAACATGACACTCAACGCTGAGGATTTCTGATGTTCCACGTGACAGAACTGACTATGGAAGCAGCAAAGCCCAAACTGCATCAAACAAACAGGAAAAAGCTTTCTAACACTGAAAAACAACACAAAGAAAACTTTATTATGTCTGTAACAAACTCAATCCTTTCTTTTTCTTCTCTTTCCACACAGAGCAAGGCTGACTACTGTATTCTCTGCCTTTGTCCCAACTCCACCAGTGTGATGATGTGATGCTGCTCTAATTTAACCCCATTATTCTTTTGTCTTTCCTGAACTGAAATGCCACTTCTCTTCTTCCCTTTGAGGCTCATCTCAAACAAACGCCTTTGTTCTTAATGAGACCAACCCATATGTTTGTTCCTGCATATTGTGTGCAGTTAATGGGAAGATTTTCTAACACCATAAAACCTCTTCTGGTATTTGTTCCAGTCAGGTTTGTGTTCAGGAGCTGCTGCAATGTAATATTTGCTGGAATGTCCCACATCCAACGTATTGTACTTCTGAACAGTCACCCCTCCCTTAAAAATCAAGATTCTTTATGTCCCTTCAGCATGTCTTCTTTCCTCAATTTCTTGCCTTCTCATCATATTGTGTGTGTTTAAAGCACTAAAACCAGCATGCACAGTGAAGGCATTGATCAGGCAGCCTCCAGCAAAGCACTGCACGCATCAACTGATACATACAAACTATAATTCATGTTATTCATCAACAATTAAACTTTTAAATATTTGCTTTGCTGATTACCAATAAATCTACACAGAGCCATTAGCAGAAATCTCATTGTTTACTTTTGCTGGTTTCTAGCTACTAATCAATGAACAAGAAGGAAATTATGCACGCTCACTACTCAGGTGGGTTTTTTCGGTAAAAATCAGAAATGTGTATAAAAATAACGTAAAAGTAACAACATGATTAAAAGTTTTTTTTCTAAGTGTACATGCACAGTGTAAAAATACAATAAAATTCACTGAAATTATTTGCTGCTCTTCTAATGTGTAATAGCTTAATGACGACTTGCTTGATTTAAATGTAGGTTCCTGCAGCTGCAACAAGGTGCTCTGGCAGCCAGACAATAATAAGATACCACCAAGTCTCTGCTAAGCCCTGTTCCCATGTCATGCCACCTTCCCCCAGAAGCAAGAGAATGGCAGCCTTACGCTCACCACTAGAGAACATGATTAATTCCAGGAAATACCCCAAGTTACCAGGCACCCTGTGTTGATGCTGGATGTTTGCTGCTGCTTTTCTCACAAAGGAAGGCAGAGAAGCCCTAGTGGTTTACATAATATTCCTGATTTTCAATAGATCTCACAACTCAGTAAACAAAATATAAGAGAGAACACAGCAGCTCACCCAACTGGTTCTTCTACATACAGGATGTGTAAGAATTGCTTTGGTTTAGATTGTGGTGAATGTGGGCCTGACAACTGACATCCAATTTTATCTTGGGAAACATCTAATAAACTTAACTGAGAAATGTCTCATGGGTACTGTTCCCTCACTTTTCTCCTAAGTCTTCCCCTCAGACATCACCTCAGTTCCCCCAAACATGCTGGCCCACCAACCACTGCTGCATTTATCGTGAGCAAGTTTGCATTGCTCACAGCAACCTGCAACTGCGACAGGATTTACTGAAACAACCTCCTTTTGTCACGGGAGAGCAATATGGAAAGAGAACACATGCTTCTTCACGTTATTAAAACACCACCTATCCCCAAATTCCCTTGTTTCACGCAGGCTTATGGGATTTCTGCAATCAAATTTTATTTTGCCAAGAAATAAGTGCTCAGACTGGAAGCTGAAGAATTCCTACTAGATGTTGAAAACATACATCATACAACAATTAAACCCCCTCGCAGCCTCCGTGCATGGGACTGCAGTAGCCATACAGTAACCATGGATACTCATTTCAATGGAAAGGAGTTGCTATGATCAACAATGGAACTGTAAAATCCATAATGAAGAGCCACACCAGACCCTGAAAGCTAAGGAAACACTGAGACAAGGGCAAAGAACATGTGCAAAATGTTCTGGTTTCATTTTCCCTGGACCTGTTTAGCCCTTCAGTAAGATATTCCAAATCACACACAAGCATCCATTCTGGATAGGACACCAAGAGCAGATGAGCAGCCTTGGCCATAACCCTGGCACGTTCAGGTATGGAAAGTAACCTCTCTGGGAGAGAACAATATGAAGAGAAGGAAAGGAACACTTTGTAAGGTTTTTTTACGGTCTTTACAAGATCAATTCTAGGAAATATTGCAAGTTTGGGGTTTATTTCAGAATGGTGGGTCTCTATTCCTTTGCTACGTGTGCCGCTGGAATAATCTGAAGTACTTACAGCAGACCAGGAAATGATCTGGGTTCTGAATAGAAGTTCCAAAAATTATTCAAAAGGCTCAGTAACATAAGTGCCTATCCTCAGGTCAAGATTATTATGATTTCAGGACACAAATTACAGGTCTCACACAAATTAATTATCTCCTTTCTATGTCACAGAAAGATATTAATACAGACTTGTGGAAGAATTAAGTTTGAAAGGGATCTCCTGAGGTCACACAGTCCACGGCTACAACCTCAAGGGCCAATCTCAAAGTTAGATAAGGTTAATTCCTCGCTCACTTTCGTTCTTGCTGGGAATTCCACGTGTTGTAACTTCAGATACCTATTTCTGGTGCCTCAAATTAGAGCAGAACAAGAAAGAGATGAGCTTTAGAGCCTCACTAGGTAAGGGGTCTAACTTTTGCTGGCACAAGCATGTCAGATCCTCTCAACACACGCAGACTCCAGCAACAATCAGTCTGCTCCTCTTGCTGTGTACACTCTGTTTCTATGTCTAGACAAATTATGCAACGTGCTTTTACGTGAATAATGGAGATTGTTTCTAGGACCCAGAAATTTGTTATTTACCAAAACCTATCCGAAATAGCTGACAGCAAGACACAATGTTCAAGAGACTTCAGCGTCAGAGCTTCAGGCATTGGAATAAACGTTCCTCTTTGTCAGAGCTAGCACCATCATCACTTATTTGTAAATCAGAAGGACTGTTTCAGAGCTCGTTTACTCAACGATCAAATCACATTCTCCTGCTAACTCCAAGCATGTCATTTATCTCTTTATCTCCATCAGAAGAAAGCCTTCAGTGAACAACAAAGCAAGTGCCACCACTTCCCATTAACAAGAAATCTGCCAGTAATCCTGACTCTCCCAAACTATGAGATATGATTATGAGCATATTTAAAATAAATAGTTGTCATTTTCATATAATAAAAGAACTTTGAAAACCGTGGTTTAAAAATAAATACCAGGGTTCTTAATTTCTTTTATTTTTAGCAACTCTTGTACATTAATATTCTACCTTGTGTTTTCTATTGGTATCTGAATTCAAATATTGCATTTCTTCAAGATGAGCTATTACATTTCCAAGAAATACTGACATTTCCTTCAGGTCAGATTTTTTTCTTTTTCTTTTGAAAGAAATGATGAAACAATAATAATTTGTCACATCACTTGACTGAAATATGTGCCACTTACACCAACACAGACCAGCAGGTGCACTGCTGTGTGAAGTGCTCCCTCCTGCTATTACTTGCCAGGTAAAATTTATAATACATCAAGATGAAAATTAAAGTGGGATTGAACAACCTCACCAAGCTACAGAACTCCAGGATTACAGATGTTTAAGTACAGACAAATTCAGAAGAAAGATGATTAAAGTCACAGTTATACAAAACATATTAACCTGCCAAAAGCCAGCTGAGGCAACTTCATGGGAATATTGTAAATAGTAACATCCTAGGCAAGAAAAAAATCAAAACACTGCCTAGGATATTTGAAAGATATTTGAAAGTTCAAAGTACAGTACTCAGTCAACAACACAACTGAGCACCTGAACATCTCAGCACTACACAGGAAATCAACAATTTGAAGAACTATAAACTGATGTCTGAGCTGTGTTTAAAAAGACCCACAAAATATTTTAGATTAAAAATCTACACCCAAATATAATTAGTAACACATTGTACATATACACAAAATGTCATTTATTGAATCTCAGTAGCATTTCTTTCAGGTGTATAAGAAAGTGAAGGTCCTGCTGCATGTGAAATAACACTTTAATCCAAGGACTGCAGCACACATATCTACACAAATAAGGGCAAGTTCAAAATCAACCCCACATCATCTTGTGTATGTACCTGCTCTGGCACACAAGGCTGAATGGCTAATGCCCACTTGCACATGAGAAACAACTGGGACCTCTGAAAAAACCCCAACAATTCAGCTGTCAGAGCTTACTATGGCTGGCCCTGAGCTTCTCCTGGAGAAAAAAACACTACCAGCATCATTCTCACCAGCAGCAAATGCAGGTCTTCAATTCAGTCCCAAAAGAACTAGATATATTATACACTCAGGCAAAAACCCACCTCCATTACCGTTCAAATGCATAAACTGCTTTCTTTCAACACAGTTATGTTCTCCCCTGATTAATTTTCAGCTCTAGAGTGCTAATTGTTCAGTGCCTTAACTGGCTGAGCA
Source organism: Xenops minutus (assembly GCA_035221455.1). NCBI lineage: Eukaryota > Metazoa > Chordata > Aves > Passeriformes > Furnariidae > Xenops > Xenops minutus. The sequence goes on from JAWWEE010000025.1 coordinate 4,700,679, forward strand.
GAACCCAATGCAAAGTGTGTGCTGCACTCCTTTGCCACAAATTCTTCAGCCTATGGCAGAAGGAATCACATTGGAACAGCTGCCAGAGTATGTTTAGCACGTAGTTTACATCTCGTGCATGTTTAGCATACATTAATTCTACACTGTGGCTCTGGGCATGGTCACTGAGGAAAGCAGGACTTGTGCTGCAGAGCAGGCTTACAGCCCTTGGCCTTCACTTTGGGAGCACTCTGGAACACTCAGCACCTGCTGACACCACCACTCCTCAACTTCTGCCTCAGGTAAACCACCCTGAGCAATGGCAGCACTGGGAAGGCACTGGGTCTTGTGAGGTATGCATGAACAATTCCTAAAGCACACGCACATGTATTTAAAAATGCAAATTCACTAGAAACACAGCTTAACTTCCCTTTAAGGGAACTCTTTTTCACAGCAGGTACTCACAGCCTTTTGGACACTACACTGATGCAAGTTTCCAACTACAAAAGTGCCCATGTATGACAGGCATCCTGCTGAGGACAGGGTGGTGGGAGTTTACCACAGGTTTTATTCTCCCCCAACTTTCAACTAAGTACCTGTTGAACAGTGTGACTTACTTGAAAGCCACATTTTTACAGTATTCATCAAAGAACACATTAGGATCGTTAATGTCTTGAAAAAATAACTTTCTTAACTACCCTATAAGTAAATATTATAAACATTATATTACATAATATTTTAGGAAGTGCACCTGCTTGTGCCATTGCTTCTCCTTGTTCTCAGTTGCTCTCCACAGGTACCTGCTGCTACATAAAAGATGTATATCCAGGTAAAGCCTGTCTATCCATCCTCTTTCTACAGCAGAACACACTTCAGTGTGTCTGCCCAGTTTCCAGACACGGAACTTTTCCCAGAACACAAGAACAAACCCTTTGTATTTGCCTCTCTCAGTTAGGAGAAACCACCAGCTTAAAGCCCCTATAACTGCCCGCCCTCTTTACCCATGCCTTGCCATGCATCCCACCTAAGCAGTGATTTAGGTTGGAGCTGAGGGGTTCCAGCACTGCTCCCACCACCTACTGAGTGGGCATTAACCCAGTGACCGTGGCACTGTGTGCCTGCACAGGAGCACACACGGGGCTCAGCTCCACAGCACAGCACCCAGCCAGACACAGGGCGAAACACAAACACATTAACCCTGACTTGTCACAGCTGGGCTTGACCAAGGTGGGGATTATGACATCCAATTGTTTCTTTATTTAGAGCCCATATCCCTCAAAATGAACTGTAAATTAATTTCCTTATGGCACACATACAAATAGTCACCACATACAAGATAGACACAAAAAAACCAGACTTTGGGGTAAAGAGGAGAAGCTGACAGATAATGTTCAAAAGTAAAAGTCGTTCTAGGAATTCAGAAAATTACATTTGCTACGTTTTTCCTATCAGAAATAGCACAAGAATGGAACTCATTGCATATAAATCTATAAACCAAAACTGAAGCTCTATTACACAGTCCCCTCCAACTAAAATCAGTCAGCTGTCACTCTTAAGTGACAGCACTCCAAGAGCAGTGCCTGCACCTTTCTGCTCTGAGAAGGAAAGGCCAGGAAGGTTTCTTCAGCCACGGGCTCACACAGTACAGCTGAACACCAGGCTCAGGTTAGAAAGCAGCATGAACATTGAAAGAGAGACCAAGGAAGGAGAAGGAAAAGGGATTTTTAAATGCTAATTTGATTGTCATGTAAAACAACAGCCACGAGCATGACCTTGGTCAAGGAACCAAATTGAGAACGGCAATTAAGTTAATCAAAAGCTGAATAAAGACTTCAGCTAAGTACACATATTCAGTATATGAATTTTTAAAATACATTTTTCTGTATTAATTTGACAGGGAAAACAGGTAGAAGCATTCTATGACAGCAGCAGCTGTTTTTATATAACATTTCTTAATTCACATGGGGCAGCTCAAGTGCTTCGATTTGAATGATTTCCAAGTTTGTCTGGCTGAGTCTCCACATGGATTCAGTGTATGTGTGTACTCACACTGAAGAGGTGTTTCTGTCTTTGCCCCTTTACTTCATATTTAACTTTGAGACAGTTTGATTTCTACTGCCCCCACACATTTTGGGCATCTCTGAGAAAGCACAGCAGCGCAAAGCAAATCCCATTTCCAGTGCTGGGATCATTAAACAGCTGCAGTGCTTTCCCCATTGCTGCTCTTTTCGTACCTCAGGAACAGGATTAACCACTCGGAGAACTCCAAGTGCCCGACACGGCATCGCTTCCTAACTCTGCAGACTTGGCCATCTCTGAGTCACTTTAAAAGGAATGTCAATAATGGATATCACACAAGCAGCTTAGGAAATGAAGAAATCAATACCAAACACACCAATCCTATCTATCTTCCGTAGATTCACATAAATCTATCCAAAACATACTTTCCTTATTCCAATTCTGCCTCAGATTGTTGATAGAAACCCCAAATTTAACCTATTTCTGGTTTGTAATACAAACCAGGTCACCTGATTTCTTTTTCCCTCATTGTAGATAATTTACTTTTCAAAAAAGCCCTCCATTTCTCACTTGCACATGCTATTTAATGAATTCAAAATCATGCTTTATTTTAGGGAAGGATTATGTCACTAAGTTTCAGTAAATCCTTCCAGGGGCCTCCTGGCATGAGGAGCACATTCAATATTTTCATTAATTAGGACCAGGTAGTTCAAGCCACGTGGGATTTGAGGCACAGTGTTTTCTTATCCCAGACTTTGAGAAAGCAAAGCTTTCATTCCAAATGAAAAAGGGACCAAGTAGAAGCAAGTATGAGGAGATTCTGAGCACTACAGAAGAACCATTCATGCTACAGAACCAGCCCTCAAAACCTAAATGATTATCCCAGGATCGAACACTAACTCCTAACAATTCTGCTTAAGGAAACAAATTTTGAAGCAGCATCAAACTGTTTTATCAGCTCTCTCTGTAAGTCTTAATGGCAGGAGGAAAACTTTGAAGTTGGTTGAGAATGCTGACCTCACTTATCCCAGTAAGGACTGGATATCAGCGAGTGCCCTGTGTGACTCAGCTTTTCACCTCTGCTTTTTATGCCGAGCAGATTGAATTCTTCAGACACAACACAATCCAGTCCCTTTCTATCAAAATACTTGGCCTTGCCCTGACAACTTCTGAGCGCAGTTATGCATCATCAAAGTAAAAAGCTTTAATAAGCGGAAGGGTCTGCAAGTAACAGAGTTTAGAATAATTTACTGTAATCATTTCCTTCTTCTTTCTCCATATTAAAACCACACTGTAATAGATCATGTAATCTGTTAGAGACTAGGAGGATTTTGGCACAGCTGCAGTTTGAAATAAAGTATCTTTATTTCCAGTTCCCAATCCAAACAAAAGAAACTTTCTATAAAAGCAAGCTATGGGCATTCATAACAAAAGCCCCGCTCTGGCTCCCTCAACTTTCCCCCCATCAGTGGATAAAAGGAAATCTAAATTAGAGCATTATGGCACTAGGATAAAAATTATGTATATAATGTCTTTTTTCAACCCGTTCTTGTCTCCCTCCTTACTCAAGTTTCACAGCATACATATGGGTATGAATAAGCAAGGGATTCTTCCCCCGAACTGCAGGCACAGCAGCTTGAAAAATGCTGCCGATTACCATAAGTGATAATACACGTACAGAAGGCTGTCTTTCACAGAGGGGTGATAATTCGGAAAGGAAATGTTTACACAGATCAGGTCAAGCCAAAAGGTTGGTAATATAAGCATTTAACTTATGTAAATCTGTTTATCACTGCTAAGGAACATGGGATGACTTCGAATGCTCACTATCTAATGTAGGCATTTATAGCAACTTGCATGAATTCTCATTCCAATTTTTAATTACTATGCAGCCTGTGAAGACAAAACTCCAGAGTCAGATTGCTCTTTTTTTTCTTTTATCAGGACAATTAACATTAATCACATATTACTTCACAGGCACTGCTTTTCCACACATTCATTACTAAAATAATAAATTGAATTGTTTGAGTAAAGGTATTAAAATAACTACAAGTAGAGATATTTAGTCTTAAACATATTTTTATTAGTATTTCCTCAGCCAGTGTTCATCAGGAGCCACTGCAAGGCTTAGCTTATACTCACTACATTTCAGGACTCCCAACAAATAATACAAAAAAAGTAATTCCTTTTAAAAATGTTTATATTCTGTTGGGGTTTTTTCCAGATGCAATTTTCTTCTTAGACTGTATACAGTTTTATTTGCATAACTTATCAAATCCTTTGTGAAACCATAACATGAGGACAAGGTTTTCACAGCATTGTTGGCAGGAAAGGACAACAAGGAATTTGTTTTCACTTGAGATTAATTTTCAAGTTTTAGACAAAGAGTCAGAATTCATGTCTCTGTGCAGTCCATCCTGGTTTTTCACCTACTAAAGTAACCAAAGGAAGGTTTTTCCTCAGGTTTCCAATCCATGGCTTCAATTTCTATCTCAAAATCTTAAAACTAAATAACCACCCATCCATATGGAGATCCAGAGATGTAGTTTTTTGGATTTACTAAAATCTACTTATACTGGTAAGAGGGACACGTGATTTGGCAGGGCAAACACAGGTTTACCAGCCTAACAGCTTGGATTTTTTGTGGATCATTCTGCCAGCGCCTCTACAGTAAAGGAATTGCCACCACAAAGACCTTTCCTTGCTGTCTGAGAAGGAACAGGTTGTGATGACATGGGAAGAGGCTTCAGGTGAGGAATCTTCCTATATGGAAAGGTTTTGCTTTGGTAAAATAAAGACTAAATAACAAGTTTTCCAGGATAGCCAGGTTTTTTGAGTGAACATACATTTAGCATTTGTAATCCAATTATAAACTAGGTCAAGATAAAAGGCATCAACATAAATATATATATAAGTTCCTCATAGCACTTCAATATTTGCTTCAGTTTCCTGAAGAAGTTTTGTTATTGTTTTCCCTAATCTTATGTCCACATTTAATCACCAAAACCACCCCCCCACCACACAGCAGATGTGTCATTAACTATTTCTGAAAAGAAAAAAAAGAAATAAAATCATCCAGCATGAGAAGACTATGGAAGGAGTCCACACTAGCAGATGGTGTTTATTTTATCTGTGCTCATGTTAAAAACTGCCACCTATTTCATCAGTATCAGTAAGGTAGAAGCTTCACCCAAAAAGTGTAAGGGCGATTTTTTTTAAGCTGTCACAGAACTCCTTAAAATAACAATCCTTGTTCTCATGGCTTCCAGTTTTTAGGCCAGGGTACATCACACAGGAGATGGCTCTGTGTAAGTCTGAGCTGAGCAGGTATTTTGTGAGCAGCTCAGTCTTTCATCACACAGCCTGTTTGGTTTCCTAAGCAAACTGCAAATGCTTGATTTCAAACACTGGTGGTGTTCAGACAAATTCTCTAGCACTGCTCCTAAAAGAGACCCCTGATACAACTGCCAGCTTGCTTTTTTCTAGGAGCTGACATGCAACAGAGTTTTGTTTCTCCCTCAGAGTTTCCTACACTCTCATAGTTTTATTTTATCACACACTTTGTGGTTTACCTTCTCTGGTTGATTGTTCCTTAACAAAACAGTCTGTTGAATGAAGAGCAATCGCACAACCTGGACTTGGCTACTAAAACAAATCACTGCTAAAATCCCACGATAAAGCCAGGTTTTGCTCATGTCGTTTTGATAGAATTTCCATTAGAATGTGAACCTAAAAACCATCCCAGAAATACAAACTCATAATCCTCACTAAGGTAAAGCCACAATGAAAGCAGCACAGTGAACTAAACTCCCCACTCCTGTGATTTAAAGGAGCAGAGATAAAGCTTGCTCTTGGTCACTTCCCTGGCATTATTCCCATAAGAGATTTGGGTGATACCAGTGCCAGTCAGCACCTCTGGACCTGGCTCTCTAAGCTCACTGCACCTTTCTAACCACATTTGGAGCATGTAGATTACTGGGAGTAAGTTTGTCTGTTGCTTGTCTCAGTTCAATTATTTTCTTAAAGGCTTGTTTACTGTTAAGCCAGAGGCAAGAATTAACATTATCAAGTATTTTTGAGTTGCGATATTGTTATTATTAGATTCTCACATTCTTAATTTCTTCAGCTCTGGACAAACAGTATAAAACAATTAAAAGCAATATATCAATCAAATTTGTTTGAATTGGGCAAGGTATCAAGTTGTCAGAGAATATAACTAAACCACAGAGAAACAGTATTTGATGAAAAGCCTCAAAGTTTCAAATGAAAAAAGGGTTCATTTGTATGCAATTTTTTAGACAAAACCTTTCTGTGATCTTGAAAAATGCACTCAAAAGTATTATTCTTGGAGATTTAGTACAGCTCAAATAGCATAACCCATTCATGTCACCTGTGCCAAAATCCCTTGCTCAACACCAATCATCGTTGTGCTTCAAAGATGCAGAGATACATCCAAGATCCTTTCCATTCCTCATGCATTTCCTCTTCATTACCAACCACATACCTCCCACCTTGGGCAGTTTGTAGCACTGGACATCAGCATTATGGAAATTTAATTGCTCTGGCTCCCACTGCTCCAAGAAGCAACGAGACCTGACAAACAGACCTTATCTCCAGTTTGAAAACACTTCTGGGCTGCACTGATTGGGAAATGCTCACAGATGCTCAGTGTTTTCTAGAATTCAACTTAAACTGGCCCAGTATTTGTTCAGAGACTGAGATTCAAAGAATAACTACAGTCACCAGTTTTTGCCAACAATCAAGCAATTATTTGATCAGAAAATAAAGCTGGGGGCAATGAGAAAACCTCAGTTTAGGTCTCATGTAAGTATTAAGCAGGCAGAATATCATTCCTGGCTAGGGCCCTCCTTTTGCAAAGCATTCACTTAAGCACTTAAATGAAAAGCACAAAAGGAAAGGTATCTTTGCTTTCTATGCTAGGCCACAGGTGGAATGGGAGAAAAGAAAGAAATAACAAAATACATATTTCATCTCATTAGGCACTCAAATACAAGGTAAAAACTGCAGTGTTGAGGATAAAAGAATTGATAAAAAATGGCCTTTTCCAATTCACAAAGGACACATACTGATGCTGTAGTTAGTTTAAGTGCACATACCCAATGAATGAAAACCATTTGTGGAATTCAAGAAATGTCAAGACTAAGATGCCACTGAATCGTTATTTTGGTACTCAAGTTCCTTGAGTTATCTTTGGATTTATCTTACTACTAGCTTGACGATTTTTCCCTTTTGCAGGCTTTTTTCCAAACGTCCTCCTCCTCCCAAAGGAGTTTTGCTCTCAAGGAAACACAGGGTATGTATGTGTGTGAGAAAGGAGTGATATTTAAAAAACCCCTGTCTATCAATGAGGTGGTTTCCTACAAAACCAAAACCACCAACACAACCCCCTGGTTGTTTTGCACAGCCCCTAAGATACAAAACTTCAGTGACACATCAAGTAGGATTGTCTGAATCTGAAACTTGGAGATCAAAAAAATTCAAAGCAAGACTGCAGATGAACAGAGTTATCACTAATCTTTCATTCCCAAGTCAGATTTCAGAACCTCTGGACAAACATGGATCACACGCAAGCTTTTACCAACGGAATGCAACAAGTGCAACTGCCTTTGTGAAAATAGTGCCAGATGCAGCTATCATATTGGTTTTAAATTATGCCTGTGTGTACCCAGATCCAGCATCCCCCTTCCATGCCTCAGCTCTCCTTCCCTCCATGGAATGATTCCCATAACATGAAGCAACATCAGCTCAAGGAGAACAGCTCCGTCAGTGAAAACTTCCCACAAAACCCCACCCCTAATTAGTGAAAGCAAATCAGGAAGGTAATGTTCAACACTGAAACAGAAATAAGTAGTAAAGAGAGATCAGGATTACTCAACAGAACATGAAATACCCAGAAGGAAACAACAAACAAAGAAATCCCACAACACACAATAAGCAGAACATAAACAGGACGAGATTAATCATTGCACAACACAAAGTTCTAAACTAGGTTCTAAGTTTACAAGGAATAGAGTTGAAGCAAAATAAAAACCTTACGTATTAGAGAGTTCTTTGTCTCAGCCAGCTGCTGCCAGCTTGTCTGTCTGTCTTTCAATTTCTCAGAAAGGTGTGTGTGAAAATCTAAATGAAATAAAACAGATAACATTTTAGAGATGGCTCTCCTCCTTTGCTTCCATTCCATTCACCTTTGGTGCAATGCAGCCAATAAAATGTTTCATCTCCTCCCACCCACAGCATCCCTCAACAATAAAAGTTACATTACTCATCGTTATCTAGATATTGAGAACTCTTTTGTTACCAATGATCTATAAAAAGCCATATTGAGCAGCAGTAGTTTGGTTCAGTCTTGCTTTGCAGGAGATCCATATACCCACTGTGGGCACCATTAGCCCCAAAAGGACTGAGTGCATAAAACCTGTCTAATGTAGAATTTAACACGAAGGGCAGCAGACTTCCCAAACATGCTGTACACTAGGTCCTTGAAATCATACTAACATCTTTTCAGTGTACTATCTATTAATCCCATAGACAAGTGCATATCATGACATCCTTCTCAAAGATCATTTTTCTTGAGATATACTTGGCAAATGGAAAATTTCAGCTGTAATAAATCACTTCTTGCATGTTTCTTGCAGCACTGTGATGACTTTTACAACATAATCAGGCTCATTCTGCTGCATCTCAACCAGAAAGGACCAAGTCAAACTCCACTGCTGCAAGGAGAAATTTTTCACCTCGTAGAAACTCTCCAATTTTAAGAAGAGAGACTTTAATACATTTTTTTAAAAAAATCCTTCCGTTTGGAATCACTTTTCTCTTTGACTAAAACCAACTAATTCAAAGAATCCTGGATTTGGAAAATATGAAGTAATCAGGGAGTCCCCTTTTATTTGAAAAGCACAAAATCAATGGAAAATTATTATTGAATTTCATAATAACATCAGGAGAGCTTTCAGATGTAGGAAACAGGAAACATAAAACCTATTTTTATCTATTTATATGATTTTCCTTGCACAAACCAACAAGACAAGAAGCCTAATAATTAACGTACAAACAGTCCAAATCCTGTTCACTGTCTTTAAGTTTTCACTGGGAAAAGATTTTACTTGGTACATCCCAGGTTAAATTCTTCATAATTTTTATAAGATAATAATTCAATCTTGCACTCAAGACTCACACAAATCAACAACAAAAACATATTCTGTATACCATAGAGATTTACTATATGCAAATAAAAAAGGCAATGCATTGACATTTACAGATACAAAAAGAATTGACCATAACATTAGAAAATAAACCACTTTTCATGCTAAAAATGTAAGACAACAAATTAGCTATTTGTAGGGAGCACAAACATTTTGCTGCAATGGAAATAACAGGAAGGAATGACAGCTTTGGGTCTTGTGTCACTGGATTTGGGGGGGAACAGGAATTTCAAGGGACAAGTTACAAACAATAAAAATGAGAGAGTTCACTGAATGTCTCCTTACACACATGAAATTCAATTTTGATGTGATAAGTCTACATACTTTTGATGACACAGACTTGTGATTTAAAGGCAAGGAACATGAAATTTTCAGCAACATTTCCCTTATGAAGATAGTGAAGTTATTTAATGCTTCACTATCTTATCGAGAAAGACAATTCAAAGAGCACTGCACAAATGAAGATATGAGAAGGGCAGAGCACAATGAGCATCAATATAACACTGTGATAAATAAAAATATTGCACATTTCTTCATTTCCGTATTAGCACCAATTCCCCCCAAAACTTAAACAAAAAATTTGGTGTTATTTTCATGTTTTAAAAAAGGGAGATATTAAATATAAGTAAACACATGCATATGCAGGAATATATAAAAAAAGAAGTCATGGGATTGTTTCTGTTACATCACAGCCTCTAATATGCAAAGCTTTGAAATCTTTCCTGTCTCTATTTTTGTTTCAATGCCAGCTTTGTTTTGATTTCTCGTCCAGGAGGTAAACCAGAATGAATCCATCAACAGCCCCTCTACTGACATGTTCTCACATTACCCTCTAAGCTTGTATGTGTCACTGACCCTGCTATTTTCTCTTCCACCTGCCTGTGGCCACCTTGGGATATTTGATCCTGACCAAGGAGACAGACGAAGCCAACAAACTGTTCACACAAGGAAGTTTAGCCATCCCCCCTTTTAGGGGAATCATCTAAAACAGAAATTTCCAAGCTCTGTTTCCCAACAACTAAAAACACAAAGGAGAAGTTTGTTACCAATGCCCAACGGAGAGAATATTTCAATGTTGAGACACTTTAAAATAGTGTCAGCTGAAGGGAAGTCTCCACGGGTATTACCTTCCTCTGACACTCACAGGGAGTTAAACCTAATTGCGTTTAGGGTTATCTCTAGCAGCTACTCTTGGAATCAACCATCCTCAGGAGGACTATTGTTCTAACTAATCTACTGATTAGGCTTTTATTCAGATTTAGTACAGTCTTTTATAAAAAATATCTCAAAGGGATAGTAATGGATTTTGCAATTATCAGAGAGGAAAGAACAGGCTATGACCTACAATCTTTGGCCTTGCCAAAAATAAGGCAAAAAGATCTTTTGTAAGTAAATCTTCAGATCATTAAGTTAATTTCAGTCCCTATCAGGCACCACAGTTACATGTGGAAAAGTCAAACCCTGTGTGGATTTCCTGTGCCCTCCTCTACATTGCCCTAAAACAACCCCTGAGTGCCTTTTCTGCCACACTCAGTGGCAGGGAGCAAGAAACCTGCTCTCTGTACCCGACACGCAAATATGTGTTCCAGCCTTTAAGAGGATTGCACATGTTTTATTGTTGGGGTTTTTGTTCATAGGAAAACTTCCTTGCATTTTATAAGGCTTGCTCCTCCGCCTGTAATTCTTATGCCTCTCTGTCAGTATTCATCTAGAAAATAACTGGGGAACTTTAAATATGACCAGAGCCTAAATATCCTCCCAAGCTCTGTGCTCATTTTCCCTCTTCTATTTATCAAAGCGCCATAACCCAATTTTTACTGGTAATAAACAATAAAAAGATGGTTTATTTTATCAAGGAGCACTTCAGAAGCATTGCAAAAAAGTCTTACAAAGAAATACCCTGAATTTCTCACACTGCTTGCCCTCCCTCTCAGTATTTGCACAAAAGCACCCAGTACCAAACACTTCTCCATTCCCATCCCACTTACTGAGTCCTGTCCCAGCTGTCTCTGATTTCCTCTCTATTGAGCATTTGCTGTGAGCAGAAGCTGCTCCTCTCTCCGGGTTTCATTTTTATTCACTCCCCATTTATTGATGATCATTATTTTTTGAGGAATAGGACAAAACCCCTAACAACTGACAGAGCACTCAGTCCCAGGCAGGTCAATGCTCTACTTTATCCTCAAATAACCTTTTTTTGTCAGTTTTTGTTGTTTTTCCATCACATTCTACCCTAATACTTCAGACCAAGCCTAGTGGACAGATCTAAAAATGTGGTACCTCAATCTCTATACACACCATTTCCAGAGGCAAACTATGATTGTGAAAAAATTACAAAAAGAAAAAATAGTCAGTAATACAAAAGTCATGCACAAAAGTATGGGAACACAAACTGTTCTGCAACAAAAAGACCACACAATTTTTCTTTTCCTATCCTGTCTTGACAGAATTACTGTCTGCTGTATTACTCTATTGTGTTCTATTGCACATTTTATAGCCAATGTTTTGTTTGATCTTTTACAAAAGTTGTGTTCATTTTTCTCTCCTCTGAAGCACATTCAACAAGTCAATTAAACTTAAAAAGCTTTACCTGCATAGTATACTGGCAGCTCTCAAGCAGAATTATTTTCCAATACAAAACACCCACAAGACACATTTAAGTATGTACTTTCACAAAATAAAATACATTAACACACCACCAAATATTCATGCAAGAATGACAAACACTACAAAGGAAAATGGTCTAATACAGTTCAAGTACATCTAAAAGAGTATTACAGTTCAGTGAACTCATTTTCCCCCTCCTCAGCCTACCAAAAGTAAGGTTCCAAAATGGAAGTCAGAAGAATTTTTGGCTCTCATGGCAATTTAAGACCTCCTAAATATTATCAGCCACCACCAGCAACAGATCTACTGGAGCAGGAGCTGGATTTCCCAAGCACACTATCCTTTGATACAAGAGAAAATAAGCAATTAGCTGCATTAGAGACAGCAGCACAGGACTTCAAATGACACACACAGTTTGTGTTTTCATTTCCTGGGGCCTGCTCAAAGCATTGGGATGTACTTGTACCATGAGGACCTCGGGAACATCCATCATTCAGCCCAACACCTGGAGTGCTCAGATGTGTCCATGTCTGTGCAGAAACCTGCTACGCCTCAGAACTCAAAGTCAACTGAAGCTAAATTTCAAGTGGATTGCTTTAAGTCAAAATTAATAGTTTCTACTGTTCTTATTTCCAAAAAGAATCAAATACAGGCCCTCTTAAGTCCAAATAATTGTGTCTATGTAGGACTGTCAACCAATTTCACAATGCCACTACATCACTGGTAATTGGGATGAATCCTCTCAAATGCCCCTGTACAGCCAAGCCCTAAGACCTCAAATATCCACAATTGCCTCAATTCCACATGGTCATGGACTCACAGAAAAATAAAAAATCTCCAACTGAAACTTTGCAGAATTTTGGTTCTTCCTCACGCTGTTCTTTTCTGGTTTTGTTTTGCTTTGCCTTTTGAAGTAAAGGTCAATTTAACAACTCTTCCCTCATGCTGTTAGCAATGGTTGAGTATTCCCATCCAGACCAGTGACTCAGCTACGAGTCACACCTCCATCATTTATAAAATCATAAGCCACGATTCTTGTGGGAATAACTCATTAAAAATTAAGAAAAGCTTCAGTCTCAAGCAGCAATTACAGGGTTTGTAAGGTTCCTTTCTCTCTTGAATACCTTTGCCAAGCAAGTCTTTCTCAGGGGTAACACTTCACTCCTAGGTCAGCCTACCTAAAAGTAACTCCCTAAAAAGAATTTTTCTCCTTGCTGTGGGATAAATATCTTTCAGCTTGGAAATGTAAAAAAAGGATAAGTCAACCAGAAAAGGTTATCTGTCCATACTAATTTCCTGCTTCTTTTGTAAAATAAGGGAATAAACTAATTTTTAATTTATCAGCTAATGTCAGCAGAATGGAGCACTGTGACAGATGTGGAAGGGATGCATAAAACAATGGAAAGAAGTTTTTCCACTACAAGCCTGCAATTCTAATAGTACTAAATTATAATAATCACACTGGCTGCTGTGTCATCCTGCCCCTCCACCCACCCAAACAAACATGCCAGCCACCAAAAAATGATTTATTCTGACCAAAACCCAGTGTAAAGCTAAGGCATATGGACAACAAAGGTAAGAAGGCCCAAAGTGCTACCACATATTGGGCACTGTCCCAACAACCTGAATATTGTACAGGTGCTACAACACCCTGTCTGCCTCTAATGCTGGAGCTCATTTAAAATCCAGCCAGTCCCTAAAAATACTAAGGAAGTGATTGAGATCAGTGTTCTAGCAAGACAAATGCCTCCCAAAACCAAACAAGGATGCTCCTGAAGTAATAACTACAGCATCTGTCTTTCCATTATAGTTATGCTCTTCACTGTTAGGAATTATTGTTTGCTTTCAAATTGTTATGGCACATTAATTAATTGATGAGCATCAACCACCTTTAGACCTGCTTTTACTTGCTGATCTCTCTTGTCTTTCTACAGCAAGTTCCATTAGTGAAAAAAAAAAAACAAACAAAAAAACAAAAAGCAAAACTAAATTACAGTTTTCAAGTAATTTAGTTGGTAAAAACTAATTTGTCATGTGTGCCTGTAAACAATTGAGGAACTAAGAATGACACACAATTCACAAGCAGACAGGCTTACTGCTTTAGTGTGGGTTTTGCTGGAGGAAAAGATACAAAACCCAAGATTTCAGTCTCAAATTTTACCAACTATCTCTTCATCCTCTATAATTAGACATCACCTATAGCTTTGAAACAGAACTATTCTTGGTACTTCTTGATAAAGAAGGAAAACACAACCTATAGGGCGTAACACTGCAGATATTTTATCCCTTCTCTAGCCTAGGGAAAAGTATCACATTAGAATATGTGAAGGGAATACTTGAGAATATCCTCTAACTCCAGGAGCCTGTCGCTCAAATGTCCTGAAAGTTTTGTTCAAGAGCCCTGGCTGGATTTTTCTTCCATCAGGTTCTCAAGTCTGGCTCTGCACCACTCTAAGTTGTTTGTGTTTCCAAAGCCCAGGGATGAGCGCTCCAACAGCTGCCCCTAATGTAGATGAAGTAGACTTTGCTCATTTTGGATGTGCCATTTGCTAGTTTGATGTTGTAAAAAGTGGTGAATAATCATTCCTTACATTCTCTATGCCACTCACCACTGTGGAGACCCCAAGCATCTCACCAGTTTAGAATATTAACCTATCAAAGTCATTCTTCACAAGGAAACTATTTTTGGAGTAAATAAACATAACTGCTTTCTACATGTAGCAGAAGGGTATTTATGATGTGACAAACGTTGCAATATATTCTATCCAAGCTGCAAATATCGAGTCATGTGGTGATTGCCCTAGTTTCCTGTTCATTTTGAGTGTCTTTTTAGTTATTCCCTGTTGATTTATCTTCACATTAAAACCTGGGGGATATGTCCTTTGGAAGTGTGCTGGCCAAGGAATGGACAGAGGATGCCTTCCAAAGAATGCCTGGGCATTTTTCCCAAATGTTCTCTCTCTCTTCAAGTCACATATCTAGTAGGAGCTCAACTCAAGAGCAAATAAGCATCATTTGTTTAGCTCTATCTTATCTTTCCTTCACAGGAATTTAAATGCAAATGTAAAATAGAACGAACACCACCAAACGCATCAACTGGCAGTGCAGTCTAATGACTACACTCGACACTGCTCTGCTCCCTGCCACAGCACTCTGCAGTGTTCCACAACTTCTTTTTGCAACTCAATCTATAAAGAGTACTTGGAAAATCATCCCAGTATTTACACAGGAGGGATGTAATTAATTGCCAGAATTTTGAGGAATGACATATAACATTTTATGTAGACAATTAAGGAGATTATATTGGTTTGAAATAGAGCAGGCAACCCACCTAAGGAAAGAGCCCTCTGAGTGCCTCCAATTGTGCAAAAGGCTCATTAGAAGGGTTTTCTTTTTGGAGAATAATGAACTTAATTTGCAGTAAGTGGAATCTAATTGTTCTCAGACCAGAAATGTAAAGTCAGGGAAAGCAGGTCCACTGTTGTCCAATCTTCCTTCAGTATCAAAAAGGACCATAAAACTCCAAAATTTTTGTATGGACTCCAAATGTTCAGAGCAATCCACAGCTGATTTTTTTTGTTGTTTTTCCCCTTCTCTACCACTGAATTAAGCTACATGAGATTTTGTGTACTAAACAAGTACAAAATATTGCATAATGACCTAGCTTCAAATGAAGCCTGAATTACAGCAATGATCTTGATAATTATATTAGGACAGTCAAGGTTTCCCTACAGCGTTCTATTTTTCAAATTTAAAGAGTTATGTGATGACAGCTCTGTGTGCTCATAAGACTATACTTACTTTATCCTGTCTGCTTTCACATGCTCCAGAAATTCAGTTTTAAGCTGCAGTTTTCAAGTATTTTGTCAATCACAGTTTATCAAATGCATTCTGCTAAGGCAGCTGTCAGGACAAGATTCAGCAGTGACAAGCTGTCTCAGCTCCTGTTCATTCTCCCCTTAAGTCACCAACTCTTATTTTTATCTCTGAGGAGGAGACATCCTCTGGCTAGAAAAGGCTCTACCTGTTCACTAAGCAGCCAGTTGAGTCACTGTGTTGGCAAAGCTCCTGAGCGACAGAACGAGGAGTACCCATAAATTCTCAGCAGCCCATTTATGCCTACCTTTTCCTTATCATCAGTGTTATTCTGAAAACACTGCGGGCACTCTGCACACAGAGGTGATTGAGCACAAAGACATAGTGCAGCTTGTCAATTCATCCTGAAATAGCTTCCAGTGGATAGATAAAAGCCATCTAAACCATAGCACAAGACAGTGCTATTACACAGAAGCTCCAAAACATTCCAGAAAAAAAATCTGCCCTCTTACACACCCAAAACTATGACATCATTCATGACTATTTGTATATATAGGGAAATATCAGTGCATATTGGGGTATTTTATTATAAATCCTGGCAATTATGAACTTCATGGTCTCTTAGTCTGTATAAATGATATTTCATACAGGCTAAAACCCTGAACAGCCACCGTTGCTCAGTGGATTCCAAGAGCACATTAGGATGGAAAGCATGCTTCGTGTATAAAACGCTACATGCAACTTCTAATTTGCCAGCTAATGTAAAAACACAACAAGAGAGAAACTTCAAAACAAAATAAAAACAAATTTCACATGCCAGCAATTTTGTTTACACTTTCTTTTTTAGTAAACCATTGGACCAAGTTACATCAATCTGTAAAAACTCTTTTCCACTTTCAGTGTATGTATTATCTCCCAAGTAAGAGAAGATGGCACAAAGGCAGAAGGTGGCAAACCAAATGAGTGAACAGGTCACTGTTTTTCAGCAGTGGACAGACTGTGCCTCAGCCCTGCAGTAACCCCCAGTGTCACTGCTTTTACCACAACACCTCTGATGCAGCTGCCTGGGGACTGGGTGGCCATTCATCTGGGACATTAAATATTTCCCCAGTCCCCCACAGCCATGAGTTGTATTCAGTCACCTGGGAGTAAAGGCATGGATTAGAAAATAGAATGTAAACCCCAATCTTTACCATATGCAGTTATGTTTATCACCTGTAAAAGCCCCACAGCTGCTGACCCTGTTCCTGAGAAACAGAGAAACTCTGAAAACAGCACTGCTCTGAAGGAGAGAGCAAACAGAGCCTGGCAATAATGACAAAGTAGAACCTCTGTTTTATAGAGAAAGCTGAAAGTCCACTAATTCACCTTTTCCCAAGTAATGTATCATAGTACAATTCACACATGCACTGCTGAAGCAACCAGTGGCACTCTGACATTTTAACTAGGCCTCCCCACCTCAAAAACTTTCTTAGAATTATTTGGTCTTATTATTTCACCACGAGCATTTGCAACTATTTAGGTTTCCACACATCAAATCCAATTTTCCAGTCATGACAGGTGCTAGACATCCTCTGTTACACAGAGACCATCAGGTAAATCCCACCTCTGACAGTACTTCACAAGAGGCACAACTGCAAGGTGCAACACATCACTTCTAAAAGGTGCTAGAGAGCAGTGGCTCAGCTGAAGGAACCTTTTCCCAAACAGTATGCCAAAGTGTATCTTCATCACCTTTGCTTTTACCATGTGTCACTGTCAAAACCCTTTGTTACGTACTAGTCAGCATCTCCAGCATACATTAAAAAACCCCACATGGATGGGATCTTCTTTATCTAACTAATGCCCACATTCTTGACAAGGAAGCCAAACCTTCTACTTTCCACAGTCTGTGGACAGAAATAAGCACTCCAGAGATGTGTTCAGAGGGAGGTCTGGTCCATCTGACAAACAAGTCAACTCAGACACAATGGTCTTATTCTGGAAAGGATCCAAAGCATCTACCACTCTGTGCTGGCTCTAAAAGGAAATCCAGCACTTCAGTTGCAAAGGTGCTTCATTAAGCACAGTGCAGGCTCCAAATTGTGTGGATTAAACCTGTGCTTTGGACATGTCACTCCTCTGATCCTCAGAAAAGAGTGCAAAAACAACCTTGCTAAGGAAAAAAAAAGGTTCTTGTATGACTAGGTAATATAAACTGATACAGCAAGGAAAAATGCTGAATTAAAATGTCACTAAGCATGAAGAACCCTTGGCTGCATTAAGGTATGAACAGCTCAGGCACAGTTCACTCTGAGGAGAACTCAAGGCCTGTGACTGAGCATTGTCTAGAGCTACTTCCACTTTTCTGTTGCATTGTTCCTGGATTCTGACTGCCCCAGCAGGCCACCCCTTGCACAGGTATTCTGATTCCATAACACATCCCTACTTTGAGGTAAGCACTACGTAAAGGGCCAAAGAATTTGAAATTCATGCCCAAACACCATACTTAACAACTTCAAATGGAGAATTGGAATGTACTTCTTGCTATTGAATTAACAGACTCTTGAGTGATTGTTCCCACTCATACACAGGGTTTGCCATATATCCCATCCCACACAGAATATACTGAGAGAACACCCCCAGCAGCTCCAGAAGATGCCCAACAGTAATTAACAGAAAATTTCTGTGCTAGGCTATTTGTGTGTATGGACAGATTCAATGCAGTATCACATACTAACATATCAGTTCTGTTTATTTGACAACTTATACAGACTCCCCAATTTTATTTCAAGATACGCACAGCAAGTTTTTTTTTTAAATTATTTTTGCAGACTTAAGATGGGGATTTTTCCTGAACAACTCTAGTGTTCCATGAGTCCTCACTTAAAACTATGAGATGAAGAGATCCAAGTGGGAAATTCAGGACCATAACTATATTGCATATAGCAAATACAATACCTAAATATTGCCAGTTTCCCTTACATTAAATTAGGGTACAAAGGAAGATTAGATCAACAGAACTATGATACATTAAACTAATTTACCTTCAAATATTAGAAGTGGTAAATTTTCTGCTCATTGCCAGTTTTATAGGAAACCTCTTAACACCAAATATGTTAATATATATTGTTAATGTTAACATATATGTTAATGTTAATGTACTAGTTAATGCATTTTTATGCTACACTGTTCTTCACTGTTCCTCGTGATTAATAAGCGTTATGTATACTATGTTTATTCAGTTTCAAATTTTAATTATCTCAGCTTTCAGGAAAAAAAGAAAACATGCTCATAAAATGCTAAAATGGTGCAAGTGAGGAATGGCAAAGTAGCATTGTTAAAAACTGTTCTTATTTTCTTCTTGTTTGGTTCACCTAAGTCAGCTACATCCAGAAAGTGAAGGTGAATAAAAGAACCTGCAGGACTGCTTATTCCGCTGTCCCTGCCAGAGCTGTTTAACCAAGATGGATAACACCTGAGCTACAGCAGCACTTCTCCCTTTCACAGTCATCCCCATAATTTAACAAGCCTCAATATTCTTGCTCTGCAACAACTCTGGTTCTACCTTTTACCATCCAAAAGCTGCACGTAAACCCTCCTCACCCCTCCCAAGTCCAATTTGTTGTGGCTGCACACCTAAAACAAAAGCTGAGCAAGAGCTGTGTCAATAGCCATGGCAGCACACCTTTCACTGACACACTTCACTACTGGCAGCCTCAATAAACTCCTCTGCTACATGAGCTTTATTCATCTCCCACATCCCCACAATGCTACTTTAGAACTGGGCTCTAAACAAAAACAAATTCATCTGTTGTCGTTTCATTAAACACAGTAAGCATTTTTTACATCCCACTTTTCCTGGGTAATTCTCCTGTACAGGCCCAAATCCCTACAAAAATCAATCACTGACACCTTTTTCCCCTTTGTGTTTCTGTGTCAGACCACAATTTTCTTCAGTTAGACGTAGATATCAACTCTGAAAACAGTAAAGTAAGGTCACGCCAGTGGAAAATTAAAGTTATCAACTCTCCAACTATATTAAAGGTCTGTACAAATTTTAGTTAGTAATTTATTTTGCTTTGCTTATTTTACAACCAAAGGATTTTTTTGCCCACTGTTGAGAGCACCTTCTTCTCTAATATCAATACCATCTAACAAATCTATGCAGTGTTCCTTCTTCCACAGATCTAATATTTAATTGCTTTAGCACATTGCTGACCTCTCTATTTTGGGGGACAGAAATACAGCAAGAAAGGACAAACTGAGGTGATCGGGTAAATGAGTTTCACAAATCATTAACACCACGAAGAGCAAGGATTCAGTACGTTACTTCAGCTTCATAGGATATAATTACATGTTTTGATTAGCAGATATATTTTCCCAGCCTCAGGTGTCAACAAGGGTTCAAGTGTATAACATGTATAAATGGGTGCTAATTTTACTAGTCATGAAAATGCGTTTCACTAATTACATTTATATCCTCTCAGCCCATTTTCATTCGATATTGCTTCACTGTAGTACATCTTCCTGTTTATTTCCTTACAGTGACATTTGAGCTCTTCCAAATGACACAATCATTCTAAAATTCAGGAGGCATGGCAAGTTGCTTCCCCACTGAATACCCACTGTAGGCACGAGAAAGCAACAAGATTTAAAGATGTGTATACGACTTTGTGGTCATTGCTGTTTAGGATGTTATCAGGGGTTACAGTCTTAGGGCAAAAGTGGTGCTTGTCCTTCACCCAGTGGATTCTTGCTGGGTGTGTAAGAATTTCTGGCTGTTGACACTAAAAAATAAGGCAGCAAGGCTGTTTGAGGAGAGTCAAGCCTTTCTCCCTGCCCTGCGGTTTCCTGACAGTGTTACATGTTTTGTTAACACAAACAAGATGAGGATTGACAACTGCAAGAACCTCTCTTCACACATCCAGCTACAGAAAGGGTTAGATTGGAAGGGACTCAAAGGTCATCTACTTCCATTACCTAATCAAGACCATTATGGAAAATATTTAAGGGTTTGGATGCAAATGTGGGATAAAACTATTACCCACAAGCTGCTGGGGGCTGGAATACCTAAATAAGAACATATTTCTACAACTCAGACTGCAAAACAAGAGAAAGACCCAAAGGGTTTCCAACAATGAGTACAGCAGCACGAGGAATGTAAGCACCAATGTAACCCGAGTCTGACTCTTTAGGTACTTTGTTGTCTTTTTAAACATGAGGGAATTCCTCAAAAACAACACTTATGAAGCAACTTTTTAGACTAACAATAATGTCTCCCAACTAACGCTTAGTTCTTTTCCCTCCATCGTATAATGAACTCGTTAACATGAAGGCATGGAGAACATGAGTCAGCTTGAGCAAAGAGCTGAGCAGCCCCAGCCCTCAGCAGCTCAGCCCTTCCCTCCCAGTGTGGCCTCAGGCAGAGTTGTTGGCATGATTGAGCCACAACTCCAGAGCCCCTAATAAATGAACAACAGGACAAGAACAGACAATTTCACAGTGTGGCTTACGGACCTGCGTGAGTGAATGGGATAAAATACTGGTTTAATCTACTCAGGGTCTGCTTGTGCCACTAATACTTCAAGATCCTTACTAATTATTATAAACATGGCTAACTCAAAAGAATAATTAAGGGGGAAGTCACATGGAAATTACCAACATAGTCAGACTGTGCTAAGTTATTGCAGAGCAGTGCTATACAGAGACTGGATTTACAAGCTTTCCCATGGATTGACTGCAACTGAACAACTTCAAAAGCATTTAAGAACTTCATGCAAAAACTTTCATAGTAAACAGGTTTTAAACAAAGCCTAACCAGGTATAGGTGATTTACATTTCCCTTGTATATGTTCTGAAAGATGATGTACAGAATCAATGCTACATGCTATTCTGAAACAACTTAAAGACAATTTATGCTTACCCAGTACATAACAAAAACACTGTCTCAAAGCCTCACTGGAACTCCACAAGTTCATGAGCACTGTTATGAGTATTTTTTAATAATACAGTGCCAATACCCTCACAAAACAAAGATGAAGACCGATTAAAACCTTCAGCTCCCAATAGGTACAGTATGGCAGGTGACTGAGCCACGCAACACTTCACTGAAGCTGAATGCAAAGCTTATTACAAAATGTATGGCTTAAAAACCAGCAAGTAGACTTGTATAAAATACAACCTTAAAGCTACTATCGTATGGCTGGCACAACAGACCAAGTGTGATTTCTTTTTTTCACTTCTCTCCTTTGCATGAATTACAGCCTGTGTCTTCAGAATTACCCAGTTGGGTGGAAAAACGCAATTGAAGTCATGGTATTTATGATGAGAGGCTTCTTTTCTTTTGCAGTACTCTAAAGGCTGCAGATAGCTTTGCCTTCCTTTTAATATTTCAAATTTGAAAAATGGCAGCAATAAGGACATAAATTCAAAGATATTGTATGCATGTTCTTGTTAATGGAGTCATCAGTACTATTTAGTTAACAATGCACAAAACCTGCTCTTTCATATGGCCTGGCTAAAGGTTTTAAGGATGAGCAGACTCATTTCAGAGAATGGGAATACTCACACACAAGGTAAGTGCATGTTTAAGTGTTTCCATCACAAGGGGACTAAATGCACATGTTCTGCACTTGGCTAAAAAAAGAAAAAAACCTGGGTTTTATTTCTTTCCATTAAAGTTATTTTTACTGCATAGGAGAGCTTTTTGGCAAGTCCAAACAAAAGCACAGCAGATAGCACAGTATTTCACATATGCAAAGAATGTTTAAAAATTAGTTTTTCAGGGTTTAATTGTATATACATCAAATCAAGTCAGCTGCCATAACAGAACAATTGCTATATTCATGCTGTGTGTTATGAGCTGTAATTGTTAGAAATCCTTTTCATTTCCAACTTGACAACATCTATATTAATTTTTTCAAGACTTCTTTGTGAGGTTTTTATGCTAATTCTGTTAATAGCAGAATAAGATTATACATTGTAGTTTTATTCCTGTTCATTAGAAATGTAAAGCACAACATGAGCCAGAAATCGTAAGGGAGAGGAAAAAAAACATTAAGTACACGGAGGGGAAAAAAGAAGGAAAGTTGTGCTAAAACTGGATGAATTATTAACACAGATTTTGCTTTTCTCTTCAAAAAGGTACTGTCTTAGAATTTAAAAAATAAAGAATATGTCGGCATCACAGATAATCTTCACATCAGGACTATCAAAAGTTCATCCTACAGCTTTCAATAAAATACTTGAGAAAACAAACCAAAAAAAAGAACCTTTAACCAATTAGAGATGATCTCAGAACACTCAGGGAGGACAAAGCACCCCAGAGGAACAAAAAGCAATATCTGCCTTTGCAAAGTGAGGGTTAGGGGAGGAAAAAGAAATTAATAGACCTGTCGGCTTAACTCTGATATCAAATGACATGGAACCAATTGCTAAACATGAATTTTGTGAAGATAAGAAATGAAGATAAGGAACAGTCAACATAGATTTGTTAGGAGCGAATTAAGAACCAATTCAAATTTGTTTCTTTAGCTAAAAGGGCTGTGGCACTCTTGGAAAGGATTTCAGCAGAGGGTACCAGACGATATGTTTTATAGCAAGTTAATCTTCACCATGAAGAGATGGTGGAAAGATGCCTGGCCCAAGGGAAGACTAACGAGTCACTCCTGAAAGATACTGTACAGTATTTCTGTCCTTCAGAACTACAAACTTGAGAGCTGATTATCTTAAACAGTGGCATGTAGAATTTATTTTATAGTTTTTGAACTGTATAATAAGTCCTTCAAACTGCCAATAAGTCCTTCAGAAACCAGCCAGTAAATCAACAGGTAAACATGCGACCTAACTCAAAGAAAGGGAGCAACATCCAGGTGTATATTTCAATCATGCAAACAGCATACCTACACTGCATTTAAAAATACTCTATCAAGACTGTATGATGATAGAAATATTATTTATGATGGTTCTTACAGTACAGATTTCCAAGTGAAAAGCAGAAAAAAAAAGTGCTTCAGAAAAACATGAAGAAAAATGAGACCTCCTAGAGAAGCCACAGAAGGAAAGCAATCCCTGTTCCCCTGCACCTCTCAAAATGATTTGGAGGTGACAGGAAAACAGATGATGTGCCACGTTTTTTAAACTGTTTGCAAACACACGAAGCAGAGAGGAATGCATCCTTCCAAAAAACCCTAGGCAGCATCATTCCAGGAAGATGAGTTCAGCTTCCCTCCACACCTCTGCGTCTGCTTTAGGGAACAGCATTAGGTGTTTTTTATTTTCCATTATGCTATTTGGCACAAACGTTGGGAGTCCTTGTGGTGGTGGTACAACAGTGAGTTTGACCTGGACGAGAAATCCCAGGAACTGAAGTGTCAGGGGTGGAATGCAACTGAGCCACCCACATTCCACATGCAAGAATCCTCGGTGCAGGGACTGAGGGAAAAGGCACTCAATTCCTCCCACGCAAAGAAGTGACCCTCTGCAGGGATTGCCCTCCCTGTCACCCCAAGGCCAGCCTTTACACCCTCAGTGGTGTTTGCCAGATGTTCCACCAAACCTGGCTCTCCCTTAACACCCCCTGTACGTACCAAACCCTGCCAGTGGCCATTCACACTCCAGCACTGTGCAAGTAATGCTCTCTGAGTTCAGAACACACACATCCAAAATATCAGGCACAAGGTTACACTTCTTTTTCACCTATAGGAGCCTAATTTGGGGAGCTGCTTTCAAAGACATTTGTTGGGGAGCATGAGAAGCCCATTTCTTTCTTGCATGGAAACACCACTTGTAGATGGAAATCACCTTGCTCCTGCTGTGCTGGACACCCGGTCTGCCCATTATGAACTCACAGACCTCCTGCTATAAAACATCCTAGCTACTATTTATGTGCTTAATTCACAGATTCAAATTTTTCAAGTAAAACACAAAGACACCGTTGCCTTGCTCAAACTAAGCACACTTTTGATGTACTTTCAGGCTATTATTAGTTCATCTAGTTATTCAGAAACAACAAGACATAAAAAGTGAATTTCTAGGTTAGCACAGCATGCCTTTGGGTAGCATTATAAAGCCTGGGAAGTGAAATAAGCACCATAAAAATCCATGGCCTGCCGTGCAGATGTTACTTTAGCGAAATGAACTCTGTATTTAAAAATCAGAAAGAAAAAAAAAAGCCACAAAAAGTGAACAGTATTTCAGCACACATGCAATGATACCCTTACCAGAGCTTTAACAGCCCTCCAATCTCATATATATTTTAATGCTAAATTAGCTTGTAAGCCATTTCTATTTTCCTACCATGAAATCATTGCCAGCTTTTCTTATTAATCATGCTGTATTTTTAGGACTTCTGTCAGGGGAACCATTATTTGCCAACACCTATGTACTATTTAGCATGCCTGAAGTAAAAACAACCCCCTCCCAAAAGTCCAAAACAAAACAAACCCCCAAACAATCAAACAAAAAAACCTACAAACCCTTCAAAACAGAGATTTGATACACAGAGCACCTACCTGTGGTGCACACATTTGAAACGCAAAGAGCCTCAAGCTTACTTGCTCCTCTTCAAAGAGAATCAAAAAGTATTGGGGAGAGAAATAAAGTGAAGAGAAATGCACCTGTCCCATTTTCACACACCTGCATTCCCCAGCAATGTCAAACACAGCACAGAACTATTTGTATTACATAGCAAGGGTATGGCAGAACAACAAATGTTTCCCACAAGGGGTTTGTTGCTTCGCTATTGATGAAAACGTTTCATTTGATAAAATTCAGCCTTCCCCTCTCTAATCCTGCTCCACATTCTGTTGTCCCTAATTACAGCACCTTCTCTCACACACACGGGGGAAGCTGCCAAGCAGCTCCAGAGCCAGTGTCGTGGCTACTTTTCAGACTAGGAGGGGATATGGAAACTGCACTGCTGAGTACCCCCTCCACAGGGCCTAAGTGTGGCATTTCAGAGTCCCTGCTTTCAGATGAGTCAATCTCAAGTGCTCTTGCTCCTCTCTGCTATCTCAGTCAAGTCATCCCTGCTGGCAGCTGCTCACCTTCCACTCCACTGTTGCCAAAGTTCAACTGTAAACCCTTATGTTTAAACTGGGCACCAAAAGATTTTTGTACCAAAGCTCCTCATTTGTAACCAAAGCGTTTTCTAATCAATATTTAGCTTACATATTGAGGTTTTCAACAACACTTTAGAAAAACTCAGCTTTTATATGCTTACATAGGTGTTTGTTAACCAGCAGTAAAATACACTGCATCTGCAAAAACTTCCATCCCCCTGACTTGTTAATGCTTATTTAGAGACACACCCGTGCTGAACTCTCATTCATTTATTTCTCCTTAGTGTATCAAATGTCAAACAAAAGCCAAGCCAAACAATGCTCACTTGCACATTTGAAACATCTGTCATTTCTTGAGATGTAAAGATGTGAAATTCAAAGAGAAAAAAGAGGCATCTATTCTAAGTCTTCTTTGGTCAGTTTACTGAATGCAAAGTTGTGAGCTGCTGAAGCAAAAGCCTGGCATTTAATTCAGTGGGAAGATGACTTGACTGGTCCAGTGCTCAGCTGCCCTCACAGGAAAGAATTTTTTCCTCATATTCAGATGGAACATCCTGGGCATCAGTTCCTGCCCATTGCCCCTTGTGCCATGGCTGGGCACACCTGGGCAGAGCCTGGTCATGCTCTGCCCCCTCCCTGCAGACCCTCACAGACACTGCTGAGGTCTCTTGCCCAGGCTGAACAGCCCCAGCCTGCCCTCGTACCTGAGGTGCTCCAGTCCCCTCATCATCTTTGCTGGACCTGCTCCAGGAGCCCCATGTCTCTGCTGTCCTGAGGAGCCAGGAGTGGGCACAGCACACCAGATGTGCCTCACCAGGGCTGGGCAGAGGGGCAGGATCCCCCCCGACCTGCTGCATCCCGGGACTCCACTGGCCTTGGCCACAAGGGCACTGCTGGCCCAGGGACAGCTGGCTGTTCCATGATTCCACATCAGAGCAGTGATGAACAAAATTGTAATTCTGAGTATTTAAGAAGTCAGTATTCAAGAGAAATTTAATCTCACTTGGTCCAGAATATTCTCTTGTGGGGAAATAAAAAAATCTCTCATTAAAAAGACCCCAACAAACCAAAACCTAAAGACACTGGCAAGTTAGCAGCAGTTTCAGAATACAGACAGGGGTAAATAAGAGACAGAACAATCATCAGCAAAAGTGGCGATTTCCAACTCAAGCTCCTCTCCAGCTGTTCAGATGTGTACATACAGAGAATAAAATAACTGTAAGGTTGTTTTCCTGTCCTTGGGGAACTGCTGTCTTTTCCATCACTGCAAACACCACTTCAAGCAATTGTCACATCTCAAGATCTCTTTGCCTCTCCCCTAGCCTTTTTTTTTTTAACAAAATGCACTATAAAGCTTGAACTAGAATGGTATAAAATAGAGCAAAATTGTCACAGAATCTAGAATTTTTGGACAGAATTCTTTGATACACATAAATCTTAAAATACAGATAAAATAAAGCATTTATTTCTTTATCCCTTGAAGCAATATCTTACTATTATCTAATCAGGTAAGTCAACCTGTTCAAGAAAAATCAAGCATTATCAACTTCCTTAATTCACCATGTTCATAAAGTATCAACTTCTGCGGTTGCAATAAATGGCAAACTAATATAGCATAACTAAGGATAAGCATGCAAATGGTTTAGAGAATATACTTGATGGTTGGAATGTCTCATCAATTTTCTCTACCTGGCTTAATAATCCTTTATGAAATATTTTGAGCACAGCATTGAGACTGTTCATGAAAACCCAAAGTGAAGTTCAACTCAGACAGTTACAGAGACAATTGTTTCACTATTTTCAGGCAGCCTGTACAGAAAGAGGTAAAGGATTAGTGAATTTTCCAAAACCTCCAAGAAAGGGACCTTCCTTGCCAGGAAACAACAAACTTAAGTTCAAACATTTTTGATTGCACCAGTACTTATTCAAAACATATGCTATTGATAAAAGGGCTTGTCCTCTACAACATTATCAGTTTTTAGCAGTGAACTCTATCACATTCAGTGTTGTCCCACCTCCTTGAAATTATTAATAGAGAGTCTGAAAAAGCAGACACATACATGGATTTAGAGTAAGCAAGATCAGCTAAAGCCTCAATCTCCCCTTTTGACATTTGATTGAAGGTAGTCTCTCCCATTTAACACACTATTGCTAGTTGTACCACAGAGATAATTTCATGACAGAAAACACAGATCCATAAAACCCCTGTGCAAATGAACAATCCTATTTGCATTCCCTGCAAATCCATCAAGCACATGCAAAACCGGGATGAAACGTGCAAGCAACACCACCCATAAACTGCACATAAATAAAAGGATCATTAACATGACAAAGTTGAACTTCATTAACGCAAAGGTTTGTAGCTGAAGATCCCTGCCATGACTGTAGCAGGAAAGTTCTGAGTATCCCCTGTCTCAGATCATTCCTTTCCGAGTTTTTCTCTTGTGCTCCAGGAGGAGGTGCCAACAACCCCAACACTGCCATCCTGTTCCCTTGCTGCACAGCTGAACTTACCTTAAAAGCCCTGAAAGAGTCTCTTGATCACACCCCTCTCTTATTAACTTCTGAGACATAACGATGCTATAATCTATAAACCTCAGGCCCTCTTCAGCAGTCCTCAGAACAATCATTAAGTTACCCATTGCTCACAGATCCCTGTAATTGCATTCCCAATCTGCAGTGGAATGCAGTAAAAACACTCTTAGAGGAGTTCTCTGGAGAAGATTAGTTAGTTGGCAAA
The DNA here is from genome assembly GCA_035221455.1 of Xenops minutus. Classification (NCBI taxonomy): domain Eukaryota; kingdom Metazoa; phylum Chordata; class Aves; order Passeriformes; family Furnariidae; genus Xenops; species Xenops minutus. The sequence continues at coordinate 4,729,109 of JAWWEE010000025.1, forward strand.
CCCAGCTGTCACAGCTCCTTCTTTCCAACAGATTCCATGACAGCCTGCCACGATTTGCCTTACAAATCCTTCCATGCTGCTTTAAAAGAGGAAAAACTCCAGAAAATGCCTATGGGTTGGAAACTCTTCCTCACCTTTGTAAGGAACCAGCTGCCCTGAGAACCTCAGGACTGCTCAGGGGTCATGTTGAGTAGTCATTAAAGTGTTGGGAATTTAATTTCCCACCCTCATTGGTATGCCTTGGGCAGAGACTGTCACACAAATTTCCATTTTTCAGGAAACTTAAAAACAACCTGACTTGTCAGTCTGTTTTGGAAGCAGATCAAATTCCAAAAGCTAACTGGAGGTTTTGATTAGCTCTGTGACCATTATGTGTCCTTTGTTCTTGGTTGTGTGCAACTTCCAGTAAAAAATAGCATTTAGAGACATTCCTTAGCAAGTTTGGTGAACTATGCATGGCCTACAGTTGTTAATGCAAATACAGATACAACTGATTACATCTACTCAGCAGGGAAAAAAAGGAATGGCAAAGCAATAAAGCCATGATGATGGAAGGAATGTTTATCTCCTCAAGGCACTGCTGTATCAACACAGAAGCACAGAAATGACCATTTTCATGCATAGCAGGATATAATATCTGGGTAGTCTTTCATTTAATTTCACAGGTTCAAAATAACCTTCAGTAACCACTTTTCACCAAAGTCTAATTTTAATGGGATCTTAGGAGGTGCAGTTTTCCAATCTAGAAGTCATATGAGAGTTACAGTTTCATATGGGATAGTCCTACTCTTCAGTCAGTTGGACTGTAAAGAGACCACTATTTACAATGATTGAACTTACTATGAAATGATGAGCTTTCTGCAGAATTCTGCATTTATGATACAGAAATCATCAGAGGCTTTATGAATTATCCAGAACAGTAAAACCAAAATAAAAACAACCCAGTCACATCTCTGTTGACAAAATTAAAGAAGCACTATAATCAAGGTATTCCTATTATCCAGTGAAATAATTCAGTTCCATATTTACTTCATTCCTTTCTAATAGCAAAAAAATTCTGCCTTTTATGATAAAGTTCCTAACTTTGCAGTGATTTATGTGCATATACAAACGTCATGAAAGACAGGTGAAAGACGCAAGAATAAGTACTTATGACTGAAAATATCAACCCATATCCAATTCTGCAATTACTTATATTTTTGAATGAATTCCTATTCTATAGTTTCTCAATTAGGTCTGGGGCGGGGGGGGTATGCTAACTGAACTAGGCATTTCAGAGAGTGTTTTGGATTCCCTCCTGCATTAAGCATCCTATAAAACACAGTCTCTCAGATACGCTTCAAGCCCTGCAGAAACTTTTCAATCCCCCGCATGCAAAGTTTGTACCTCTCGCTGTTCCATTAACCCACCGCACACACACCAAGGCTTTTCTGCTGCCAAGAAGGCAGCGAGCTTTAGTCCATTACTGTGACAGGTAGAGCTCTTCCTAACAACTGCTTTTTCCTGCCCTGACAAATGTGCTCTGTGGCACGGCTGACGTTTGGGGAGTAATCAGGACTGATGGATGGGGACGCCGGCGCTGCCCAAAGTGCCCCCCGATTTAATGCGAGCCATTTGTCAGCGGCGCCGCTATCGTGCTGCTGTCAGGCACGGCCAGCAGAGCACTCTGTCATCCCTCACCCACCAAGGTCACTTTGGCAGCCACACGAGAGCTCCACCGGGGAATTGCCAGCTTTCCTGGCCATGGCAATGGCCTGGTCTTCATGGTGGTTAGTTCATTTCAGGCGCTCCTTAGGAAAGGTTCTTGTGAAATGCGGTTGTGACTGAAAGGCAGAATTAAAAGATGGGTATAGAAGAACAGCAAAGCACAGCTAGCTAGGAACACAAGTCTGGAATTTCAGAAGGACAGATTTATTGTATATCCCTTCTGGTCAGGTTCTCACAAGACAGACTTCAGAATTATTTACCAATCCAAGGGCTTTGGTTACCAGAGCACCTTTCAACACAGTATGGAACAATATTTAGGAGCTCAAAGTCGCAAGTTTACAAAACATGCCTGTGTGTCATCATGAAATTGAGTAAATTAGCATTTCCAAAAACAAAAGATAGAGAAATCCAGAAAAAAGTAGAACCTTTAGTCTCCACCATATAAAACGTAGAAAATAGGTAAGGTTTTTTACACTAATTGTCACCTAGGGGAATATTACAAGCTGCTTTTTTTTTTTCCTCTGCAGTATAGGAGCCTTAGCAGCCTTCAATTTTCTTTCTTTTTTTTTTTTTTTTAAATGACTTTGTCTTTTCTTTTGTGCCAACACTTAAAAATGTAAGTCCACCCGTGAGATTTAGATGCTTATGCATTTTACAAATAAGTTACCTTTATCTTCAGTTACTTGCATAAAAACCCATCTTCAGTGGCTAAGGAATTCAAAGAAAGCAGCTGAGGATTTTAATGCACCATGTGAAAGAAAGGTTATACCAAAGGCATGTGTGAAGTACCAGCCTACTGAAAAAGTCTTTTACAGGCCAATCCAGAAAGCAATACATCAGTCATATCATTCTGTCACTTAAAGAAACATACTGTGAGGTTGTCCATGAGGCAGAATACAAAACAGCACGCACACACTTGCCTGCATCTCCTTCCTAAATCTTGAGTATTTGCTGCCAAAACCCAAAGCCTGTAAGAAAATGCCATTGACGATAAAAACCCCCATAAGATAACAGAGGCAGACAGTAGCTGCAGAAACAAAACATGAGGTAAATCAAACCACACTCATCTTCTGCCTCCTACAAAACCCAAATGGTGTGGGCAGCCCTGCCCACAGTTCCTCCCACAGCTACAGCCACCCCAATCCTACTGGCAATTACTTTTGTTTTCAAGGATTGCCAAGATGGAAGAGGGAGAGCCCGGCTCACAAACACTGATGCCACATGCTTTTTTGCTATGCATTTCTTCAGAGCTCCCTAGGAACTGACAAGAGCTGAGAAAGCCTCTACTACTGCAAAGTCACTCCCAACACTCCCCCTCACATCCTAAACTGCAGAGTTTTACCTGTTTGATAAAGCCTTCACATCCTGTAAAAGCATTATCTCTAATCTGAGCGGACATCCACTCTATGCCTGCAAAGCAAATACACACTGACTGCTTTAGCCACCACAGAAGAACTGCCCTCTCCCTTTTTCTGGAGCATATCATCCCTTCACCTTGAGAGAGACTCAAGGATTAAGGAAAAGGGATGTTGGAAAAATCATGAAACCAAAAAAAGGTTGTTTGTATTTTAATTAGAATGGCTGTCTCACACACAACATGTTAAAAGCCCACCAGGATATTTGCCTAGTGTCTCTTTAAAGGTCTCTTGCTCTCCCTTCAGACCATTTCTTTAATAAAAATTTGGATCAAGTAGTGATCTCAGCTTGCTGTGAAAAATGTAAACATGCCTCCTGTGCCAGAAGGCCAGTATTTGGCTGCAAACTGTAGCTTGGCATTACTAGAGGCATAGAAGGTCAATAATGACTAAATATCTACATAACTGAGCTATTAAAAAGCATTCTATTCTAGGTCAAATTTCTGTGAAGCTTCAGAAAATTGTGACAGCGGAACCTGGGAAGACAGTTAAGGAAAAATACAATTTCTTGTGATGGAAGAACTCGTGCTATTTCTTATGTTGAAATCTGGAACCTCCGCATTACACAGGGGGAGAGTCATCCTGCAGTCGTGGGTGAAACCTCTGCTGTCAGAAAAGCCCACACCAAAATAGTCAGCCTGTGACTCTCCAAAAATTCCCACTTCCACAGGCACAGTACAGCTGAACATAGGAATAGCAGAACAATATCCCCAAAGCCGTGTTCCTTTAGGAATCAGTATCACCACATAAAACTCAACCAAACCTTTGTGAAATTACAGTAACAACAGGCATGGGACAGAGAGGAAAAATGTTTCTTCTCGTGTACTTTAAGTTGTGCATGACCAGAAAATAAAAAAATAAGAAAGTAGCTGAGCTTGACTGAAAAGACTTGAGCATCAGTATGGGGGGAAGGAAAAGAAGAAAACAGGAAAATAAAAACACTGGCAGGTGGGAATGGCAAAAAACTAACTGAAGAAAAGATTAATGAAACTGCACATTGAGAATGCAGATATAACTATGTATATATATATCCTTAATTCATAGAAATATATATATGCAAGTAATACCCTAAAAATGTTACAAGCTTATCAACCACAGTGATGGAAACCTTTTGCCAGTCTCAGTTTACTGTGCCAAGATCTCTCCTCACATGGAAATAAGTGTCTTGCAACCGGTTCTCAAACATAAGCAGTTGTGCAGATTAAATTTGGACAATTTTATGTCAAGATGCACATACACATTACTAATATAAATAAAAGCACGTTGAAAAAAGAGATAGAATCCTTTGGGGAAGGGAGAACTACGTACACAGCTTTGAAAAAATATTACCAGCACACAAACAAAAATTACCATCATCAAAACAAACCAAATAAAAAGAGCAATTTCTAATCTACTGCTATAGTGATACCAAGGAAACTCAGCATTCCTTATCAAATAGTAAATACTCACGGTTCCATTCTCACAGATGCCTTGCTAACACTATTCCCTGTACAGGAAGTGATAAATCTTCCAATTTCCTCAGCTAAGTGCTTCAGACTGCCTATTAAATATTTGAAGACAGTCTAGGAATTATAAAATTATTTTAAAAACTCTGAGCTGAGAAAAGCCCAAAAATGTGCTTTCTGAAAGATAAAAGGAAGCATAAACCAAAACTAAACCTGCTATATCATAACTTTGTACAAGATAAAGAGTTTGAATATACTCATAGCTCAGTCCAGTCTGTATTTTAGAAGGAACTAGAAAATTACCCAACAATGAGTTATTTAGCATGCTAAATAATGGTAAAATGATAATTACACTGGAGATTTATCTTAATAAATGAGATGCTAAGGGGTCTTTATTATCCACCCGTGAGCATGTAGAATTTAATTAGTTATCACCTATAAATGCTAATATCAGAGCTGCCAATCAATCTGCTCCACAGTAACTGAGGCACCTCCCCAAAATATCCCAAGTGAATGCTGAGAAACTCTTTGGGTAGAAAATAGTTAACCCACCAGCAATATGGAGAGAAGGAATTCCTCCGAGAGCCTAAAGAAAGAGATGTTTTCATCTCATTACATCTACCTTCGTAATTATAACAAACTCATCAGCCTCTAGATGAATACCACGTATAATCATTTTCCTGCATATTTTCCAAAGCAGGAAACTTAACAAGATATAAATGCTACAGACTAATTTAGGCTATTTGCAGCTCTCCTCTCATCTTGCACTGAAATAAGAAGAAAAGTAGTATAGTTAAGCTAAAAATAACTAGATAGAGACTTGTGCTTGTTTATTTACTGTAGCCCTTGCTCAGAGCCAGGCAAGTAACAGGTTGATCCCTTTTAAAGCAGGTAAATTTAGAGCACAGTTAGACTATGATCTTTAATAAAAACCTCATGCAAATAACTAGAGAAGCTGGTATACTTCTAATGTACCTAAATGACTGCTTCCATTAAAGCATTTTAAAATACATTTAAAAAAAAAAAAAGTAGGGATGAGGCAACAAACCATCACAAAACAAAAAAACAATAATAAAAAAAACCTCTCAAACAAAACCCCTCCCCAAACAAACAAAAAACCTGACAATATTACCCCACCAAAGCTTAATTTCACTTACACCGATATGGCAAAACAAACAAACCAGGGGATTACATTCAGTTGAACAAAATCAATCCCATCTAAAGTACAGTAATAAAAATCAGGAAAATGCTGACCCACTCAGCGAAGTGGAGCTCTGCCAGAAATACATTTCTTGGCAAGACTCTGTGCCCATTAATTAGAGCCTGAGCCATTTGGGGAAAGTTACTCTGTGTCCTCAGCAATTGCTGCCGAGCTGTCCAAATCCACCTACCTCCTCAGGAGGGAAATTGTGGTGTTCCACAGGCTGGCAGAGGCTGGGCTCAGCCAGCAGCATCCCATGGGGCTCAGGAGGATTGCAGCTGAACAAGGGACAGGCACAACACCTGCCCCACGTTCCTCCAGCATGGCACTGGCTCTCTTCATTACCTGCCAACCCTCTGGCTTGCACAGGAGCAGTGCTGTTCCCCAGCTCCCATGGCAAGATCCCTCAGGGAAGTTGCAGTCTATCCCCTGAAGGCAGCACATCCAAAAAAAGGGAAATGGTAAATATGCATGTACTCATTTGACACCAGACACAAATTTCCTGCTTAATCCCGAACCTTTCATATGTTTTCACAACCTACCTCCGAGTAGCAATAGGGAACTGCAGGGAGGAGGAACACAAGAGACCTGAGAGTGGTGCCAGCACGGACCTGCTCCAAGATATCTCTATGTTCCTGCTTCACATCCTCCAGAAGAAATTTCCTTCCAGAACCAACATACCCAGGTGAGGTCCCTGGCAGTCTTTAGACTAACTCCCATCAAAGTGGTATGCACACCAATTCCATTTTGAAGGACTCACATTTATACATTCCTAAAGTCACCAGGGCAGCAAGAGCTCTGTCTCGGCAAGCCTTAAAATCTGCCCTGATAAGGAAATTGGGGGTTAACATACAATATGGACTGAAATATTTTTTAACACTTAATAAGCATAATGGGCATCTTTCAGGTATGTCATGATTAAGCTGTACATTCAAGGAGAATCCAGCTTTCTTTTTCTACTTTGCAACTCAACTAACTTAAATATCATATAATATGAAAGAAGTAGGTAAGAATGCTCCCCTTACCCCACAAGCAGTATTAAGAGATAACAATAAAGCATATGGATGGAGGCAGTTAAAAAGAACTGACACAATCATTTTTATGTTTTGACAAAACATTCAAGAAGTTTAACAAACAACAATTTAAGTTGCATTTTAAATGCTTATTTGCTTGCCAAGAGTATATTTTACACAAACATTCAAGACAATACACATCCTTTCAAAAACAGCCACTGTGGCTGAAGGGCTAAATTTGACCTGAAATAACGGGTTGAAATAATGCATATACAAAGGGTTTGTAACTTCTCTTAACACCCAAACATATTAGCATAGCAGGTGTCTCACCATCCTGCCTGTCAGCATGCTTTACATTGCCTTTGTGCACTGATTGGGATGCCTGAAAAGGTCATAAAAGAGAAAGGACAAAAAAAAAAAAAGGGCAAGCAGAGAGAATCTCAGAGTATCATAAAACAAGCCCAAGTGCTGACTCATGCTGTAACCACACAGAGCTGAAAACTGGGCCACGACACACAAACGAGGCAGAGTCTGAACAATTCATTGCCCCTAGTAATGTGCAAAATTTGCATTCAATAAACCCGCATACAAAGGAGGAGCCCAACTTCCAAGCAACAGCTTCACTGGCAAATCTGGAGTGTATTCCTGTCCTTAATTCCTGGTGCAGAGCACTGGGACAGAGGGCAGTGCTGCCCCTGTGCAGGGGAACTGCTGCAGATGCAGCTCGGACCAAGGGCACACTGGGCATCCCACCTGCCCCTCCAGCCACCAGAGGCTTTTGAGTTCACTATTATTCTGTACTAATCAAGTAAAACAGACTAATAACTTTCCTATTCAGACATAATTCATTAACCTTATTTACCCAAGCCAGTAAAATTTAGAAAGATCCTTCCTTCCAGCCTTTTTAATTACCCAAATTCTACTTGCTTTAAAATACCATGGTCTCCCTTGAGTATTCAGCAGAGCTGAAGATCACCATGGCAATAAGAAAATGGTGCCAATGTTATCTTGGCACTGACTGTCTACAGATCCCAGGAGACTTAGCACAGGAGAAAATTGAGCTCACGTAAAAGCAGGAACTCATGCTCTCTAATGATTTTAATACACCTTTTATTTTTTGCTAATTTGATGTTAAAGAAGTTGGCTAAAACCCCCCAAACCTTAGAAGCATATGCTTTCCTAAATGGGCAAACACGACACCTAATGAGTTTATTCTGTTGAGGTGAAATCCATTTTACTCACACAAAAAAATAGTTAGCTGGATACACAGGAAAGTGTTGCCAATGCACTGGAGCACGAGAAACAACCCACACGAAAACAAAGTTTGAGCAAAAAGATTCTGAAGTTCTTCAGATCCCTTTGGGCCTGAGATGAAGCTTCTCCCTACAACCACAACGTGCCGAAATCTGCAGTTTTGCTGCACAGCACAACAGTGTCCCTGGCTGGGGTTTGCTTTTTCCTTACATTTTTTTCCCCCCCTTCCCTAAACTGTGTCATGGACACAAACACTGTTTATAAGGGCTGTGTCTGTGATCTGGCACACAACACAACCACACATGAACTGGCAGCAATACAAATGAGTGCCAGTGGAACTGCAGCCTTTCCTCCTCACAGGATCAACCAGCCACTGATACATTCCATTCTTTCACAGTCAGCAACCAGGACAGTGGGAAAATAGACTGTATATCATCCCAATGCCCATACACCCAAAAGGACAAGCTAATTCTCTACTAGTTGAAAGATGCATTCGAAATTTCAATGAAGAATGAAGATGCTCTACTGCAAACATCGAGAGAGGGATTTAACTCCATACAGTGCTGAGTGGAATGATTACTCTGAATTAGCAGACTTCAGTGTGAAAAGAAATTGTCAATTCCCTCAATTCTCATTTTATAAATCTGGTTTTAATTTCTACATGCCACTCCGTCCATATGCATACAGAGTGATTTTGTACATGATTAATATAAACTTGTGCTGACAATGTTAGAATATTGTTTTACAATGATGTAGTAGGAACAGCAGTACTTCTACGTAAGAGAGATTTTGGGGCAGTAGAAAGATTACAGTGAGAGAGCTAACAATGATTCCTGCACTTTGTGCTGTCTGATGGTCAGAACATTGGCATGGGGCACAGAAAAATCATATGCAATGTCTGGCTTTCACACAGTCAGAAGAGTCCAGGATAGTCAAATCTTCTACTGGAATCAGATACTTGATCCAGTAAGTGCCACTTGTGGCTCTCAAATGCCTGAGTCACCAGGGTACAAATTCATTCACAAATTCAACCCCATGTTTTAATTTAAAAAGCAGACATTCTGATGCAGAGAGGGTTTTGTTAATGCAAGTGAAAGGACTTTTTTTTGGCAATCAGAAGGCAGGGAAGGAACACATATTAAAACTCCCTAGAATTATTGATACCTGGAGAGCTCCAGTTTAATATTGCAAACACCTTGTATGAAACCTGCAGCTGAATGTGGGTTTGAAACACATTGTTGAGATGGCACAGGAAGCATTTCTACTTTGCAAAAAGGATATTGCATTTCTGCTTTGCAAAAATGATATTGCATTTCACAACACTGAATGAATTCACATCATCAAGAATAATATAGAAATAATGACAATTCCACATTGAGGTCAGAAAGGCTCAGTGCTTGTGCAAGCTCATGAGAGCTTTAGGCAAGGAATCTCACAAACTGCACTTGGGACAAGTATGGCTGGTAAAGGCAATAGTGCTAAAGTTCCCATAATGAGACCTGTGATAATCTTTATAAAATTATTGGAGTTTGACATGTCAAGCCAGCCTTAAATATCTAAAAGGGACAGTCACAGTGCTCAGCTTGAGCTCAGAAGGACTCCAATTTGCACATCAGTGAAAGGATGCTTAGCTGGTCACAGAAAATAAACTTCTTATTTAATAATAGAATTGTAGATGGGGAGGTTATTTTCCACCTTCAAAACATGCATTTCAAATAAAAATTCCTGGGAGAACATCTCTGACTTTTCAGGATGGACTTTTCAAGTGCTCAGTGTCAAACTGCAGCCCCTGCTGCTCAGAACACCAGTGGGTGGGAGGCAGGAGCAGGATGACACCTTGCAAACTGCTGGGCCTCCTGACGTTTGCTTAGCAGAGCTTTTCAGAAAAATAACAGACATTTCTGCTGGATTACAGAGAGAACAAAGCTAATCCTGACTCAATTAGCTTACTGGCTCTCCCCCCATGTGGTGTGCCAGGATCAGAAAATTGAAAGAAAGAATTAATTAATTTACAGTTATTTTTAGATCATAAGCTCAACTTTTCACATTATCTGCCTTTGCATAGAAAGGCTCTGTCCTTCCCAAATTAATTCTTCTAAGGAAGGTATTGCCAATATGACCAAGAGAAAACCTGTGGTCCAACCAGGAACAGATCATGTTGCTTAGCCTAAATGTCCTTTGCAGACATATATACTCAAAATACACCCAAAAGGGCATAATCCAGCTCTTCAGACAGAAATGGATGCTGCACATCACAGTCCTCTGTGCACAGCAGTCATGCTTGTTGGGTCTCCATTCTTCACTCAGATTGAAATGAAAAGACTGCATGTTTTATTAAGTTCAGCTCTCTTATTTGTTTGTTAATTTAAAATGCAGCTCTTTGGCACATGTTTTATTTGCTTGTTGTTTCCCTTCTCCACCTCTCTGGCGTATGTCAAATGTTTAAACAATATGGTCTTGATGGCAGATTAATGTTAGTACTTAAAGTACAAGGTCAGCATTCTGATGCAAAAAGCAAACTGAAAAAAATTAATTGTTTTAAAGTTTGGAGTTTTCTAAAATTGTTTGATTACAATGTAATTAAAGATAAAACTTATATCTGAAAAAAACAAAACCTGAAAAACATAAATCCATGCCAGCACTTTTCAGTTTATAACACATTCTAAATCAGCAGTTTAGAAGCATATAAACAAAAATATAGTAGTGTAGGTTTGAAACAAAAGAGCTGCAATGACAAGCCTTCTGTGAAAGACCCTCTAGTAGCTACATTCCTAACAAGTGCTGCACTACAAAGAATAATCCAGCATAAAATAAGGGTTTCAAATTCAAAGATGGTTGTATCATAGCAAGTAATCAAACCATAACAGTCTACCCACAATATCTACTATCCTGATGTTTTGTTTTACTGTGTTCTGAAAGGATGTAGCAAAACTCTGAAATTAAAACCAACTCCAAATAAAGAAATGCAATGCATACTCCCTCCTTCTATTGTCATCATCCAGGCCCTGCTGATCAGAACAAAGATTCATTCTGAGATTTAGCAGAACTGTTTTCTAAATGAAGCACATTTCTGCTAGTACAGTCTTAGTGAACATTGTTTCATAAGAAGGAAACCTTTAAAATATTTAGATACTCTATCTTTAAGTAGGTTATAATTAGATTATTAACTCAAGGGAGCCTCATCCTATGGTTTGTTCAGCACTTAGCAGAACTAGTGCTGATCTACAGAGACATATGGACTGTATCCAGTGCAGAACCAAGAGGGTGATTTCAGGAGGGAAAACAGTTTGCTGACAAATCCGTTGACTTGGTTCCAGCTATAACACTGACCTACTTGTATAGCAGACTGCAAGGCATTTACATTTCACTAGTGGTAAAGAGAGGAGAACCTATCTACTCCACAATAAAGAAACTGGGCTACTGCTCCCTGATTATATATTTAAAATGAGCAGATAATCTAGGTGCAACTCCTACAGCTCTCTTTTTCCAACATTCACAGGAAGGATGAACTGTATTCCATTCTGGAAAGAGTTGAATGCAGAAAGACAAGGAGCCAACTGATCCCTTTTCTCCAAGACCAGGATTACCAGTGACAGAGAACAGATCTGGCCACATGGGAGCAAGTGGATTCTTGTGTAACAACTGCAAGGACCCACAGACTGAACCCAGGGAAGACTGCAAAGATACTTCCAATGATATTTTATAATTAATATTTATATATAACTTATTATTTATAGAGCATTTGATCTGAAGTGCTTCTGTAACAGATCTCCCTCTTTTGTTTTCTTGGGCTCTGTTATCAAACATGCAAAAAGCAGAAATAAACACAGGTAGGATTGTAAAGAGCTCCTCACATGATTATTACTCACTGGCTATTCAGAATAAAGCCAACTGTTGTGTTTATAGGCAGCACTGGTAGAACCAAACACAGACACTGAAGAAAACCAAGAAAAACTAGTTATGAAGACTCCAAGCCATACAAGTACCTTCTGAACTCTAAAATAAATAAATAATGGGGAAAGTAACTGCCTTGAATAACAATCCCTTTTATCTTTATTTGAAAAGGAAATATTAGCTAGAAGCATCTCATGAATCAAACTAATCCCAACTCAATATGGTATGCACATCAGCATATCAGATATTGTTTATCTGAAAAGTTACACTGACAAGTCCCTCTCAGCTCATCTTGCAATATGTGTTTGAAATCTTCCTCTTTTTGATCCTGCTCTGAAATCAGAATCAAATGCTGGTTGCCTCCAGCATTTGAAATTCAGCTGTCAAATCAATCTCCATAAAACACTTGGAAAAAAATAATCATAGCAAGTGCTGAGAAAGTTCCACGCTGGCCTCGTGCACAACTGTAGGCAGACAAAACCTCTGCACCTGACTTTTTGTACTCCCACTTAATAACTATTATTGCTTCACGCTCCTTTCTGCTGTGAACTTTAAGGAAATCATTCCTCTGGTAAGCTGTACTATCCTTGGAGGGAGCTGTTACAGAGCAAAATAAGCAGCTATGATTCCATGAACAAAAGTTTCACTCTTACCACTTGCTTTCTCCTTGTTTGCTTTACAACTTGGTTCATGCTTTTCACATTAAGATATGCAGAAAAGAATAAGGTGCTTTTGTGTTTTTGGAAACCAATCAGAATATTATAGTATCAATGCAATTAAATAATTAAAAATATAATGATCTTATCTGAAGAGCTATTTCAATATACCACTTGGCATAATGATAGCAATTGAGAACCCCTCTAGACCGCAGCCTCCTTGGCACTTGCTTATTTATCAACTTACTCGTTTCTATTCTGTTTACAAAGCGGAGGTAATGAAGGGAATCTCAAGGGGGGGTTGGTGTTTTTTGGGGGTGGGGGCTCTTTCTGGCTGCAGCCACTTTCCCTGCAATGAGGAAAGGCTCCCAGGGAAGGATAAAGGACTCCCTGTTACACTATTACAGGAGATGAATTGCATTAACCCCTGCCCTTCCCCATTGTACTTGCTGCCCACTGAAAACAACAACAGAATTACTAAAATCCCACACTCTCTAATGGGATGATAATAGGATTCAGAGGCCATTAGGGTAAAGGCAATCCATATTTTACAGTTTAATAAGCTCTTGCTGAAGATGCTGGATCCCTCTTCAAAGCCAACAATTACTGATTTAGTATTAACAAATCCTCAACTGTCAAGACTGCAGAATGCATTCGAGGTGAAGTCAACAGCTTATGGTGACAGACTTTAGAAATGTGTGTAGAAAAATGAAATCACTTAAATTGAAATAATTTGTAATTTTACAGTGATACTGGTTATTACTGTCATTTCCCATTTCTTTACATCTAAATGTCATAGTTACTCAAGTTTGCACATAATTCTCTCAGAGTTCTGGGGTGTTTGTTTTAGAAGGCAAGCACTTTTGTTCTGCTTTCTAAGCATACATCTCTTGTCACAAAGAAATAAAACACTGAACACAGAACTGTGGGACCAATTGAGTAATGAAATCAAGTTCTCCGCAACCACAAATAATCACACAGACAACTTTTTAATATTATGATTACCTACTACACTGCAGATTCAAAAGAACACATCATTTTCTAGTACCATGCCTTAAAATGTAGGGTGAAAACCACAAACTCACTCTGCCCACAGGTAACTATTCTTTAAAAACGATATTTGAAATATTTTGGAAAGCTGAATGTGCTGAAGATTTTCCCAGACCCTTTCAAGATAGAATCATCTTATCTATTTATTTGTTGTATCCAGTTTACCCCATTGTCTTGTGTAACTGACTGGGGATATAAAGAACAAAAGATACAGTCCACTCCTGACAGTCCTGAAACCAAAAATACACCTCACTTGGGTATCCACCAAAAGTGCTGTTGGATCTAAAATCCTGCTTCCCACTATTCTGAAAAGGGGTGGGGAGGAGGGGGGGGGAGGACTTTCAATTAAAAGAGAAGTGTTTTTAAGAAGATATAATTCTGAGACTCCGTTTTTGCCCCCACATTCATTCATATAGGTCTCAGTGAGGTAGATAAAAGCCACTGGATCTAAAACTATGCACCATTGCTGTTATAATAATTTCATGCCTGAGAGCTTGCTATCAGGCAAACACAACAACAGGAACACAAAATAAAATGTATCATCATAAAACAACTAAAACCAAAGGCCTGTCCTCATTTCAGACTGAGGAAGTAAAGTCTTCACCATTTATAGAGGTAACTTTTCTCTTTTGGTTGTATTGAGTTCAGCTTCTCTTCCGTTTATGTAGATGAACTGTGAGATCAGGTTCTTCCCATCTATTCCAGCACACAAAATAGCCTTGTACCAAAGGCTACAATATCAAATTCTGCGTTTCTTTATGCTCCAGATAGCAAACAAGCAGGTAGTGGTCTCCAGATATTAACTGCCTAGTAAATCCCTCTCTCAGAAGCCAGTTTCCAAGGGAAACTGACTTTAGCCTACCTTGTCACTTTGTCCCACACTTCACTGACGTGCTGTGGGTACCTCCCCAGCTTCCAAACAAACCCTGGAGCACTCACTCCCCAGCAGACAGGAAGGATGCATGGGCAGCAACGAGGAATGGCCAACTGAGCGTGTGTCTCTCTGCAGTGCACTGGAAACAGACTTTGCCACAAGTGTCCTGCCTGCTCAGCAGCATCCCACGACAGCATCACTGGCACTGGGAAGGCAGCCATGGTGAACCCAAGAGGCATCACACCAGCAGCTCTCCACGCAGACACCTCACCCAGCCTGCTTTTCTGAGGTGGTGTTCTCTTATCACCAGATATTGCAACTTCCCACACCAGGACCAGGCTGATTCTCAAAGTTTCACGAGCTGTTTATGTGGAGACCCACCAGACTTCAGGAAGGTCCATGCATAGCCACTATTTATCAGAACACGTTATTACTGAATCCAAGTACATCTTCACTACATCCACAGTTTTATGTTACAAACACGCATTTAATGAGGATTGACTCCCACATCTTTTGCTTTGTCTAATGCCTAAAGAAAGCTTTCAGTACATTCCAAGAACAGTGGGGCAAGAAAACCAGAATGATTCCTGCAACAATTTGGCTTGCTATTAAAACAAGTTTTGTACACTACTTTGAAAGGTCGTTTCCAAAGCACTAAGGGACATCACAGAGAATTTTGAAGCACAGCTTCCAGGCAAACTAACAAAAATAACTAGAAGCCAAGAGAAAAAGGAATTGATGACCTAATTAATTTTGTGACAGGAATTGTCCTATTGGAGTGTAATTACCACATGAACAGAACATAGATATCAAATCCCACCCAAAGAACCTCTCTGAAGAGAGAAAAGGAGAGCATATTAAGACACCCATTTCTAAGGACCTTTGAATAAAGTCCATTTAAATCCAACCACAGTGTTTACAATACAACAATACAAATGTGTCATTGTAACACAGCCTGGAATTGGATTTTTATTTTAGTGTGTAACCACAGTGGTGTAGAGAGTTCTAAGGTAAGCCACACACTTTCCCATGCAAGGATGCCTTAAAAGGACCTGTGTTGCAGCACAATCATTTCTCAAACTGAGCAATAACTTGTGTGCTGTGGATACATAGCACCCAGTCCCACTTTTTGAGGACTACTGAGTTTTCTTTCTGAACGAAAGGTGAAAATCTCTGTTCAATGGCTGGTGAATTAATGCTTGGTGAGTATGAGTAAGTTTTAAAAGTGTTTTGTTTTCCTGTCAGATCTTTCTTAAGAAGATGAGGAAAAATGTGATGTTCGTAGAAACAAAGAACAAGGGAAAAACAAAATCTAGACAGTACTGAAACCAAACACACCCAGCAGGTGCCATCATGGCATTGTCTCCATGAATCAACACAGAAGTGAATCACTGCTAGCAGAATGCCAGATTCACAAAGCTTATTATCTCCGTGTTCACTACAGTGGACTTGGATTCCTGTACCCTCTTGGTCTAATACTGACCAGAAAAAAAAAAAAATCAGTGCTCAAGGTAATGAAATAGTTTACCACTGTCCTCCAGAAAAAGTGGAAACAAGAACCAATGTATATGTGTATGTTCCAGAATCAGAGGGGCTGGAATACGTGGAAGGTAATGGAGCTGGGCAAGGGGCTGGAGCACCAGGAGTGGCTGAAGGAGCTGGGGGGGCTCAACCTGGAAAAAAAGGAGGCTCGGGGGGACCTTCTGGCTCTGCAACTCCCTGACAGGAGGGGGGAGCCGGGAAGGGGGTGGGTCGGGCTCTGCTCCCAGGGACAGGAGGAGAGGGAACAGCCTCAGGCTGGGCCAGGGCAGGGGCAGGTGGGACAGCAGGAAGAATTTCATCACTGAAAGGGCTGTCTGGCATTGAACAGTCCACCCAGAGAGGTGGTGGAGTCACCAGCCCTGGACATGGCATTGGTGCTCTGGTCTAGTCAACAAGGTGGTGTTTGGTCAAAGGTTGGGCTCAATGGCCTTAGAGGTCTTCTCCAGCCTTAAGGATTCTGTGAAAGCAGTTTTGAAAAAGAACTACAACCTTCAACCACAGGTGATCAGTTCATTCAGAAGACTTCACGTTAGAAGGTGGTGAACAAAAATAAAACAATTTTTAAAGCTGGCCATGGCTAATTGGGTAAACGTAAAAAGAAAATGCATTGCCTGTGCTGAAGCCCTCATTTGCTCTGCATTTGACACATGCTCTCTCAAAAGACCATTTTAATTTTTGTTTCAGTCATTCTAAAAGATCCTCTCAGAAAAGGTAGAAAGGAGATGCAATATAATGAGTTGTAATACAATAATCATGGCTTGGATTTCTGTCAAGTTTCTCAGAACGCAAATGAGCATTTATCAGGAATTGGCCCAAAACAAATAATTTACACTCATTTCCGCAACAAGACAGACATGATTCTCTTCCATTCAGCTCTTTGTTAACTCTGATTAATTGCTTCACTTCCAAATTTCATTAGGAACATATTCATCTTTTCCAGGTAGCAACAACTGATACACTGCATCTCAAAGTCTCATATTAGAACACTGAACGTCTGCCCATTCCTTACATTCTACTGACCTCTAGAGACTGTATGTATATATGTATAGCACATATACATTATTTATGTCCATGTACACATACTAGAGCAATAGTACAATAGACAGAGAAATCTGCGTGCAGTATTTCGTGTTACAGTTTTTATTCTAATCGCACATTGTTCTTGGAATGGTCTCCTGTGTTTTCTAGACATGCAGCATCTCTTGCTTTCCCCCCCCTCTTCTCTTTGTGTCCTTCCAACACAAACACACCATGCTTTATCTGTTATGGACAGGATTAGGCTACAATTAGGAATATCAGTATAAATCCTGAGCTACTCCAGGTTTCAGTGAGGCATGAATGGCTGATGGGGAGAGAGTGGTACAAAACCCAGGCACTCTGAGTTAGTGAAAAGCAGCCCTTATTCTGTGTGGGGAGAGGAGACCAGTCTCACAACTCAGGATCAACACTTCTTCCCCCCACCAAACGATAAAATCTCATAGCAGATTCCTTGTCTCTGTTTTGCTGCCAGGGAAAAAAAACTGCACAAAAGCCTGTCTTGGTTTTGACATTTAGATCAAGCAGAAAGGGCTGAAGGAGCTGAATTTGTCAACTAAAACCTATTCAAAATAGACATTCAATCCAATAATAAAAAGAAACAAGGGGAACAGAAAAGACTATGTTCTTCCCTAACAATGTTAGGATAACTACCATTGTTAAGAGCCATTACTTGGTAATGCTGTGGTCAAGGATAATAAAAATCATTACCACAAATCTACACAAAATTAATATGGGATATTTGAAAGGCACATGCTTTGTATTCAGTTTGGTATCAAAATTCCTGGAAACATACATTGGGTTTTCTAATGTTTTACAGAAATGGAGCATTCATACTTCCATGTTATTTTATGCTCTGGGATCTCACAAAGGTAAGTTGAGAACAATCTGAAAAAAAAAATGTCCTACTTCAAAAAGCTTTAGCTAGAAAACCTTATAATCATATTGCATGTGATAGAAGAATACAAGTTTTATTTGATTTGGAATCAACTAGGAGCTACAGGTTGAATTTTATTAAATCAGTATAAGTTATAGATAGCAACTGAGCTCTGTATCTTCAAAAATTGCATGCATAGAGTAAGAACTATGTTAGCTAAATATATTCTACATAATACAGCTTAAAAAAAAAAAAATCCTTACATAGAGTTACTCACGAGTTACTTCTGCACAAACATGGAAAAATATATACAACTGTATAAGAGTCTTAAGATGTCTTCATGGCCAAATCCTATTTCTTAAAATTATTTTTATTCAGATATTTTAATGAAACTATCATAATGATGGAACAAATGGTATAGATGCATTTGAAACAAGCTTCGCAAATAAGTCATTAAATTACTATTACTTGTCATACATTTTCCTATGTACATACCACAGCTTTGTATTTCCATACCTTACTGCAGACTCCTAGACATCCACTCTTCCTCTGCTCCAATAATGTGAGACTAGGGATGTATTTTTTAATTTCAAATGGACTTAAAATAAAATACATGCATTCAGATTTTTGGGTTTGTTTATAAATTATCATCCAGAGACAAATCTACTGCTGCTACTGGAAAATGTGGCACTAAACTCAGTTGTGGCCAGAATTATCTACCCTTTTCAGCTATCTTGAGCTTTTCATCGTGTACTCCTAAATAAAATTCCAATATACAAGTATACTTCCTTTTCTCTTCATGACTTTGAGAACTGAGAAACACAAAGATAAAAGTTTATTCCTTAGGGCTATATTGTGTCATAAGCCTTTAAACTGAATTTGCCAATGTTTTCAGCAGGGAATTCTCTTTAGGAACTGATGACATATTACAATCTTTTAAAGTAAATTGCTTACCATTTCATTGAACTGACAAGTCTGAGAGCAAACTGAAGTGGGGAAGGCACAAGAACACAATTCTGGAAATATTCTCACAGGCAATAGTCCGGCTTATTTTTCTCAATGAAACAGAACAGTAAAAATGTGAAAGTGTTCATGAACTTTTGGCCATGCCCAGCTGAGATGTCCCAACCTTCGATGGCCATGGCTAATTGGCTCTAAAACATTAGGAACTACCAAGTCTGAGAAAAAAACCAAACAAGTACACAATTATTCAATAAATATATAAAGCATTGACACTTCCTAAAGCATCCTCATGAAATGGACAAAAAAATTCACTTCTGCATATAAAGTATGCCAAGGGGTTTCTGAAGGATAAGGAATTGCCTTAGTATGTACACTCGAGCACTAAACTAAAAAAGCAGAACATTAAGGAAAACCTCTGCTGGTAGGCGCAAACCCGTACAGGAAATAACCCCAAACATCAACCTAAAGCTTAGCAGATTCAAGAAATTTTGACAGACACATCTGCAAACCCCCTTGAAAATACTAACCCCAAACTACAATAAAGACTCCAGTGCAAATGATATGGGAGATGACTGCAGAGATCTGCCACACATTTTTCTATCTGCATTTTTTTCCATTTATAAGCAGAAGCTGAAATTTTCTTACACGGTAAGTGGCAAACCAAATAAAGTCATGTTGCTATGTACTATAAAATTCAGTGAAACAGTCATTTTAATTCTAAAAACTGAAACCTCTTCTCTAAAAGATCTTCAAATAATTCTTTTTTCTGCCTTTTTAAGTTATGAATAGGTACAAACCACTTGCACGCAAAGAGATCACATTTTTATCATGAGCAGCCCAAGTTTTGCATGTTTACTTTGCTTTTCATGAAAAGCTGGGATTAAAGAAACCAACAAACACACATTAGTGTTTTGAATCTGAAATCAGTTACGGTTGATGATCATCTCCAAAAATAAATATTCCCACAGATAGAGGTCAGTGGTTGCCTGAAATTGCATCAGTTAGTGCCTGTATACCAAAATCCTCGTGTCCTTTGGGACTGCTTTATTGTTTTATCAGATTGATTAATAAAACAGTAGTTTTAGCATAGAGCACCACAGTTTTCTCTTCTCACATTTGCCATTAGGAACTCTACAATTTATCGATCTGAGACTCATCCCAGGGTTTCTCTCAGAATTTAATCACATAAGAAGATGGTAACTTGCAATTGTGCATAGCTAAAACAAGTACACATAAAATAATGTTCAAATTATGAGAGAGTGGATTTTTTGTCTTTTAATTATCCTACATGTTGATTTGGCAAGCTCTTGCTGTTCTCAAAGGAAAGCAACTTCACTGCACTGAAAGTCTAATTCTGAAGTTGCATGCACTTCATTTCGTAATTTCTAATTAAACATTTGCATTTTGTGGCTGTATTGAAAAAAAACCAAAACAACACAACTTTTAGGGATAGTCTTTCACCACTTCCTCTAAGAAAACACACACATCAAACAATGTTAATACTAGTGATAAAATCTTAAAAGAGGTAAGTGAAAACTAAAAACCTTGAAAGAAACCAGGTGGTTGTATCTACACGTGCCTCATTTCAGCACATGCATCTCACCAGGTTTTCAGATGGAACAGCACCTACAGTAATCATGTCAAAAATTATGGGACTCATATTATGAAACTACCAACAGCCTTGAGGTTTTTCTTTGGCTTTTGTAATCTCACTGCATTTCCTTCTCTGGATGAAGTAATCTTTGCTCTCCAGCAACATCTACTGGAACATCAGTAAAATGCTGCTATTTCTATTAATCACCCATTTAACATCTAGTAGGGCAGAGTTAGCAAATGCCAAAAGGAGAGATAAATGCTCTGCATTCTGGGCTCAAACAGATCAAGGTGGCTTGTCTTCAGCCTTCCAGTTTTCTGCCATTTCATAAGGAACAAAGCCTTCATGGCTAATTCCTCCCAAAAGCCATCTACCATTTACACTCAGATGTACTTTATTTAAGTCATAAAATACCATTAAAAGTACCACATCCCACCCAGGACTTCAATTTTTGCTTAGAGAAGTTAGCCTTAAATTCATTTTGCCCCAACATGCGTGCAAACGCAACTGAAGCGTGAGAAGAGCTCGGAAGAACACCCAGAAACATTCTGAAACAGAGGCGTGGTGGCAATTCCAGAGCCAGATAATAAACAAGTTCAGCAAAACTATAGTTACAAAGCAAAAGCGCCCGCAACAAGCCAGTGAAACACTTCCAAGTCCTCATGGGGAAGATAATGAAGCTGTGCCCCTTGCCCCGAGGATGACCATGGGGAAGGGGACCCTAAGCGGGGGTGCCTCTGCAGTGATGCTGCTCGGCGCTGTCACGGCCGCCTTGTCCCCGGCTCTGCTGTGACAGCAGCCCTGCCGGCCCCGCCGAGCCACGGGGGGAACCCGCACCCAGAGCAAAGTTGTGGGGCGAACGCGCTCCTTTCCAGCCGCACCGGGCTGCTCCGGGGGGCTGCACGGGGAGATTGTGCCGAGCCAACGCTGGCTACTCTGTGACAGCTGCCCAACTTAGCTTTCCACTGACAGCTAATAAGTATTCCGCTGTACAATTAACTCTGAGGGCTACAGTATCATTTGCTATCCTCTAAACCCTCATAATGGGCTGCCTATCCTTGACTGCTTGCTCACTTTTCAGTAAGACAATAAAATTCAGACCTGCTGCTCAGAATCCCTTCCTCCTGTTTTGACTCAGTTTACTGATACAGGGAGCAACTGCAAAACACAGCAAGAGGAAAAAAAAAAAGGCACCAGAGCCAGTGGAGACAGAAACAGAACTCCCAATAGTGAAATATTCCAGTTGCGAATAAAAAGCACTTATCGGCATATAAAATTTTTTAAGTAATTAATATTATTTTTCTCCTTTGGAATCCCTATAGAGCCTCAATGGGTTTTTATAGAGAATAAGAGGGCACATTTCCCCAGACCACAAACCCTCTTGGCTGTAGAATTTTATATTATCACAAGACTTAAGTTCATAGGCTTTGCCTGATAAATTAGCTCCTCTCAATAGCTGTTAAACAGAAAGCCCTTTATTGTAATCCAAGTGCACTTGTGGACAGCACTTGCAGAGTTAACTCCATTTGACAACTGACATAAATCCATTATTCTAATTTGGTGATTGCTTTACTAAACACAGATGCATTTTATGAGTTTTAGTCACGTATTTCATCCAGGATGCTACTTAATCTCAATTTCCAAAACATAAACACGAAATAGGTTTTACAGCATGTCTGAAAGGGTATAGCTATTCACCCGATGAAATGCCAGGCAAACAAACCATATTCACCTACACCTAAACTCAATGCTGGCTTTTGCCTTACACGATAAATAGCAAATAAGTCAATTATTTGTTTTTTAGTTTAGCCGTTGCAATCAAACTGCAGAATGCAAGCTCCCCGAGGGTTACAAGGCTCAAAAGCTTCTCTTACGCCGAAATTTAAGCACTGAATTTAACCTTAAGCAAAGTCCAGCTCTCACAAAAGCCGGCTCTCTGATTTGATACACAGAAAAAAAGGGGAAAAACCCCAAGCATTCCGCGTGAATACAGCATCTTCCCAGCCCCATTTCTAATTCAATTTGCAGCACATACTTTACATCTTAAACAAAAGGAGCCCGATGGCACAGCGATGCTGCCTCTCGCTGCAGTTGCTGTGCCTCAGTCACAGAAGGCTGGAAATGCAGCGCTCCGACCCAGCACTCCATCAAACACTCGCATTCAGGCACTTCTTACCTGCCTCAGCTGAAGGCTTCCTTCCCTTGGTAGCAGTATGAAGCATCCTCCAGCCTTCACAATCCTTAGCACCGGCCTCAAATCGCACAGCTAAGTCCCCTGCCTTTTTTTGCCCCCCTTTTTTTTATTTGCAAGAAGACGCTTATTGCAAGTGATTAGTTTTTTGTTGTCCCTTTTAAGTCCCTCCTGCGGGAAGGAGCCGGGGAGCGATGTGACGCCACCTTTTAATCTTTTGCGAGAGTGAAAAGGCAGAAAAGGAGCGCTCGATCAAACTGAGCTTCACACATGACTAAAACTCGGCGAGCTCTGGCTGAAGCACCACTAGGCGTGAGTGTAAGAACAGAGAAGAGGGGAGAGTCAATGAAATGTGACAACGTATGTGCATCAAAGACGGGAAAGAGGGAGAGAACAATGAGAGAGAGATCGCGGCAGCAACGGGGGAAGGAGAAAGAATGGCAATGGGAGGGAGAATAGGCAGGAAGGAAAGAGGAGAGTTTGGAAGCAAAGAATTCGCAGAATAAAGCCAAAGTGTCTGGCAGCTTCTGTTTTTATCTCAGTGAGCATGACATACTGCCTCTCTCATTTAGCAACACATTCTTGTCTCTTCCAGGTTGGAAAACTGAGATAATCACAGCGTGTGCCTGTTTGTGCCTGACTGGCACACTTGTGTGCAGTATACCTGAGATGCCCCCCCGCATCTTCCAGAGATGCATCTATGTGCAATCAAGTTCATATATTCATTAGCGAAGACGCCTCCCTCCTCCCCCCCACCCTCCCCAAATACAGGAACTGCTAAATTCTATATCAATACACAATATAGTTTGACTGGCAGATGGAATTCTACTTATAACTACTAACAAACTGCCATTGATAAACAAATGACTGAACAAATGTTTAATGTTGATAATTGAGTTTTCATAGCAACAAAATATATTAGCATCGATAAATCTGTTTTTTAAAAAACGTATTTCAGACACTTTATTCTATTTACCTTGTAATTTTTAGATGAAGTTGCCCTAAGTAGCAGAAAAAAAACCAAATATGTCCAGGAACTAACATTTTTTTTAAAGGAATCCATAAGAGATACATTCAGATTTCCAGTACTTTTAAAAGGAGTTACTAGCTAAAACCTAAATTTAAAATTTTAAATTTAATTATGAATTCCTACTAATTTAGTAGGGGTCTAGGTCTTCATACAAGTAGGGTTCCTTTTCATGCAACATGGGGGTGGGATGTGTGTGTGGATGGTTTGGTCTGTTGGTTGGTATTTTTTTCTAACTACAGATTCCATGTGTAACATCAGGACAGCTTCTGTAATTCACTTTTTTACACCTTTTACCTTTCCATGGTAAAGGCAAATAGGCTTTTTGCCAGCTGGCCAAAGCACACATGGTGCTTGTCTGCAGAACCAACTCAAGCCCACAATCAGAGCTGGCTGTTACATGGAGATATAATAAAAACAAACATGGAAAAGAACATATATTTTGTTTGGGGCTCCCCCTGGATCCTGCCACCGCAGTGTAGGGCAAAGGAAGGACCATGTCTGTGCCCCGAGATGCTGCAAGTCTGGCCCTGCATCTGAGCTGTCCAGCACGCTGCTCTGGCAGCCTCTGCCAGTCACACAGAGCTTCCTTCAGGCATCTGTCTTGAGCTACCAAGCTAGCTTTAAAAAACCCAACAGTTTCACTGCTCTACAAAGCTCTGCAACCTCTTTTGTAAGGGTTTTACAACTCCAAATAGGAAGTTATAAAGACGAGTTCACAAATGATTAGCAGGTAATCAGTGGCGAATTTCAAGCCAAGTACTTATATATCATTACTGAACCAAAGGACTTCCAAACATTGATGGTTTTTTTCATGAATGCTGGCCTCCAGAATGTCACCAGAAACCATCTGGACAGCTCGAGTCCAGTTTTCATATTTGAACAGCACAACTTGCAAAACAAATCTTTAAGTTTGCGAACTGTCCCATACCCCACGCCTACTGATACATCCGTGATTGCCTCAGTGTTTCACCTCTTATTTTTTGTCCCCTGGGGACTGGCAATACATAAATACAGAGCCATTAAAATCAGATTCTCACTAACCTCGTGCAGTCTTCAACATGTGAACTTAGAGTCAAATTTACTGTAAGGAGAAAACCATTAGTAAGAACACTTGGCTTTTAATCCTCTCTCTCCAGCATTAGCCTGATCTAGCACTGGAGAAGTTTGTGTGATGGGTCAGGTATTTCTCCTTACTCTGCCAGTGTAAGGAATCTAATGGGTTCCTTGCACTGTTTTATGGAAATAAATACCATCTGAAAATTTGGGGGGGGGAGAACACAGTAAGATGAGAGAGAAATGGAGATCCATGTGTTCAGTTACTGCAAATTTTTCTGGAGTATTATTAGTAAATACTCTAAAGGAAGTGTCTACCTTGTAGAAAGAAAGAAGTTGTTCCAGGTTCCTCTAAGAAGCCCCTCTGCCTATGCAGTGTGTGCATAGGCCTATGCACACTTAAAAAGAATAATAGGAACAATTAGGGAAGAGATCTTTCCTGTTTCCTATTCATTTTGTATTTTCTCGCCTTTTTTGGTAAATTGCTTTTCTCATGGAAGTCGTGATAAAAAGTTTCCACATCTCTTACAATGTACTAGATTATATCCATGACAACAACTTTCAGAAAATGCAAACACATATATACATACTTTGAGAAGTATTTTTTTCATTCTCACAGGCCTATCTACAAATTCACAATGGAATCAAGCCCCTGCATTTGCATCCAAGGTCAACAAAACACTTGAAAACATGCACCCAGTTTGTTTTCACCGAAGACATAAGACTGTGTGGCTAAAACTAAGCATAAGCTTATACTCTGAATAAATAAATTGTTTTCTACAAGAACTGACCCTGTGTTTGAACTAAAAATGTTTGGACACTGAACTGCTTGACTCTTTACAGCTCCAGTGAGCAAAGCAAGTCATTCTCCTATGGAAGCAAGTTATTCCATAAATCAACCTCATTTCCATAGGACAGGCAAGGCTTTAATGAACATGAATGTGGAAACTGTATCTTACAGCTGTTAAATGTGCTTCCACTTAAGCTTCTTCAAGCAGTACTCCAGCAGCATAGCAGCACCACACCAGAGAACATGACAAAATAACTACACACAGAAATGTACTAGTAATGCCATTTTATGCAGAGAGATAAATAACTGATTTCCAGCCCTTTTTTCTCCACACTTTCACCATTACAGAGAAAATAACCACATCAGAGCTTTCCCTCAATCTTACCTGAGGAAGTCAAGCCATGCTTAAGTTTAATCACAGAAAACCTCTTAATCTCTTGCTTGTCTACTCTACTAGAAATGTGGATCATTCTTCTGTTTGCTTTAGGTCTAGAAGTCATTAGCCTGCATGCAAACACATACCCAGTGACTTGAAACTTGGGCAGTGACACAGCAGTTTAAGAACATTCAACACATTGCATTGTTTCAAAGATGATGAATCCCCATGATCCCCTCCCAAGAAAATCAAGTGTTATGGAGAACATGGAGCATCAAGACAGCAAATTATGGGGAAATAAAGTGAAAAATTACTACAAAAGTACTGGCATTCACTGACTTTAGAGCTAAATGAAAGCCTCTGGCTATGCAAAAGAACTCATGACCATTTTCCTCTTAGCAATATCCTTCTGTATTTCACATCTAGCAAATACTTTCTTTGCCACTTATCTCGTGGGTGACACAAACACAGAACTAATTTTTCCAACCTTTTGGTTTTGTTTCCTCTGTTTCAGACATGAAGAAAGACTGTGTCTGAAAGCATGTTTGTTTTTTTTGTTACATCCACTGATTTAATAAAACATACCACCTCCCCCCCCCCACCCCCCAAACCCTGTTTCAGTTATACCTTTGGATGTCTTACACACCACCACTATCCAAGTAGAATGGCACAGTGAGGCCCTTCATCCCTCCCAAACCTTCCTTCCCTAGACTGTGATCTGTTCAGTGCTCAGAGAACATACAAGAGTAGCACAAGGGCTAGAACTGATGCAGAGCACACAAGAAAACCCCTTGTGCCTTATATTGTCTACACTTAACTTCCCACCATCCAATTTAAAACAAGAAATTCAATTGGTGTGGTAAAAGAAGTGTCAGGATCAGAGATAATGTTACTGGTGACAGGCACAAGATAAAGACCTTGCACAAGCAGAAGATACAACAGCCTGGCAGGGTGAAGGAAAACTGTGATGCTATTGCTGGTATGAATTATAAAACCACTTAAATGCTGCTTTTTGAGCATAACTGAATACATGTGATAGCATCATTATAAATTAAAACTGTTTATGACCTCCATTTGGTCCAAACACTACAACCTTACTCACTATATGCATGGTTGAACAAATTGATCCCTGACTGCCTGTGTTACACGATAGAAGGGATAGCCAAGTGTTCTGCAAAGGAAACAAAAAGAAACTACCAGCAGAAGCAGCTTGGAATGAGTCATGCAGATTCCTTAATGGCTACTAAAAATAACATTTGATTCTTATCATTGTCAACTCAGTAAGTGATAATAACTAATACCTACGTTGTTATTTTGTTTACATAGTTAATTTGTAGTTTCCTCTATTTCATAAAAATAAGTGTTAATATATTTTGAAACCAATCATTTCATGAATGAATGGAAATCAGTACTTTTGTAAATTTTGCTAAAGTGCTAAAATAGGAGATAATCAGTATGTTCTTGGTAATTTGTGAATGCTAATTTCAAAGGACATGTAATTCCACCCCGCCCTTGTATTTACTTGTAAAACCATGGAGGAATATGCATTAAAATGACATTTCAAAATCCAGACTTCTGTGGCACCAACTTGTTGTCTGCCTTGTACATTTCTTCTTCGAATTTTTACTCCAATTACAGTCACAAATGCTAAGGCCTTTTAAGACTGTCCTCAGTGTGCCAAACAATTCCTGCAGTATGTCCCAGAGAAGAGTCACATTTTTTTTAAAACAGCAGCAAAACAATAACCTTCACGTGTGCCTAAATGGCAGCCAGCTCATGTGAAGCCCCTGTGCCTCGTTTACCATGGGGGATGGAAATTATAATTTGCCTCCAAGATTCAGGTGTGCCTGCCACGGGCTGAGAGCTCCTGCCCCCTGTACAGGCACCTTCTGCTGGCAAAGGCAAAGACTGGCTTCCAGGAGAGCACCTAAAGGCTTTTCTTCACAACTAGATAATTTAAGTTCTCTACACGAAGAACAAATCTGCAGTGAGACAACAGAGTACACTGATTCAGCGAGTGTACAATTTATTTTAGAGTACAGGGCAACACACTCAGAGACTGAACAAAGCCTAGTTTTAGTGCCCGGTCCTCTGAATTAATATGCAAGATTCATGCCTTAAGTATACCCTGGAGCATTCAGTACTTCTTTGAGCCACAGCTTTGAAGATGTGTTGGTTTCCTATGCACTAACTTGACCTATATTCAGGCTGACTTCTATTGTGAGATTATTTCTGCTATGAATCCAATTCCAGATTCTATATACACTGCTTTAGTACACCTATGATACAGATGGCAGAAAAGCAGAAGGGTGTCGACAAATTCAAAGGCCACTGCTGTCATTCCCTAATAACCAGGGTCATCAAAAACCCTCTTTTTTTTTTTTTTTATGGGTTGATCTTGACACAGGCATATTTCCTTGGTAATGTGGCAGCACAGAACCAAATCTATAAATCTCTTTAAATTGTTTGTTTCTGTCAGGGTCCAAAGACCTGCTGCCCTTCTGGAACTTACTTTGATCTGTGTCATGAGCCAAGGGTGCCTAAAACTGCAAGAGAAGACCAAAAAATGAAGGAGGGTGTGTGTGTGGGGGGGAATTAATAATTTTCTATTTTATTTTAAGAGTGAAGTTCTAAGATAAAAACAGGGAAGTGGTGCTCCATCTGTGATGCAGGACCCAGCAGAAGAATTGAAAAACAGAACCAATGGTCCTACTTTTTTAATGCTCGCTCTTGATCACCCAGGTCCTGATCCACAGTTTTTGCACCAGAACTCCACTTTTCATATGCATATCATATATTTTCACATTTAAAGCACAAAGGTCTTACCCTACTAGTAACACCTGAAAATTCCTCTAATGGTTCAAATTGTTTCATGTAATGACCAAGAGGACTAGCATACTATAATGGAACACCTTCTCACGAGACAAAATTATCAAGCCCTCTAAGTTTACTAGGCCAGCTGAAAGACCCCCAGAGAACGTGGAGGACTTCCATCTGTGCACATGTATAACAGGCCCATGATGAACAAACACCTTTACACCAACAGCTACCACAACCATGCTGATATAAGGACCACTGGAGATGCTGACACACCAGCAATGCCATAACGCGACATATAGAAACAACAGCACAGCCCCTCCGTGCTGCCTGAATATGTGCAGAGCCTTACTCATCACATGAGTCAAGAGGTACTTTTATTAAACATTTTTGTGCTGCTTTTTCACTATGACTCAAGCAAATTAATAGCTAAGAAAAAAGGTAGGCAGCTTCAAGAAAGTCTGGATTACTCCCTGTCTGTTGTGGTGCAGAACAGAGCAAAATTCCACAAAGAAGGGTTAGGGTGGCATATGACAGCACCCCTTAAACCCCTTTTCTTAGCATTCCCTCAGCTCCCATCAGACACAGGATACCGGTTTTGATGAACTTGTTTCTCCTTTACCCCTGTCACACCACTGAGAGAACACACAGTGAAGCAAAAGCAAAAAACCTGGAAGACGTGAAGGACTGATGAAAATTTTGAAACAACAAGAGTTTGACATGACTGACTCTTGAGAACTTTAAGATATTGGATTTTAAGTAAATCGTTAAAAAGCTACAGAAAAGTTCAAAAAAAGCATATGCATGGTAACATTGCTTCAAAAAGCAAATATGACACTACATTAGAGATGATCAAAACTTAAAAATATTTAAATGCACATTTTAGGTTTGGGTTTTGGCAACTATTTCATAGCTCTGAAACACAATCAGTTCACATTATAAATAAAAAGATGTGGCTTTTTAGGTATGTTCATTCTCTTACAAATATTCATAGTAAGTAATTTGCTTTATTTAAAAATAATCACAATTTAATAATAACATTCAATTTCGTTCCTCCTAGATGTTTTTTACTTTAGAACATGCAGGTTTTGATTCCATGGAAACTCAACTAAGACTGTGCCATTTCTTCCACTAAGCTGACTAAGAGCACTGGTGAACTATCTGGATGTTATTTGAAATTTTCTTCAGCTTTATGAAGCCAGAGTCATAAAAGCAAAAGCTTTCCTGTAAACAGTTCCTGACAAAGTGAAAAAAATAGTTAACAAAAAAGGAAGAGTTAACTATTATTTTCCCTTTTACTATTTTTCAACCAACCAGTTTATAACAGCCATTGTAATTTTCAACATTCTCTCTCCTGTGACAATCACAGATACAATTCAAAACTTCCCTTATCAGCCAAAGCTCTTTTACAATTACCTGATTCTCATGAAATCTGGGATAAAATGGTACAATCTCAGATACTGAAGTGCTCATCTTAATGTGCACCAAAAGCACAGTATTTAAGAGGTGTAATCTAGAAAAAAAAAACCAAACCAACAAACCCCAGAGAGACAACCTTGGAGGGTCTAAATTGTTTAATAACCTCAATGTCCTCTTTCCTTGAACTTCCTGTTTTGTTTTGGGGGGGTTTTATGACTTTCTAAAATACACTTCTCCCTGTGAGTCAGGACCCTCTGTGTATTAATGGAGTAACACCCGGTTTGTAAAGAAGCTTTGAGAACTACTCTTGAAAACATCAGAGAGGAGTATCAAGACATTAAAAAAACAAAGACCTTCCCCCCCTCCTCCATTTTTCTCTATTTAAACTGTACTTATTGAACTCTATGGGCAAACATTTGGATCCCTGACGAAATTTTATAAAACCTTATCCATTATCGATTTTCTGCTGATTAAGGTTTCAAAGCAACTATAATAATGTAAAGCAATACCACACTGCTGCTGTTTTGATTTTTCTTTTAGCATAAAGGATATGAGTGCAGTCAGCAATACATAAATCATAAAGCATATTATAAACATTCTGTTGCCCTTATCTCTATCGTAGCACCTAGTTTTTGTCTCAGCTCTAACAGATTTCCTGTTAGCCAAATTCACAGGCTATTAATTGGCATCAACCCATACATGTTCATGACAAAGAAACAAAATGTGTGAAGAAACACATAGGACTGTGAATTTCATTTTCAAAATGTTTCTCAGTTTGATAAGAACTAGCCCAACCCATTCTACCATCACAGGTAAGTTGTGATCTAAGGCATAAGCAGTTTCAACACATTTTCTGGTATTCACCAGAATGGAAATATTTCTTTATGCTTATCAAGAAGGCCTTTAAGAGCAAGGAAAGGATGTTAGTGAAATACTTTCAATGCCTGCCAACGCTTAAAGTTCACAAGACAAAACAAACATTTACCACAAAGACAGCAGGAAGAAAATGTTAGTCCAGGATAAACCACCCAACACTACAGATACAGAGGCATTTCTCTTACTTACACTACTGAAACGAAATCCATGGAAAAGCGGCAGATAGCCTCGGATCCGGGGAGCTCCAGCCGTGATGGAGACCCTCAGCACTCTGCGCTGCCCACAGCAGCTCTGGGGAGGCGCAGGCTGAGGGCGTGGGGAGCGGCTAAGTGGCCACACCTGTGCCTTGTTAGCCATCCTTCCCTCAGGTGTGCCCAATGACAGCAATCACCGCCCTGCGCTGCACGGACACCTGGCCAGGCCAAATCCCCGCCCCGCCCTCACCTGACACCCATCAGCAATTGGCCCCCTCGCCTCCTGCCCAGCCACCACAGCTGGGGCAAATCTTGGACAGCTGCCTCTTGATCACATTATTGCCTAAAGGCTTCGAAGCAGCTTATGGAATCAGGCAAGCACACTGTGAGAAACCTCTTCTCACAAAGTCTGCTCGGATGTAGCAGTGGCAAAGGTCAGCAGAATGGCCGAGGCTGCCAAACTAGAGCTGTACCAGTCACTAATTGGGTAACACGTTTACAGGTTTTGTTGTGACACCCGCTATTTCCCAGAACAGCAGGTTAGGAGGGTGCCAGTGCTCGCGCTGTGCAGCTCCAAACACAGTGCTTTGCCCCCCAGGCCATTACAGCTGAGTTTGGCACAGCTGTACAGGTGGTATCTGCTGAGCAATGGCAGGCTGTGGGGTCTGCTCTGGCACTTCCATTTCTAACCCTGTGCTCGCTGAATGCTGAGGCTCTTTGCAGACCCAGCCTCGACACCCAGAGGTGCAGAGGAAGCCACAGCTGGCTCCCTCCCCACCCGGCCCCAGCTGCCCTGGGAGAAACAGGCACATAACACAGGAATCCCCAGTTTTGCTTTGGTTGACGTTTGGGGTTTTTTTCCACAGACTCACTGAAAGGTTTGAGTTGGAAGGGACCTTAAAGATCATCTAGTTCCAACCTCCCTGCCGTGGGCAGGCACACCTTCCACTCGGGCAGGTTTTCTGTTGGCTTCGTTTGGTTGGTTGGGGATTTTGGGGGGTTTGGTTGTTTTTTTTGCCTTAAGGAGGAGTGTTGCTATGGTGGGGGTGGTGGTTTTCCCTTCCCCCGGCGCTGCCCCCCGGCTGCTCCCGCGGCATTGTCCCACCGGAGCCGCTCCGTGCCCGGCTCCATCACCCTGCCCAGCCCCGGTCCCCCCGTGTGTACCTGCGGGCAGGGCAGGGCAGGAGCCCTGCACCACCCCCGTCCTGCCCCGGGACAGTGCCCAGGAGCCGGGGGAGGCACATCACACACCCCCGGGCAGGGCAGGGAAGGGCCATCCTGGGCCAGGGGATGGGACACCGCCCGTGAGCGCCTCGGTCCCCAGGGGACCCGAGGGACGGCGGGGAGCAGCAGGGTGTGACACAGAGCGGAGCTGACAGCGGCTGAACAGAGCCGGAGCCCGCAGAGATGCCGGGGCGAGCAGCGGCGGCCGAGATGTGCCGTGAATAGCTGAGCGGGCTCAGCCATCGAGCAGAGATGCCAAAGGGCCGGCACTAATGGCAGTGCTGTCTCGCCACAGTCATCAGCGAGACAGGGCTGAGGCTGCAGGTGCCTGAAGAAACGGGTCTTGTATTTTCTCAGAGAGCCAGGTAGAGACTCTTTTATAGCTCATGCATAAAAACCAAAATTAGCACAACTGATAGCTGCTAGTACCGTGAACAATTAGTGTGTATAGTTTTCACTTTAGAGTAACTATTTTAAACATAGGATTACAGTGACTTTTTAACTGCACTGCTGCTGAACGAGAAAGGATTACATTTTACATGAGTCTGATCTGAATGCTTTGAATGAAGTTATAATCAAATAAAACCTTATTAAGATTTAGTTGCCCCATTAGCCACTCGATTACAATTCAGCAAGACCAAAAAAATCATTAAAAAGCACACAAAAAAAAGTAGGAAATTGAACAACAGAGGGAGACAGGGACATGCAGAATCGGTACGTATTCCAAAGACCAATATGCAAACATGGAAAGGCTTTTGCTCTCGCTACCAAGGCCTCACTCAATACGTGGCTGTTGCAGTCTTTAAGCAAATCACTTAGTTGGAATCTCATCCCAGCCAGTTTCTCTATGGCCTCAAAGTACACTGAACTCATCTCTTTGGCTTATGAGTACCCCAGAATCCAAACATGCCCTCCTGCCCAGGGTACCTGATAAGTACCCCGCTCTGAGGGCCATAAGGGGCAGGACTGTGCTCTGTACCAGTGCAAACAGACCTTCCCATTGCAGCGCCCACGCCTTCCTAGGAAAGGATCATTAGTCCAGCTACTAAGATTTAAAAAAAACCCAAACCACAACCAACCAACCCTTCTTGGAAAAGGCCGAGCTGAGAGCCCTGCCTGACCCTCCACCTCTCAGTCTGTCTGCACAGGTGACAGATGTGCCTCCTCCCCTCCCCACACTCACCGAGGGGAAGGGAGGTTGCATCTATTTCTGTTATTAAGTGGATAATGACTCCATATGCTGTCCTGCAGCCAAGCAACAAATAAAAATCATAATGCACAGGCCAAATAACTTCCTTGGAATCTAGACACATTACTGTGCGTAATTCCCTTCTTAATGGTTATAAACAGACCACAGCAATGTACAAAAATAACATTCCACACAGAAGCATGATTATAATCAACTACGTATGACATTTCTGTGCCATTTGGGTTAACTTTTGAAAGCATTCTAACAGAGTTTGTAATTTTTCAGGTAATATCTTGCTTCAGTAATTTTATTTCAAAGTAGAAAACAACACCTAAGGTTATAACTAATAGAGTTATAGAAGCCATCCCAAATCCAAAAACACTATTTTTTTTTTAATTTGCAGTAGAGACGCCCCCCCCCCCCCCAAAAGCCACAGGACTAGTACTGACAACTTATTTCTTCCATGCTGACTAGAAAAATAGAATGTAAACAATAATATTTTTATTGTTCAGACAAGTTACGTTGAACTCCTGGGAGTCAGTGTGTTAAAGTATGCAAAACCCATGACTGAAACAGAACCTTGGAGATCAAACCACATCTCAGTTTGAGATTCACTGCTGGATCTTGGGAAAGACAATTATCTTTGATGTGGTCAATTTTTTTCTGTTCATATAGTGGTGGTAATGATACCTCACAGGACTCATTTAAAGGTTTAATAACTAATGTTTACACAAAATTTTCAAGTAGCTAATTATGATTATTTAGCTAAGTGTTAGCCTAATACATATGTAAGAAACCAATATTAATGTATTCCCAAAGATGATTATCATCATAATTATTACGAATGCCACATGGACAAGTGCAGTTGTTCCTTACCCACCAAGGAATGGTGTCTGTATGATGTTCTGGCCACCTGACAGGAAAGGCATGGCACCTATGGAAAGCCATAACATATGGAAACTACGCTAGAAAAGGAAATATGCTGGCAAGCACAGTTCGGAAATGCCTTAAAAAAGCCTGATTTATGGGCAGAGCAGAGGTGGTGAGGTCAAGGAGGAAGCAGCAGGACAGGAGCGCCAGCACAGCCAGCCAAGAAGTGGCCACAGCAGGCCTGAGATGGAAGAAGAGTAAAGTAGCAGGAGTTGTGGAGAGAACAGGAGGACACAGAGATCTGGGGAAAGAAGTGTCACTGCCAGTTTTCTCAGCTTCACCCAGAAAATACGGGCAACAACTGCACTTGGTGCAGTCCTCCTCAAAATAGAGCAAGTTTTATTCCAGCAATATGAATACATTAGGGAAGCGAATAATTGAGAAGACTTTAGAAGGCTTCAGGAAAAGAAGAATCCTGTAAATAAGATTGAGCAACAAGTCTTTGAAAGAATCCTTTTGTTCCCAGCACAATGCTCCCAAAATCTGCTTCTTCAGAACACTATTCATTTAAGAAAAAATAGAAAAAGGAAGAGAGAGATAAAGGGAAAGCCAAGAACCCATTTTAAGGCAAAAGCACTTTAAAATAATTTTCCTCAGATTTTTTCTACCTATGCCTAAGGGTACATTACCCACACCCCATAACACTGGATGTTCTTGGGCTTTGCTGTTTACATGGCTTTTACCCTAATTGAAGTAAAGTTCCTCAAAGGGCCAGCACAAATTTGTAGTCAGCAAAAAAACTTCCATTGACTGGCCTGCCAGTGAGTAAAGGACAAGAAATTCTGTACAGTCTGTCCTGGTGCTCATGGGCGGCCAACATATATATATATATATACACACACACAGCTCTTTAGTGCAGTGTGCTGCTCTGAACACATGCAATCCCAGCTGCAGGGGACACTGAGGGTTCAGCTGCAGGTGGGAATGACATGGTCTCAGGTTCAACGTGGGCAACCCCACCCCAGTTCCCAGAGGAGTTCCCAGAAAAGCCCCCGCCCTGCCTTTGGCCAGCACTACCTTCTGCAGAGGTGGGGCAGAGGAAGCTGCAGCCTGAGGCTGCTCAGTGCAGGGCAGGAGAAAACCAGGGGAAGAGCAGCAGGCCAGGGTGGGGGCAAGGTGAGCTGGGGAGAGACTTTGAGTGACGCTTCATTCTTAGGGGACCGACTGGCAGTGGGATATTGGGATCAGCTTTCCTCTGATTAGCTCACGGGGGTTCCAGGGCAGAAGCGAGCTTCCACAGGCTGAGGATTTCCCTAAGAAACAAAAGGGACTGCTATTTGCATATCAACCAAAGGCACAGGTTTCATTTTATTGAGCAATGTAGGACAAACCCCCTGGTAATACCTACGCTTGCTCCTATAGTGGACTTTCAGTACAGCCCTGAGGCTGTAATGATTATTGTCACCTTTACTGAAGATTATTGCCAATCTCCCTCTGTCCAGAAAAGGCAAGGCTCATGTTTCAGCTCGGCACATTCTGCTACACCTAAGAACATCAACACTTTAAACACATCATCTATTCAAAGTATTTTATGACTCCTAAAGAACAGACACAATAACAAGAGTAAAGAGGAAGAAGGAAATTATAGTTTCTGTAACGACCACTGGCTTTAGAAATCAAACATTAGCAGGGATACATTTTTACTCTGAGCAAATCTACTTCTGTCAGTCCTTCCTTGTAATACTGGCAGCTGGGTAGATGCAAACTTGTATGAATAGTAAAGGCCTGGAATGTCTAAAAGTTTCACAAACAAAAAAAGTTTCACCACACCCCTCCAAGCTCCACCGCAGTCCATGGGTCTCTAGCAACAGACACTAGTCTACAAGGTTTTAATTTTTCTTTCTCTGATCCTAGCACCATTTATCTCACAGTAATCAAGTCTTTACTAGAACAAGCTTGTTCCTAAACTCTCCCCAAAACCCTAGAACAGTTCCTGCAGCCTGTTATAGCATATTTGTCAAAGGAAAAATTAAACAAGTAGCTTTAAAAAAACCCAAACCCCATCATTCTTATTAACATATATGTATTTTGGCTGCAGTCAGTAGTAAGAAATACAATGTAAGGTAAAGCAAACTACAATGAAACATATTCATGGAATTCAACATATTAAATTTAAGTGAATGATTTCCAGAGTCAGTGTCCCTGTACGTGCTCCATGTTCCAAGTCTGTCTCTGAAAATATCCCAGTGACACAGAAGCCCACAGAATTCCTCCTGGGGGAACTGAGAGTTTTCTGTTAATAACTGATGAAATACAGTGACTTATTGCAATGCTTTTATACAATGAACCTAAATCCAAACTATGCCATGAATGAGCCATGCCAGATGCCCCCTGAAGGGCTGTCGTGGGGTGGGTGACACATTTCTCCCCAGAGGTGAAATCCATCACATCCTCAGAACTTCCAACCTCCCCCATCTGCAGAGCTGTGAGTATTCCCAGAGCAAAATATCTCCTGTTCACACACGCTTTGTATGCACCGTGGGACCGACAAAAGCAAAACAAAACCCCATGTTTCAAGCACACGTAAAACAAAACCTGAAAGTAGAAGAAATGTACACAAATAAATTCAGAAAGAAAGAATTGAGAGAGCTTTACCATTGGCCTTCCAGTGTGTCTATCTATTAGAAAATCCAGGGAAGCAAGCAGTAAATTCAGGTCTCACTGATTTGGAGGTAGCAGCCCCATGAACTTTAATGAGGCCAGAAGTTCATTATGAATTTAATCTGGAAAAATTGCAGTACTATTCTTGCAGGATAGGGCAGGGCACACCGCTACAGGCCTGAAAGGAGCACATAAAAGCATGCCCAGTATGTCACCAAGATACACAAGCTGTATTTTGATGGAATGAGAACCCAGCACAATGCAGAGCTATATATTGCATTGAAGGCTTTTTTGTTTTGGTCATTATTAGGTTCTATTATTACAGGTTTTTATTAAAATTATACATAATTGTAATTGCTAATGTGTTATTATATCCTCTTCTATGTGAGAAGTAATGAATAGCCTAAATTAAGCAAAGAAATAAACCTGTAGGTGAATGCAGGCTTGTTCCCACTGTGATTTATTGCAGGATGTACTTAATCATCCTATGGACTGCTCTAAGACAAAAAGGCAGACAAAAAGCATTTTCTAAGATTTTTACCAAAACTGACATTAGAAGTTTGGGGTTTTGTTTAAGACACAAAATAGAAAGGCATCGAACAGGTTAGAAAGTAGAGTTTTCTCCTTTATTTATTTAAATTTTCAAAAGTAATCATTTCAGCCTGTATATCTTCCAGCAGCTCACAGGTAATGCAGAGCTGGGGAAGTGCAGCAGAGGTGCAGCTCACTCAACCATATGCTGCTTTCCTTAAGTAACCCATTATACCAAAAAAAATAAATATCTTGTGACAGATTGTTTTGACAGCTAAAAAAAGATTTAAATTTCTTGAATGCATTTGACTGAAAGGCAAAAATGTTAGATAGATGTTAATTTAACAGATGTCTAGTTTTGCATCATCAGCCTGAAACAGGCAATTTCTAGCAAGTCTCCTTGCTGTATCACAACATGAAATCCTATGAATTCCATACGGATGTGCCTTTCACAAACTTCAAATGAGCCATTCTCATTCAAAGAGAAGGAAAATTGTTGTGAGAAGATGGTACCACCTGGTTGTACTTCTGATCAAGCAAGTAAACACATCCAGGGATAATAAAACCAATACACTATCATTTACATTACAGGCTGGGATAAGGGAACATTGTTTGAAAGTGTACGTTAAAAGCATTAATTTACATGAGAGAAATAAATAAGATGGTCTCCTAAACCCCAAACAGACTCCTGAAAATCTAATTATCCTATGGATAAATATAGTCCTAGATTTCCTTTATTTTGTTTTGCACTTTGTAAATAAAAATCTTTATATGTTGAGTATAGTCTCATACTCCATAACCACTTCTGTTTTTGTACTGGTTGTAGAAGACACTGAAATGTGGATCTCAAAAGCAGCAAAACCTGTTCTGTGTGTTCCTATAGCAAATGTGCACACAGAATTATTTTTCCCACTTTGCCAAAGAGGAAGCAGAAAATAAAGATTAAGTCGCAGATCGAGAATATTTACTACTGATTTAGAAATGATCCAAACATCCAACTGACAAGCTTGGATCTCTGTTGCTGAAATATAATTTGTGTTTGCTAATGCCACCTGATCTCTAAATAATGAGGATCAGAGATATTTACCTACTTAATAGGAATATTATGAGACAAATCTAATTCATTAAAGGGTACTTAAAATTACACTCTCTGATTTATACACTTATATAAATTGCATTAACCTGTTCTAGTTGTGATCTACATTTTGTGGCAAGCCAATGCATTTAAGAAATTGAATCCAGACTGCATATCTGCGGTTTTGAAAATGGCAAATATGCTTCCCCAGGGACAATATTCATCTGCTTCAGCTTCCTCATCAAGTTTATCATCTTTAATAAGTAGACACCTGTCATTTCATGACCCTGACTCAGTTTTAACACTTTTTCAAAGAAGGATTTGGGTTGAATCTCTTCAGGGTTTTGTTAATTTGTAGTATGCCCCATTTTCTGCCCAAGAAATAACACGACAACACATAATTTCTACAAGCTGAATAATATTAATGATAACTCAGTGAATTCTGGAAGACAAAATTAAATAGTTTACTTCTAAGATGAATATACATAGACTAGAAAAAGTCTGAGTGCATTCAGGTTAATCAAAACTAATTTTCTCAAGAACCAAAACTCCAAAGTTGAGTTCAGGAAAGAGGTTTCTTTGCCTGGTGAGGCCACACCCTGCAGTGACTTAATAAAGGTTTTGAAATGGATGGAAATGTTTTTACAGAGCACTTTTTGTAATGGAGAAAAGTTAAACCCATGAGGTTTACATAATCTAAATGTAGGACATATAGTAAATAAAGAACCCAAAAGAATGGGTTTGCCTACGTGTCTTAACTATGTCACTACATGAAGCACAAAACATATTTGTTTTAGTATGTCTTTACAACAGGAAGGCAAAGAATTAAATAAAATGAGATGAAGTTTTTCCACAAGCAGTAAATCATCATGGGATATCAAGAATCTGCTTGTGATTCATATTTACTATCTGGTCACTGTTGCTTTATATACACATCTTTGATTTTTGACCTTGCTAATTAGGCTGTGTGGAAATACCATCAAATGTTTGAGACAGATGTTAAACACCTGTGAAATCTGCCATAAATTGATGTTTACAA
The DNA here is from genome assembly GCA_035221455.1 of Xenops minutus. Lineage (NCBI taxonomy): Eukaryota > Metazoa > Chordata > Aves > Passeriformes > Furnariidae > Xenops > Xenops minutus. Next base: position 4,768,964 of record JAWWEE010000025.1, read on the forward strand.
GCTTGATTCCATCTGCTTGACTGAACAGAAATCTTACAAACACTGGAAAACATTCCTAACGAAGGTATGCTTTATTATTATTTGGGGTTTGACTGGTGTAACAACTCAACAGCATTGACTATTTTCATTTTGCTTATTATTCTGCTACATAAAATCAATACAGCCCAATAAAACTGTATATGTAGCACACCTCGGGATGATAAAAAAAAAATAAAAAATTGGGTTTAAATGAAACCAACCCTCCCTTGCTGTGGAGCAGCCCAAACTAAAAGCTGACACACAGGAGGGGATCCATTGAGGACACTTTTGGAGGCCCTTTGCCAGCAGTGTCTCGGTGTCCCTGGTACCCAGGGAGGCTGCTCGTGCATTGGCACTCACATGGCACTCACTTGGCAGAGGAGCAGCAGTAAAGCCTTTGGTGCTGAGTTCTAAATGAGGACACTCCAGTTAACAGAGAGATGAACTCAGTCTTGGAGCAAAGGAGAAAGTCCTAGAGCATTCCTGCTCTCAGCTCCTTCTTCTTGCACCAATGTTTTAATACAGACAGTCTCAAAAAAAGTGACGTGACAAAATTCCTGTCCTGACAAACATGCCCTGCTCTGACAAATGTGAGGAATTCAAGAGAAATAAAAGACTCCCTCCATATTTAAAGAAACACAAAAATCAACCCCATGGCCTGACAAAAAGAATGCTATTCTCCCCTCCCGTGTTGAGTATTTCCATACATCTACAAAATTTAAACTAAATACATATTTTTAAAAAATCATTATGAATGCAGTATGTATTGTCTACTGTGTAGCAATTCCTGACCAACTACAGCCTTAAAAACAAGGAAAAAAATCATAAATGAAGATCAGTCACCTAAACCCAGCAGTTTATGTTTGTATATGTATTTGGTTTTAGCAATGTTTAGAAACTCTTCCTTCAGCTAATACAATAGTGAGGGCAAGTGACTGGAGCAGCAGAGGAGTTAGGAAAAGAAAGGTGTACTCTCAAATTTGCCTCAAGTGCTTTGCCTCCCTGTCCTTCGGTGCTCTGCTCTGTGGCTGGAGCTGGTGGCAGGACCAGTTCCTGCAGAAACACTTGGCAGTGCAGAGCTGAGCATCCTCACTGGAAACAGGAGCCCGCATTAGAAAAGGCACCATCTATGGGAAACTGCCATTATGCAAACTGTTTGTGCAGCTTTTTGATGATGAGAAAGATGTGCTGATATGCACCCTTAAGTTCCAAGGAACATCAACAGACCATACCAGTGTAAATCAGTCCATTTCCAATAATGCTGTTAAGCCACGCATGGAAACTTCTATAAAATACAGTCATTTTTCCATTTGCACAGATTCAGTGCGCAGAAATACCATCTCCTTCATTTTCCAGAGGTCTCTTTCTAAACTTTCTTTTCTTTTTTTTTTTCCTCCACGTTTTTATTAAGTCCTCACACAGTCTTTACAATCTAAGCATGGTTTTTCACACTTGATTTTCATTCACATATTTAAATATTTCAGCTGTTCTCAGTGACCTGCAGCTTAGGAATTCACAGTGGTTTTAAAAAGAGGCTAAGGCAGAAAGCAACAAAAGATAAAAAAACCAGTCATTAAGAGCTCACTGAAATTGAGTCTGGGGAAGAAATCTTTGCTCAGCCATACAGTGGGAAAGATTTTTAAAAAGCTGACACTCGATGCAACAGTTGAGAGTCCCTTGTCCTGTTCTGTTGACCTGCTGGTGGTTTTATTAATAAACCTGGGACAGAGGTGTAAACTCCATGCAGATGTGGCTGCCTGAACAGGAAAAAAAATTATGTTCATGCAGCCTTTATGCTCTTTATTTACATCTGTTTTCCATTCAGCTCCTTCAAGGAAATAGCCTATTCAATTTCTCTAATATTCAGGAACCAGATTCTGGAGAGTATGACAACTTGCTATTGTGCAGATATTGCATCATTAGGAGGAAACATTCTGCTGAGGACAGTTGAAACTTCAGGACAAGCCATTTCCACTGAAATGGAAATCAATTTAGTGGAGATCACAGATGAATTGCTTTTCCTCCATCTAAAAGCTAGAGTTTGAACCCACATTATCTTTAAAATTAAACTGATAGTAAACAGTTATTGTAAAATGTTTATGAATATGATTTAGAAGGCACCTAGATTCGAGAGACAGACATTTCATTTTCAGGAAGCTGAGCAAACAGGGTTGTGTTGCCAAATTCAGCAGAATCAAAGAAGACTAATTCTTCAGTCCTCCAGCAATTTTCAATATTTTCTTGCATATTTAAACAGTATCCAACTATTTTATCATTAATACTATTTTCATACAGTCTGGCTATTTTCAAAATCAGGCTCCTGCTTATATTACTTTAGAGAGAACTTTCAAGTGTTGCTAAAATCAGGAATGAAAAGCAGACGTGGAAAATAGCTGGTTTTATTTCCTCCTTCACGTTTGTATTTTGATGCTGACAGAAGCACAACACTCTATACCAAGCACTATCTCTGTTTCTGGCTGAAATGAATTTATCTGCTCTGTGACAAAATTACTACTAAGGCACATTCTATTCATATAGAATTTATGTCTCTCAGAAAAGAAGAATGCAAAATAAACCCCATGTAACTTTAAAATTAATATTCATAACAAGAAACTTATCACCATGACATACTTGAACTGTAAAACTTCAACAAGGTAGAATTCCAAAAGCATTCTGATTATTCCATGCTTAGCTGTATTGTGTGTTCAGCTCATTTGGGGTTTACAGAGTTATCTGTTTTGTAAAGAGGAACATTACAGATAGTCTTTCACCTGCAAAGTAAAACTAAATCAAATTAATATTATATTCTCTTCTGTCTAATGAATTTACCAGCACCTGCAGAAGTTTCAAAATACCTGCATTTTAATTCTTCTGGATCTTGCCTCACTCTTCATCAATGCAGTCATTTTCCCACCCCCAATTATTGGAGCTTAATTTTGCTTTTTATTTTAATTCACGCAGTTCAGAGAAAAATAAAAGTTAAAGTTACTGTACCTTAACAAATGTACCTAAAGTGGCACTATTTTTGCATGCATGAAAGCTCAAAGCCTCAACAACTCCCATGAGCGATTACTCTTCTAACACTAATTAGATATTTGCTAATTAGTGTCTGATGTGTGAAATGAAAAACATTTTGAAGCTGAAATGGATAGGGTCTATAAAGATAGCAGCACTATCCCAATTCCCTTTTTTCTGTTATCATATTTCATAAATATTAATAAGATCACATGATACTACCCCTTCTATAAAATTATCTTTCTCAAAGAAGTCTATTGTTTGGTATAATAGGGCTGTGTCAATATTTTGCATTTGCTGTAAAGCACTCAAAGGAGGGAAGTGTTTTCTCTCAATGTTAAAGAGATGTCACATTTTTTGCATCATCTTTATGCTGCAGGAACTGGCCCCTTTTTTAATAGTTTATCTTTATTCCACTGAAACTAAGAATGTAAAACAGTATGGCATAATCCTTTACATTTGTGAATAATCTTTGTGAATGTTTCTCATTTCAAACGTATCCCAAATGAAATATAAATGATGACACGGTTTTTTTCCTGAAGCAGATGCTGAGAACATCAAATCATTGTCTGTGATGGTTGTTTTCAGGAAAGGTTTTGGAATGTTAGAACAGTTCAAATGTAACAGTGTCCTCAATACATTCATACTAGAGGTGTTGGAACAATATCTACCTGTGATCATGCACAGAAAATTCTTCCAAATTGCCAGGGAGAGTTACCAGTGTCTTTTAATGATATAAAACTATTATTTATCAAATATTAAGTTCCAAGAAAAAATTTCAAAGGAAAAAAAAATATTATTAAGGTGACACAGGTAAATAATTCCAGAGGAGGAAGTTAATTCCCAAAAGGAATACTGAAATGCTGTTTTATTGTACCTGCTCACCTCTAAATACGGGTCATATCAGAAATGATATCACAAGATTGAAACCAACATTTTAAATGGTAGCTAAGCCTGAATTGACAAAGGTGACATTGAAACAAAATAATGACTAGATTGTCACTTTCCTCAGGGTGACATTTTGTGATTATAATAATACTGATCAAGATGATTAGAACAACAATAAAAGGCAAGTTCTAAGAAGAATAAAACAGACACAGGCACAATAATACACGGCAAGTGAAGCTACAATTTTGCATTTCACTTTTTTCAATGGAATTTCTTCATTTCAGCTCAAAGTTAGGCAGCTCATCAGTCCCAAAGGTGTTTCTGAAATAGAAGCCACCTCTCCTACCCATACACTGTGCTTCTCGTTTTTCACATGTTCAATGAAAGAGTAAATTCTTCAATATCTATTTATCCTGAGACAGTAATTTACACTTTGCATTAGTTCGATACCTTTACCTAACTTAAAATAATTAAAGCATCGCAATATTATTCACACTGATATTTGGGAGCAAATTCCAATTTCACTTACATTTGTTTGCTTGTTGATGTGAACTCATTATCTACAACAGCTATGCCCTCTATCCTTAATTACTGCTCCCTCCTTTACAAACATTATGGAATATCTTCTAGAACATACTGACACAATTTGCCTTTTACAACCCTGAAGATCCCTGTGGTAACAGACAGTGATTGGGATACAGAAGAAAACAACACAGTTCTGATTAAACCTGCATCCAGGTGGTCCCTGGGGGTGGACAGAAGGCTGAGATGGACAGTGACTGCTTTCCCTGTGATTACACTGAGAAGCCAGAACCAACTGAGACAGATGTATATGATATGATCCATACATCCATATGTTGTTTGGGTGCTTTGGGTACACTACACTCAGGAGTTTCAGGGTTCCTATGACACACTCCCTTAGCCATGACAAATCTCCCCCAGCTTTGCCTTAGGAATCACTCTCGCCAGTGCATGGCAGAAGTGGCAGCACCCACCAAAGGCAATGCCACTGCAAAGAGCACCCAGTGCCCTCCTTGGATCATCAGTGCCCATTAGTTACTGCTCTTGTAGCAGTCAAAGCTTGTTTGGCTGGGCAACACAGGCTTTGCACTCTCAGCTGCCAATTAACATGAGCTGAAGTGCTTGTAAATAATTAAACTTTACATTTCTGAGTTCTGTACATATTAATCTGGTCGTGCTCTGCTGATACTGTGAAGTAAAAAAAGTCACAACATGTTTGTTTCTTTGATCTGTAAAATAAATGACTAGTTAGAGCCAAGCATCTCACAAACACAGGATTTACGGTGTACCTACCAGGAAGAAAAAAGGCAAGAAAGTTTAGTTACTGGGACAAATGTATAAATTGTTAGGAAAAAAAGACTGGCAGTCACTCAGCCTGAACAAGCTGCTGTGTTCAGGGAAGTACAACTGCCCTGAGCACAGCTATAATCCAGTTTTTCAGTGCTCTGCATACACTGAGGTCCTTCCAAAGCACAGGCACCGATTCTGGCTCAAACACATCCCTCCTGGAAAGGAGACGACTCACCGGGTGTTTTGGAGTAGCACAAAATAGCCGGCACAGTCCGTGCGGGGATATTTTTGGTGAAAGTTGTGCCAATGCTTCGGGAGTTCACGGAGGTCAGGCAGCTGCCTCGGGCACAAGTCAAGTCAGGCACAAGTGCAACCTGGGGTAAGCACGGGGTGCTGTTCCTTGTAGGCATCGTTATGGTCCTAAAAAGCTGGCTCGTGTGCCCATTGCTAACATGGCCCTGCTGTACCATCAGTGGGGTGGCAGCAGCTGCTGGCCTGCAGCATTCCTGAGAAACTGTTTTACCGGGCATGAGCAAGGGATAAATCAGATTTTCCTTCAAGCTACTTTTACTTAGGTAGAAATAGGAGAAGTCCTGCAAGGGCAGGAATGTATCTGTTTTCAGAGGAGATGTAGTTCAAGCAACAAGCCCCTTTTTTTTTAATAGGTAACTTCAAAGAAAACCTACACAATTCATGTGTAGAATACTAATAATCTGCACCTTTGCATTCTTCTGTTTTACATCAGTCTTACAACCTGTTAAGGATATTTCATTAATATATTAAAAATATTTCATATTCAGTATCTAATTCTTTTAATTTCAACTGCTTTCTTGACACTCTTACAGCATAAATATATGGAATTGTGTAGGGCTAATCAACCTCACTGTATGGCTTAAAAAAAAAATCCACTAATTAAAATGAATCTTTTATAAGACTGGTTATGAGCCATCATCCCTATGCTTAAGAAAAAGCTTGTCTAGCAACTCAGCAGCTCCCCACTTTCTGTGCTATTTCTGCCATTTCCTTGCAAAATATTGAATTAACTGAATCTCTAGAAAGGAAAATTCCTTACACTTCACTTCACTTATCAGGGAAGTTGTTCCTAAAGATCATGGAGAAAATCACAGCAGGAAAAAACGCCTGGCTTAAAATATAAACAAATTTTAAAAGTGTTTCTATTATTACTAAACATTTCTTCATTTAAATGTCTGGAGAAAGAGTAATAGCTTAAGTTTTAAGATAATGAAACTCACTTTCTATGAAAATGAAATGGCATTATATTGTGTAACAAATGATTGTTTCTGCATTTTCTCTCCCTAACCAGAATTTGACATTCATTGGCAAAGTTTAATTATTGAACTTTTTATCTAAATAAAAAATGGAGAAGAATTTGTCAGAAGACTGATTTTATACAGCTGTCAAAGAATAACAGTGGGTATTAAAAGTATTTAATAGCCTTGGATTCACATAGCTGCAGATCTTTCTATACCTTGGTGAAAAGCCTGAAAACCCCATTGCATTTGCATGCTCTCCTAATGTTTCCTGGCACATGGAACCTGCTATTTTTTATAAAATGAATTTTGGTCTTTCACACAACCATTGTACGTTGGAACTGTTCAAGTTCCTACGTTCTAATTTTTTTTTCAAATATTTCCAAGTGCGTGAGCTTTTATTCTGAGAATGAACGTCTTGCATGACTGAAACTTAATGAGCTGAACATTCTGCTTTAATGTTCTTCCTAATGGATCAAATAGAGAATGTGTTAAAGAACAAACAAACAAACAAACAAAAATCACAAAGTTTGTGCTCAGGAAATTAAGCAAATATCTGTTATGGCTACAGCTGTTTCTAAGCCTGATCTCACGGAGTTTAACTGGGTGGAGCTGTGAGACTGTTCTATCCTGTCCAACTCATGTGGGTGTTTAATGAAGGATAAGGGGTAGGAACTGTTCTGGAGAAAAAAGGACCTGAATAAAAATCACAGACATTCATACCATAAAATCACAGCATGGTTAAAGCTCATCCCATTCCACCCCCTGCCATGGGCAGGGACACCTTCCACTCGATCAGGTTGTTCAGAGCCCCGTCCAACTGGCCTTGGGCACTCCCACGGATGGGGCAGCCACAGCTTCTCTGGGCACCCTGTGCCAGGGCCTGCCCACCCTCCCAGGGAAGGATTTCAAATCTAGTTTTAACATCTAATCTAAATCCCTCCTCTTTTGGTTTAAAACCATTGCCCCAAATTTATATACATGAGTGTACAGAGCACAAAATTTATAATATTTCCATGTCATTCATTAGATAATATCTATTGCTGTAAGGAGGTCAGGAGTTTTAGTAAATAGACTCTTTAAGTATATATATGATTCTTGCTTTCTTTTTGTTGTTCTTTAATTATCCTTTTAATATACAGTGATATTTTGCAGATAATATTAATCTACTGTTGGAGATTGAACTCCTGGGGAAGAGAAAGGGGAGAGCAGTACAAGCAAGTCCCATGCAATTTGTGTTGTCAGAGTGCCCAGGCAATAGCCCAGGTCAGCGCTCACTCAGCAACAGGAAACACGACAGCAAAGGGCACAGGGAGTTCAGCTGCACACCCCAATCACACATTTCTCACCCCAAGGAACTGGGACACTTAATAATCTGTAAAGTAGCTGCAGGACTACTGATGTTAATGAACTACTGTGAATTGCCACACTATGACAGAGATAAAACGCCTGAACACCACAATCCACTTGGTAGGGAAACACCAAAAAGAAAACAATCACAATCCCTGTAATATTACCAAGAATAAAAATGGTAAATTGTGTAAATTCTCATGCTACCAGCAACAACTCTCTTAAGCTTAGATTTTTCCACTTCAGAATTTACATATTTGTATTTTATATATATATACACACAAACATAAATTTGTTAAATATTCCAACGACACAGGACTTGTAGAAAGAGAAGCTTAACTGGTCACACTGACCCCCTAACCTGACAGTAGAATTCCCATGGTAATAAGCTGGAAGACAAGGATTGGCCCCTCAACCAGCAGTGTCGACGTGGCTGTAGATGCTGCTACAAATGGTGCAGAGCAGTTCTGTCAGCACTAGGATTATAAAGTACATCTGTATTGACATCCTGCTTCTCCCAACATGACTGATTTGCCTTTTGTAACTTCAATGTGATAGATTTTGAAAGAGCCACGGAGGTGATCAATAGCAATTTTTCATGGCATTTTTGCTATTTCAAACTTATTTTTCCTTTACTGTTTTTACATTCAGTGCACCCAAAGGATTCACCTCAGTCTCCATTCAGAAATTATTTGAGTTTAAGCAAACATATACATTTACTTTCCATCTCTTCAAAAATCTGTGGGAAAGGCTCTTATCACATTGTCATTCATCCTCTCATCAACCCTACCACCAGTGTGTAGGGAAGACAGGAGCAATGGACATTCCTATGGGAAGCAGACCTGTTTAATGCCAGTAGAAAAGGCACTGGCAGTGCCTGTGTGGCACCAGGGTTTGTGGTACCCAAGAGCACAGGCCTCTGGCCATGCCAGCCTTGTCCAGCCTTGCTGGAGCTTTGCTTTTATCTCTAATGATCATAATCAAGTGACTATTGCCTAATTGGTGCTACTTGTCCTTAGTTTTGTATACCCATGTGAAATAACCCTAACTTTTAAGGAATTTATAATGACAAGTGGTCGGTCTGGGCAGCATTCCATGGTTCTGACCCTTGTGTGACTGCAAGGAGAGAAATCAGGGAACAAGAGTACAGCACATGAGAGACTGCATATCCAGTAAATGCAGACATCACACAGAGCTGCAGAGCTGTGGAGAAGGAACAAGGCTGCAAAAACATGCCACACACCTCATGGGAGCCCCAAGTGTTCCTGAGGTGAGGAGGATGGAAAATCCCTGGCAGCAGCATCATGCTCCTCCCAGCCAAAGGGAAAGATGGACTCCTTGCCAGCAGTGCTGGTCTCCTCCTGCAACAGGAATGACATCCAAACCTCCCTCCTGGCCTGAACTTCCCAGCCTGGGCACCCAGGGGCAGTGGGAGTGTGCCATAATGTGAGAAAGGAAAGGGTAGATGCTGGGTAGTGTATGCAACAGTTTTAATTGTATTATTGAGCTGCTTGATTTTGCTTTTTCTTGAGGCTTTCTCCCCTCTCCTCCTCCTCCTTTTTCTGTAACAGTTGCATGTGGCCTGACAGTGATTTTTTGATTTGCCTGCTATGATTTCAATTACATCTACAGTAAATTCTTGGCTTTACATATGGTTGTTCTTTTTTGCCCATAAGTAAGACTTGGGCGATAAAAATAAGGAGGTAACCTGAAGTTAAGGCTAGGTCTCCAGTTCCCCAGTGAAAGTGTGATTTTTAACAAAAGCTTAAGATCCAAATCATCTTACACTGCTGTAAAACAAGGAGACAAAAGCAGAATGTACTCTTTTAATTATTCATGTTCAAAATCCATATAGATTTTGTTTTGAAAGGCTAACTGTGATTAAAGAACAGAAGGAAAACATATGTCTAAAGAAGCACTGTTAAAAAAATACTTCAGAAAAATGTTTCCTTGCATAAAAAAACCCCTTCTAACTTCAGGAGCTATTTAGCAAGATATTTGTGCACAACCAACAGGCAAAAATGCCTGAGTCACTCCAAATGAGTGCGAATTGGCAGGTCTGCAGAGCTCAGCACTGGCTCTGCTGCCAAGTGTCATGCTTCATACAGAAGACTCACGCATCAGGTGTCCATGTCACACTTTTATTTCACTCTGCATAAATCTCACACAGAGAAATCTTGACAAGGTTTGTTTTATGCCAACACAGTACTCCATAAGCATTTCTCTGATGGGAGCTGGGAAGACCAAGAGCTGGCAGCTAGATGAGCCTAGGTGAAATTTTGATTCCTGCATCAGATGCAGAAGTTGCCCAGTGAAGTGCAGTGCCAGTCCCTGCCCAGGAGCTGTGTGGGATGTCCTCAGAGCCTCCAGCCCAGCCACGGTCACGGCCATGCTCTGCTGCACTAGCAAATCTAATACACACTGACCTTGCTTATACTCCTGCTTTTAGGCTCGGGAGAAAACGTCTTTGTTTTTGTCAAATGAATGATATAATGAAACCTGTCATGTGGCAAAGCACATTCAAACAGATTTTAGTGTGTCATGTAACTAGTATTTTATGTTTTATTCTATTTAGTGGTTTGAGTTCGCTCTTTTATACAACACTCACATGTTTTGTTTAATTCTGTCTATATTTCATCCTATTTTGTCACATCTGATTAACCTCTATTTGAAACTCTTACTTTGCATTAGCACACTGGCTCTATTCCTATCTGTTTTGAGCTACATGGATAAATCATGTGCTTGGAGCAGTGCCTCAGTAATCAAATTATCTGCTGAGAGTGCAGTTCCATGCTGTAATTTTTGCTGGTGCCGGACCCAGTGTAAACAGATCCTACCCTCCTCCTCTCGCACCCACTCAGCCCTGCCAGCTCTGCCCCACTGAGCTCACAACTGCAAACAAAGGAGCCGAGCACCTGACTTACAGGAACTGCTCTATTTTGATATAAAACCCCAAAAACCAGCAAACCAAACAAAAAAGAAAAGTTAAACAAACAAAACAAAATGCAAAGAAACCCCAAACTGAGCATCATTTATAAAGTGATGTGGAAACTTCATGTGTGAAATTTCACCTTCCAGGCACTGTCCCAGGGACAGGAGGGAGAAGAGGGGCAGGATCTAGGCAGGGGCTCTTTCATCAGCCTTGCTGGAATTGATCTCTGTGCAGACTCTGCCTGGAGGGCAAGAAGGTGATGGGGCACAACAGGCACCTTAAAAGGCAAAGGTCATGATCCTTTGCCTGCCCCAAAGAAGATAATTTGCTAAAGATTTCTTCCTCTGTAGAGACCCAATTCCAATTTTGAGCTCAGTTGCCTTTGTATACTTTATTCACAATATATCAAGACACCCATTCACTATTTTGCACTGTGTTTGAAGAAATGCAGGTATACATTCTGCAAATTATGGAATCTTGGCAATATTCCACAGCAATTTTGCATTTTGATCACTTTTTTTTTTTCCTCTATGTATTGTTCATGACTATTACTCTTTTATTTTTTAAAATACCTTTTAGATATATAAGCTATACAGGGAAGAAATCCATCCTAAGAATTACTGGAAGCTAACAACTCCCAGCCACCTGAGAATGGCTCTTCCATTTCTAAAGCCCCTGCGATACCTTCTGAGTGATTCAGACCACAGAGCTAAGCTGACAGCTGCTATACAAGACTCAGGAACCCTCTGCATTAGGCACCTCCAGGTCTTCTCCTTTCATGTGATACTGGTGCTCCCTTTCCATTTGCTGCCACCCTTGATCCTCCCAGTGCTCTGATGCCACACACAATTTGGCTGCTGGCTTACCAAGAAGAGTTCTTGTACTGAAATGTGCCCTAAGATCGTTTCATTCCAAGAAGGAGTTTCATCCTGGGAACAGCAGGTTTCAAAAAGAACAACGTTCAGCAGGAAAAGAAAAATCACTACTCCGTAGGGTATTTTATGAAAATTCCCTGGAAGAGTATACAGGATAAGCAACTTATGCACAATGCCTTATTAAGCACAGGATTCCTTGGAAATTGTGTTCTCCAACAGGAGGAATGTTAAATCTGCCTATGACAGTTATCTCCTCCACTTGAACATTTATTTCCTTATCTTTTCAACTTACTCCTTTAAAATACTTTACAACACCCTGATTTTTGGACCAAGTCAGGCAGTGAACTCATTTTCCTGATTAAAATGGCATGCAACATCCCACACCCGACACTCTACTAACATGAACCAAGGTGGGTTCATTCAATTAGAGAGGGATATGAGCTTCTGCATTAAGCATAATAACACCATTTCCCATTTTAGTGACCATTTCTTGACTTTACTGTCAGCAAACATTCCATTTTGCATGACAGTGGGAAGCTGGAAGAAGAATCACTGATACATGACTGTGGTTACGTTTACCATGTGTGGCAGAACGTTCTTGGATAACACCTCCATTTGTCTGTGACACAGCAGGGAGTAAATGAAAATGTTTATTCTGACCCCTCAGCAAAAAGAACTCCCTTAATCCACTCACTGATGAGATAACACTGTAGGATTACAATAATCAACTTGCAGTATGTCCTCTATTAGGGCACTAAAGATACAGAATTTCATATCCACTGGGAAATGATTCTTTGCTTACATAACTCTGACAGGCTTTCGCCCTTCGAGATCACATTTTTCACCCCATGCTGAGACCTCAAACTGCTTCTGTATCAAGTGGCTAATACTAAACTAACTACTACAATTCTAAAAAGCCTGCAACTAAAAGAAAAATTGTTTGCAATGCCCACTATCGATTTAAGTAATGTAATGATAAAGAGACAGATGTTAACAATATACTTAAGCTTCTAAGCATCCTCATAGGGGTAGAGTTACAATGAACTGCTTGAGAAGGGCTCTTATTTAAATGTAGATACAAATCTCAATGGCTTCCTGCCCTAACAAATTTAAAAATTACTAATACTGTGGGTAAAGCGATTGCCCCATGGATTCCACCACTGCTCATCGTGACCACTGCCTACTGTCATGCAGGAATTCTCCATTTGCCACAGAATTACCGAGTTTTGTCAAAATTCACATAGTGAAACATGGGGAGGAGGGGAGGGAAGACGAGAAAACTCAGATAATTCATTCCAACCAGTATTTTTTCCATACGCTTTTCTAAAGGAAATTTTAAGTGTCAAAAAATACATATCTTGTGCTCATTATTAAATGCTAAATACCACAGTGTTTTGAGCTGCCTTGTGGCCATTGTAAAGAAAACAGGTGTTCTGATAGATTATAAAGTGTGAGTCAGAGGATGTGCAGAACAGAATTTTAATGAGCCTGCGAGCACACAAGTCTGACTAGCCTTTTGAACATGATGCTAAAACACTGAAAGTAGTCTTAAAAGAGACAAAAAGCAGGAAAACAACTAAAAAAATCCTCATTAATGTACCCGGAGCGAATGCGGTGCAGGGAGTCATTAAGGCAGGCTTTTTGTGACCGCCAGGTCTGCGGAGGGGAGAGAAACTCCGGACAAGCCCTGGGGCTGGGCTGGGCTGGTTCAAAGGGGCATTCGTTCATTCAGTCATTCATTCATTCAGCAGCGCTTGCCTCTGGTCCGCCCGGCTCCTGCTGCTAAAACATGCACGTTTCTTAATGAGCTGCTCTGCTGGGTGAAGGGCCAGCCCGATGTGACAGCAAAAACACGGGGAATTGTGCGCTGAGCACCTAATGCAGCCCCCAAAACAATCTGCACTGAGCACCCAATGCAGTCCCCAAAACAATCTGCATCCAATGCAGCCCCAAAACAATTTGCATCCAATGCAGCCTCCAAAACAATCTACACAGAGCACCCAATGCAGCCTCCAAAACAATCTGCACTGAGCACCCAATGCAGCCCCCAAAACAACCTGCATCCAATTTAGCCCCAGAACAATCTGCACCCAATGCAGCCCCAGAACAGCCCGCACTGAGCACCCAGTGCAGCCCCAGAACAGCTTGCACTGAGCACCTAAGGCAGTGCCCAGTCCCCATCCACCGTCTCCGGTGTGAGCAGCAGATGGCACAGAGCCTCTGTGTGGGCTTGCTGACGTGTGCTCGGAGACCTTCCCAAAAACGGGAGCTAAAAGCATCCTTAGGGCATCAAGAGAACCACTCGAATCACTCCCACCGTGACAGTCTTACAGAGCCTCTCCGGCGGGTTTAAAAGACAATAAACAAAGAAGATATTCTGTGATTGACATTTAGGAATAAAGTAATGTTGGGGGAATAATTAAATAATTCTCGCAAGCTCAGTGTCTCAGGAAAGTTTTCTCTGACTGATAGCAAAATTGCAGTGAAAACCAAGCACAAGCATTACTAAAAGGAGTAGGTCTTTGGGGTGTGGATGTAAGGAAGTTGAAGTGCTCTCCCAAACTGACACCATACCAGTTTCACTCGCCAAAGGAAAGGACAGAGGGGAAAAATGACACCTGTACACGGTATAAATGAGCACTTGCAGTACAATCAGCTTTGTGTCAGTGTTTGTTTTGATATCTCTGAGCTTGAAGTTAAGCATAAATGTAAATACAGGAGCGAACCTTTAGAAAGAGGACCTCATCAGATACAAATCTGTGTGCAAAATATGCAGAAAAAATATTTGGGGCAAAAATATGACATTTTCTTTATATGGATTAACTCCTTCAGTATAATTCCATTAGACTGTTAATGATTCACACGCTTCATTAAGGTTATTCTCTTCCTACAAATTTCTGTCAAGCACATGGTATCAGTATCAGCACTGTGCTTCTGCAGCAAGCTAGTCCATGCTTTGTGAAGCACACAAGTTGTTAAGTGTATGCATTTTTCGCCTCCCACACACTCCTGGACATATGCTGTTTACTTTTTAAACTCCAAAAAGTGAGCATAGAAAATTACTTCTGCACAGAGGATTTCTTTAGCTCAGCCCTAGAAGCAACATCCACTTAGGTTTCTGGCACTGGAAGCTGATGAGGAATGACAGAGCATTAACAGCAGAGGGAGGGAGCTATTCCTCACTGCAAGGGCTACCTGAAAATATCAGGTATAAAAGTCAGAACAAGAAACAGAGCAGCAGACTCCCTTCATAAAATTTGCTGTAACACCAATGCACAGTCCCTTCTGATGACACCAGGTACATGATTTCAAACACAGACCGAGGATCTACAGTCTTGAACACAAATGCAGAACAGGCTGATCAACCTGGCCGTACTGGCTTTCAGTCAACAGGGACAAGGTTTTAACTGCTTTCCTGAAGCAGAGAAGGTAAAATGGCCCAAAGAACGGGGGATAGCCCAGAAAAGGTACAAAAAGTCCAGGTGAGAACTAGCAGGAAGTCTGAAAAAGAGACACCCTTGGGAAAGCCAGGCTGCCAGTCTGCTGCCGGTGTGACTGGCTGGGCACCTTCAAGGGACCTAGAAAGTGTGAAAATCCAACATGCCAGGACAAGGCTTGAGACCCAAAATGTCAAAAGTTGCTTTAAAAATGTGGTCCTGTGTTATTTGAGGAGGAGAGAATTGTTGTGCTTTTCTGATGCCCTTGTGGACTTGTGAGGGTATAAAAGAGTGTGTGTGCAATACATTTGTATGTATGTGGGAACGTATTTCCAATGCATGTGAGAATATATATCCTATGGATATATAATGAAAGAATCAGCTTTCACACAAAATCTCCTCCAGCAGGGGCAAACTTGGAGTGCATCTCTCCACAGCAGAACTCAGAAAACATAGGGCAGGTGCATACAGAATACCCCTTGGAGTGCTTTAATCCTTTCATTAAGCCTTTAACCTTCACACTGCATACTTTGTGTTATTTTCTGGCACAGTTGTTTTCCTCCTGTTGTTCTTCTGGATGGATTTACACATTTTTAGAAAAATGTCAAATTAAATTTCTCCATATTTAGATAATCCTATAAAAAACTTTAGGGATATTTCCTGTTCGCTTTCATTCTTCTCCCTGCTATTGTGACTTTAAAAATTTAAATGGAAGTAAACTTGGTAAAAGCTAATTAAGAAAATCATGAAGTTCAAAAATTGTATTAAAGAAAGAGAACAAGCAATTGAAAGAGAAAGTATGTTGAAATTCCAGTTTGCATCTCTATAAGCAAAAAAAAGGATCTACAACTAAAATTTGTGTACGAATGCCTTATAAGTACAAATATAATGAAACTACCCTGACTTTCACTGAAGTGCCAGCCCACGCAGAAAATGCCTGTATTATTATAGCTTAAAGGATACATGTAGGTGGTGGGAAAGGTGACTAGAGTTTCATTTTCCTTGGCCATACACTCTGGTCTTTTTTAAAAAAGAAAAATCCCACAACAATAAGAAACTGGAAAAAACAGAGTACATCAGGATGAATACTGCTAAATTATTCCACACACCCACCTCTCCCAATCACAATCAAAATAATTCAAGATGCAGAAAACCTGTGACCTGAACACACTTTCTGCACTAAAAATACAATTTATATGACTTATTTGCAATGCTCCTGAACAATACAACACATGCAGTGGGTACATCTGTATCACAGGCATTCAATCTATAACCTGCCAAGCACCTTTAGCTAATTATTTAGTGCTCCCGATTTCCCCCTTCAGTGAGCTGAAGATCACTGGTGCCAGGGATACTCATTCAGCCATGAACACAAGATCATCTCGGAGCACTTTCAGCATTTTTCTCTTATGAAGCTTTTTAATCTATAATTAGAGAATTCTATACCAAGTGTACACTTGTTAGCTCTTTACAATCTACTGCAAAACATATGTTCAAAAAAAGATATTAAAGAATAGCTTGAATGGGCATTTTGGTTCCTCTCCAAATGGATACTGGACATTTTCAAGGCATCTATTTACACACAGCCAGCCAGGAAACACGAGCATTGGAACTACATCTTTGATGGAAAGAAAAGAACCTTCATAGATATCTTTGCATCACTGGCTTTAGTTTCAGTAGGATTATTATTTCAAGTTGTAAAAATTAATTAGAAAAATTGGTATTTTACAAGCTTGCTTTACAAGGCTAAATGGCTCTGCTTCCAAACGTGTTCCACCAAACTCCCAGTTCTCTCAAAATCTCTATTAGTATAATCCAGCTGAAGTGTTAAGAATAGATATTGCTGTTTCAATTATCAACAGATGGCTTTCACGCAGACTTGTTTTCAGGCTCACAATCAAATGAAACCTGCTCTAACAACTTCTTCCATGCTTCTGTTTCTCAGAGTCAAGGTGAATCAAAGGAAAGGAAGCCCTTTTCCAGCTTAATGGAAAACATGTTGATGATGTTCTTTCTGACTTCAGCAACAGAAGCTTCCAGAGTAAGGCCTGGGCTCAGTATAGGTAAACACTAAAGTTTTCACCTTAAGGTGCTATAGGTGCCATTTAAGTTACCTTTTAAAATAGCTCTATTGTACACGTTGCATATTTATCACTTGCCTACAGAGAGTAGGTAGGAGTTTGACAGTGTTGCCAAAGAAATGTCAGTAAATGAAAACCAAGTGCCTAAATTTTCAGTGGAGAACAATAACCCATCTAATTATTGCACATAAGCGACAGCTTTTGTGTTGTAAACACCCAATAATCAGTTAACCCTCTAGGTTTGAGAACAAAACGTTCAAAGTATTTAAATGACAATACCAGTGTAATGGTCCTTTAAAATTAAAATGCATGAGGCTTAATAGTTTACACCCTGCCAAATCCTTAATTCAGTTCAGAGTGCTCAGGTCTTCAAGGAAATAATGTCTTCCATTGCCCATAAAAGAATAACTAGAGCAAAAGGAACCACATACATTTTTATTTTCTTTTTTAAAGTTGATTGCTTGGAAATAGCCAGTGCATGAGCATGCCTATAAATCAATTGCTTCAAAGACTTAATCCAGGCAACTAACTAAAGAGAAATGTCTAATTGTCCCAAAGGAATCTTTAGCTTTTCTTCCCTTGCTCACTACGATAAAACTGAAAATGGCACAAGCACACACCTTATTTCCAATAACAAATTTATCAGATGTGGTCTTGTAAAAGCCGGTATGCCTCGAGGAGGGAGATGAGTTTACAACTGACATCAGACTGTATTGTCTTTCCTTCATCCACATAAAATAACCTCCTGCCTGCTGGGTCCCAGAGCTGCAGGTGGGAGCTGTACAGCTCACCTGGGGAATGAGAGCCCCATACATCTCCCCTTGGACCACAGAGAGGCCCAGCACAGCATCACCTGTATCTGGCTTTCAAAGACTTGAAAAAGAAGAAGAGGCAACAGTCTCATTGACATTGGTGTACAAATGCCAACAGACTAGTAAGCAAAGTTCCCTATTCCAGTCACTAGTGCACTGAATTGCCCACCAAAGTTTGTCCTCAAGTGAAGGAATACATAAAGCAAGATGTAAAAACCACCGCTCTCATTTCATTATTTTTTTCAGTTATTACATTCACAAGAACAAATAACATCCAGGGGATTTCCATATTTGAAGCACAGCCAAAACTGGTGCTGTAGGAACCGGCTGTACCACAGCCTGTTAGATGTATTCAGTTTTGTTTTCTGAGCATCATTCCAGTGGCACAAATGATATTTCCCACATGCCCTCAGTCTGCAGAAGTGATGACGAAAGCTTCATAAATTACTGATGCACTGCTTAGACATACTTTATAAAATCAATAAATTCTTCATGAAGCAATGGAATGATGTGAAAGCTTCCAATAGAGATTGTATGTAGGTCTTCCTTGGGTAGTTGCTAAACAGAAAAGACCCTTTAGAATTGAGATTAAGATGAACCAGCTTCTCAATTTGACAGAGCACTCACGGTAATGAAATTAGAACAGCTTCATTATTTTGCAGCACTCTAAACCAGAAGTGTGCTAAAAACACTCATAAAAGTTACACAGCAAGAATGTAGAAGAAAGAGCAGAACCAAGACTGCAGTGGGTAGAGACTTGGCTGTGGCTGCTGGTGTGCAGCAGCACAGACTGCTGTGGACAACTAATAGCTAGTAAAAACAGGCCTGTCTTTACCTTCTATCCTCCCTCCTGGAAAACTGTCAATTGAGAAAGAACTGACTTTATTGACAGCACATTAATTAGTGGATGTTGCATATTTAGGGATAACTTCAAGTTCTGACATGGGTTACAAGAACTCCCCAAGGTCTGTAAAGCAGATACTAACACGTGTTCAACTCTTTTTCCATTGAATGTACAATTTTTCAGCCCTACAGAAAAGCAGCACAGCAGAACAAACTCAGAGAGATACACGTGAAGTAAGTACTAAAATATTTTTCAAATTATTTAAAGAAAGATGAGCCCTGCCTTCTCTCAATGGACATTCAAGAAGTTCTTACTTTCCTTTCTCTCCCTAAATGTCAGATGTTTCCTGCTTCTTATTTTCACATCTAAACGTGCAGGGCACACCTAAACCTGCTGCTCAGCTAATCCTGCAGGGCTGATGTGCACAAATAGACTGAAAACAGTGCACTGCTCTTCTGTGGCAGGTTTAGAAGCAACACATCATTTCCAAATAAAAGTCATACACTGAGTTTTTCCTTCCCACAGGGCTGTGTGCTGAGAGAACTCTTTCTTTTAACTACATATCCAAATGTACCTTCAAATTACCAGATCCACATAGGAGAATTTAATTCCTTAAAATATGCTGTGACTGTTTAGAATATGAGGGAGATCATGTTTGCAAACCCACCCACAAGCTTAGGAAAAATGTACGTTCTAAAACACTACTAGAATTGGATGTATTTTACTTTATGGGATTGAGGAATGAATCCATTGAGGAATCTGAGATGCTTGTGATTAAAAGAAAAAAAAAGTTTTTTGAAAGTTTGCAGACTGGAGAGAAGCATTAAACCCAACGCTTTCCATAAATGTTAATTTTCTTCACAGTATGGCATGGGCTGTGCTTTGGATTTGTGCTGGAGATGGTTGGATGGCACAGGGATGTTTGGTTATTGCAGGCAGGGCTTGCACAGAGCCAAAGCTGCTCTCCACCCAGCAGGGAGGGGGCTGGGAGGGGGCACAGCCCAGGGACACCCATAGCTAGGGAATCATGCTCAACATAGGAAGTAGGGAGAATAAGGAGGAAGTGGGCATGTTCCCAGTGGTGACATTTGTCTTCCCAAGTCACCAATGTGTGATGGGGCCCTCCTGTCCTGGGAATGCTGAACACCTGCCTGCCCCATGGGAAGTGGTGAACAAATTCCTTGTTTAGCTTTCACCATGGAATTGTTTTTATGCCAAACCACAAGTTTTTTTCACTTTTACCCTTCCAATCCTCTCCCCCATTCCAGTGAGCTGTGTGAAGTTTAGCTGCCAACTATGACAGTCCTTTCTGGTGCCCAGTGTGGAGCTTGAAGGGTTGGAGATAAGGACAGAGTTGATTGGAAGGTCCCAGATGGAATTTATAGCTGTCATTGCAGGTAGGCAATTAATCAGCAGGTTCCTGTGCTTGCCATGGGGCTCTCTGGCCTGACGGTCTATTAGAGTCCAGTGCTTGTGAGTGGCTGCTCTTTGCTCTCGCTGCGGTGCTGTGCCACTTATCACCTTCCTCTGCTGTGCCTGGGAACGTTTGATAACAGCCATGGCCATCACCTGGGCTGCAGGTGGCCAGGGCATGGCTGCTGTGTCTGTGCTGCTGCACAGGACGGGCTGGAACTCCAGTCTGAACTGGAGTCGAAGGGACTGAGACCTTGGGTGAGTCCCTGTGCCAGTGGGACACCCTGAAGGGTCTGTGTCTGTGAGTGCACCAGAGCAGGGACCTCCCAAACCATCTGCAGCTTGGTCTGGGGAGCAGCAAGTATATCCCTGAAGGGACTGGGGCTCAAAGCTGAGGCCACACTGGAGAAGGAACACTTCAAAGCATCTGTGTCTGTGCATGAGCTTATGCTGGAGCACCTCAAATCCTATGGCCATGGGTAAAGCGAGAACAGAGCAGGTGCACCCCTGGAGGGACTGCAGCCAGGTAAGGCCATGTTGGGGAAAGTTCACTGCTGAAGGGACTGTGGCTGTGGGCAGGGCCACGCTGAAGCAGGTCTGTCTCTGAAGGTGCTGTGGCCATGGATAAGGCCATGCTGGAGAAGGTGCACCTCAAGTCCCCTGTGGCTCTGGATTAGGTGAATGCCACAGCAGCACTTTGCATTTACAGAAGTATTTGGAGTTCTGAACTGCCTCTTTCAACAATTAAATTAAACAACATTCAAACCACTACAAACAAAATTCCTGTGCAGAACATATGCTTGGCTTATCAAAGTTACTCAGGAGAGTGACAAATTACATTTTTTAATTATTGTTGGCAGACTAAAACTAGAGCAGCCTTCTGCAACTTCCTTTGATGAACATTTTGAGTTGACACAAAGATCAAGGTAAAAGTGTGGTCATCACATCTTAATGAGGACCTTGCTTGCAGAGGAACCCCCTATGAACTGATCCCTGAGCGTGGCCACTTATTACAAACATTTTTCTCTAACAAGAAGGAAATATTAAAATACTTTTACAACCATAACAAGGCTTGGTACTAGTCTCCAGCAAAAGGATCCTAGAAATGGATTTAGTGAAGGAACGAGGTAACTTTCTTCAAGTGATTTTCCACCAACCTTAATGACAAACACTGATGAGCCAAAAGTTTGGTGTCAGCAAAGACTTAAGTCTGAGAAAGAGAGAAAGAGGGGAAGAACTCGGTCTACCCATGAGAGTCTCCCATAACACAGGTGATACAAGGCTTTGACAACATCTTGCCTCTTCAAAGAAATTACTCCTGTGAAATCCCATGTTCTATCTACAAAGCCCATGCACTGCCCATACATAGCAGACAACACCTACCCACAGTACAGTCACACAAAAACAAGGACTTCACAACAGATCTCAAGCTACACATTGCAAACAAATTCACCTCACCATTTTTCCAGGGAAACTCCCCTGCCCACAGAGGAGTCAGGGCAGCAGGGACAGATCATTCCCCTAGCCAGTGACATTAGTGAAAGACTTTCAACTGAGCAGGAGTCTAGGCTTCCTTGGATTATTAGCATTAACAGTCTGCTTTATTGCTTTGTTCTGCAGAAGGAGCTCTCTAGGTTTTCTAACAGTCCTGAGTACTTCTATATTTGTACAACCTTATGGGTGCTCAATATGCTCCTGGAGCCACCCAGGGGAACCTGTTCAGTAATGGTGTATGGAACATGCTGACAGCAAAGCCAGCACCATTCTGTAGCACTTCGATTTAAAAAAACCCACAAATTAAAAAAATCTAAGAATGGCCTGGGCAGTCCTACTGGGTGTAAAATACACATGAGAGCTTCATGCTCCTATGCCACGGAAAGATCTGATGCTGCTGAATGTGAAGCTGGGGGACATCCCAAATGACTCGTTTCTGTGTCAATTCTGTAAGGTCACATGCCCCCCTAAGAAACCCCTCAGCATAATTCCATGTAGACAGAAAAAATGAGACAGTCTGCTTCCTTGAAGGCTTCAGTACATCCCACCCCATGCAACACAGAATTCTTTTTTCCTGCTGCAGAGTTCCATCCATGAGCTTGTTTTGGGTTAGAGACTAAAAAGCACAGCCAACAAGACCATCTTGAACTGTTTGACAGGGTTTTTTCCCTTCTGAAAGCCACAGATTGTCAGCATCTATCAAGCCGTCCTTTCCATTTTAATTGGGTTGTAGTTTACACTCACAACAAACAATAAAGTTAGAGTAATGACTTTCAATCACAGGACTCCAGCAAAGAGTGTAATTTATACAGGTAATTAAAGTCACCATCTTACTGTCCTCTCCTTGTTCTTGGTACTGTACTAGAAATATTAACACCAGTGATTTTACACTGTTAGAAGCTTCTTCAGAGATGAGCAGAATGTTCCTACCTGAAAGCAGTACCAGGCTTCTCTGCACTGAAAGGAAGTGAGCAGAGCTCAGTCCCGACTTCTTTTACTTCTCTCATTGTTTTTTTAAAGATTCAATAATACCCTGTGAAAGGGGTCCTAGTGACTTGCTATGTTTTAATAGCATTTTAATAGTATTAATAATTAAGTAGTTATTTCAAATGCAATAAAACCCATATACAGCTTCTGACTGAATGATTAAACAGGTACAGGCCCAAACTCAAGCAAATATAACTTGGCATTCATTATTTTACTTAATTTAGAATCAAGAGCATGTATAACGTTCAAAATGCTAATTAGCAATGTGAAAATAAAATCTTAACATGGTTTCAAAGAGTAACTTTTGCACGATTTCTGAATTAACCTAAGCCAATCACTTCTTTCTCCTAAGAATTAAATAAGAATTCAATTAGACAAAACCATTAAACAGGCAGCTTTAAGAGCAACTCTTCTTTTTGCATTTGAATATAAACACTTATCTTAATACCAAGCCAGGCACCATTAAAGTCCCTTGTATTCAAGAGAATCCTTGACTCTTGTTATAGGAAGCAATTTTGATATCAGGAAATCAGTTGCTTGATTATTTTTTGTTTATTTATTTATTTTTCAAACTAAATTAGCGTTTGCCAAAACACTTCAGAAGAGAAAGGAGCATTATTATGAAATTACAGCTAGTTGGCTCAGACTCCTTACAATCCCCAGTTCATGTAAAATGTCAGGTTTACACACTTAGAAGTAATCTGAGCAACCAGCACCAGAAGAGCCTGGATCCACCTTTATTTCCATGGGATCAGTAAAGACTTGTCAAAATAAAACACTTGCATTCAAATGAGGGCCGAGAAACGCTGCGTGCTCCAGTTATTCTGGGATCCCCGAAGGGAAACCTTTTCCCACACTCTCACAAAGCACTGCTTGCTCTCCATCCTGCTGTATTTGCAAGAGCTGGACTAGAAAAACGGTAACTCAAATCCCTCGGGGTGTGTGTGAAGGTGAGAGGAACTACATGCACTGCTCTGCTTTAATGTCAATTAAAAATACCAGCTAATTAGGACATTATTGGTTGCTTCAATTGCTGCTTGTGTTCATCAGAGTATTTTCTTAGGACGAAGCAACGTATAACCCAGTCACCTTACAAAGGGGAGAAAAGAACCATGTGCTACCCTTCTTTGCCAAGGGAGATGTTACCCCCTTCAGAAGAACACCTGACGCTGCAGGTACAGAAAATGCATTACAAAGCAGCCCAACAATAACAAGCAACCTGCCTGTAGCCCAACACCTGATGTCCGTCACAGCCGTCGTGCTACACAGGGAAGTCAGGAGCCCAGCAGGCGAGAGGAGGAGGAGGAGGGAGGCACAGCACTGGTCCCCGTGCCCCTCTTCCATCTGTTTGGAGACAGAGCATGGCTTTATGGACCAGGAAACAGCCATGGGAAGGCAACGGAGACAAACCATGACAAGTAGCAGCATTAGAGGCCAAGGGAAGGCCAGAAGGAGCCCAAGAAGGCAGGGAAGGAGCCAGTCAGAACTAACAATTAGCCACGGGGCAGAGGAAGCTGCATCAAAATCTCAAAAACACTCCTGCGGTGGCAGAATCTCCCCTTTTTGGCTGCTCCAGACAAAGGGGTTTCCCCTTGCTGCATGAGAAATGGCAGCAGGAATGTGCCACACTGGCCTGGCAATTCCTCCCTCTTGGAAGAATCTTTGCACAGTAATAGGTAATTAACACCACGAGCTTATTCACCCCCAGGCAAGGGAAGGCAGCACCTTGCAGGGGATGCTGCTCAGGGCTCTTCTCTCCCAGCTCTGGAACTCGACC
Source organism: Xenops minutus (assembly GCA_035221455.1). NCBI lineage: Eukaryota > Metazoa > Chordata > Aves > Passeriformes > Furnariidae > Xenops > Xenops minutus. The sequence continues at coordinate 4,793,469 of JAWWEE010000025.1, forward strand.
TCTGGTGCCAATCACCAATTTCAGGGAGCAAAAATAGTTCTGCTGCTCCATTTCCCTGCCTGACAAGTGTGGGCACTGCATTTCCCTGTATAAGCAATGACTTTTTTTCTCACTGTTGAGTTGTTTTGTGTTACAGTGTTTTGCTTTTTGATAAGGCCACATTCTAGCATTGTTGCAAAAGGCTAATTATATTCTATTTTAATAAGCATCTTGGTTTAACCTCTGCTTGTATGAGATTAAACTCTCAACCTCACCTCCACTTTTTTTTTTCCAACAGGGAAATACCAGACTGCCCGTGGTAGTCATGAATTTTGCTTAACCTTTGTGATAGTTCTTCCAATACATCTTAATTTATTATTAACTATTAGCACAAGTGCTCTGCATCGGTCTTGGTGATTATGGTCTCAGTGATTATGCCAGCCCTGGGGAGCCCGATGTGAGCGATTCCCCTTGCACAAATTGGCAGTCAGAAACCATTGGCTCTGCACAAACCCCACTGAGGAACCAGGAGAGACAGTGAGGTGCACTGAGGTGCCATGAGCCCTTAGAAAGAGCCTGTGGACGTGTCACCCCGCTCTGCTCCTCCCTTGTGTTGCTCAAAGCACCAGGCAAAGGTGCCCAGGCTCCAGCAGTGACCTACTTTGAGGATCTCTGCACCCATGACAGCCTCTCCATCCCACTCCTCGCCCAGCTCAGAGAGCTCCTTTGGGCTGGGAATGTCCGGGAGGGGACGTGGGTGGCACCATTTTGCCCACATAGACATTGACTCTTGGCCCAGGGTTTCTTCAGCCCTCTTTGATTTTGCAAAAACAGTGTCTTATCCAATACCAATGCAGAAAATAAAGGAAGGATGGAGAAGTACACAGATGTATCTAAATCAGCACTTCAGCCACTCTTAGCACAAGGTTTTCCAGACAGCCAGCAGACTCAGAGGTGGGTACTGACCTGTACCTGCCAGAGCACCTTCCCACCCACTGGTCAAGCAGGAGATGAGGAAAATGATTGCTTTTTCCTCTTGGCTCTGCAACCTCACATTATCGTATCAGGAGTTCAAGGACTTACCCCGTGGAAACTACTGGTCAAATGACAAGCCCAATAATCCAGCAAAGACAGCACACACTGGTGTTCAAAAAGTACTCTCGATTTTGTGACTGGCTTAGCATTTGCTGCCAGTCATCATCTCTCCCAGAGCCACAGGGCTTTGGTTACTGAGGAAACCATAACCACACGAAAGCAGAAATGACCAAACCACATCCAGCCTCCTATTTCAGGACGTACTGGGGGCTCCGATCCACACAACTGGGGCAAGAAATAAAGAAGTGGAGTTCAGTTAAACAACACAACCAAGGGGGAAAGGAAACCCAAAGGCAATTCCTTCTGATCAAGAGGATGGACATCAAAGAAAACTAAAATCTTGATTTTAACCACAGATTGGGCTTGGGGGCATTTCCCAGGTTTGTTCAGCGTCAGCATTTCTACAGTCCTGTACTGTATTGGAGCCCTTTGTCACTGTTGCTCACTGCCAGGTTAAAGACATATTTTCTACTGCAGAACGCACAAGAGGTTTCATCCTACAGCTTTAAGACAAGTTTTATATTCAGGAAACATAGCAAAAAGGGAAATCAATGTTGTGTAGTATTTAGATTCTGCATATCCAAGCAGCCGTGATGACTTAATCACAGCAACAATGAACAGCAGGAAAAAGTCAAAAAATACATTGAACTTTACAATTTTACACTGAAGCAAAATAAACCCCTCAAGTTACACAGTACAATTACCACAACACTATTTTGACTGTGCACAGTCAGTTAAATAAGATTCATTTAGCGACTTTTAAATATCAATAAGAGGCAAACATCTTCATGTATAGGCCAGGCTTGCTCATTCCTGTGCTCTGGAGTGTATTCAGAAATGATTTCCTCAATTAGCCAGACATAGTGTCTAACAAAGGACCTACTTCTCATTAAGGGTTATTTAATCACATGTGGAGATTGGGAGGCATTTTCAGGAGCTATTTTTGAGTTCCCAATTAATTAAGAGATGCTTTAAATGTTTTTTAAATGTATTTTCACCCCACAACCATCCCAAAGAATTTTCTGTATAGCAGTTCATTTCTCTACTACCATCAAGCATAGGAAACACGCAGATGTTGTCAGAGATGTGCCACCAGATCTCCACCTACAGTATTCACTGCTCTGAAGGCTGCAACAGGAAAAGAGAAAAAATAAAAGGCCTTACAAAATTACAGAATGGAAAAGCAAAATACAATTCTGCTGCACAATTCCGCTTTGTTTTCTAATAGCTTGACTTTGCTTTTTAAAAGCTGTAAACCTCTTATTAGCATTGTGCATCTTAAATCAACACCTTCAAAAACTACAGCAGCAGCAATATTTTTAGTTTTACCTCCAGTTTATTATTACCTTATTATTAGCTTAGTTGCCACCTATGAAAGTTGATATTACAGTAGGTAAGCTGATACTTTTTCAATCATCTGTCCTGAAATCCACACAGAAATGCATTACACAACCAAAAAAGGTCTCTCATAAAATACTGTTTTCACTCTAGACAACACAGACAATGAAGGAGAGATGAAATTTGTAGCTTAAGTACTGGAGTAAAATAAATAAAGCAGTAGCTGTCAACATATTAACAACAACTTAATCTCTTGAAAATGAGAAGCAGAAATGAAATCAGAAAAAAATATTCCCAGCAGCTGCAGTTACAAGTGACACACACAAATCCTGTTTATTGTTCTCTTCCCATGTGAGCTGGTATCTTACATAGCCCACTGCTTGGGAGTTGATTATGAAAGCAATGCTGGGGTCTATGATTTTCTTACAACTACTCCTCTGTTTTAATTCCCATAAGAAATGCAGAAATAGGTCACACCAGTTCTCCTACTGCTCTGCCTAGTTAATTTGGCATGCTAACTTCTATTAGCAGCACACTAAATTCGCCTGTAATACATCACAAGCTGCTGACACTTTCATACATACAAATAATTGCTTTTAAAGAAAGAATTACTGCATCAGTCCTAAGTTATGGAGTACTAAGTAATTCGTGAGAAGCTCATCTGAGAAGTCTACCACATGGCAGGGTTTCCCATTCATTTGAATAAACACAGCTGAAAGGAAAAGTCTCACACTCTTAAGTGTTCCTCTTCCCTCTACTATTATTTCCATATATCATCACGAATACTGAATGAGCTTTAGCAAATACAGAGGCTGACAAACTGCATTGCTTTTGGTGAGATAAATCCTTCCTTCAACAGCCCATAACCACGTTCCTTTTCTGCCTTATCTCCTACTCTATTCTCTGCCTGTTCAGCCCACTATTTTCTCTGCCAATCTTCTAAATCCTTTGCCTTTCTCAGCTCCTGTTCTTCACTTTCCCTTTACTCCCATTACCACTCCAGCTTGTCCATATTTTAGCTTTATTTCCCAGACACAATACACAAGAACAGGGTAACTGTTATGAGCAAATACTAGAAATCAGAGCTCTGTACCTGATGCTCCATTCCTGACATACCTGTCATACACACATCATTCCAGACCTTGGGCACGAGGCATTGAAGTAAACTCACCAATATCAGTCATTTTCCCAGTTCCCATAACTACACAGCAATGTCATTAACAACAGCACATTTTCTGTGACATTTTTGCCTGAGTCCTTTTTCCCCTGAACTGATAACAAGAATAGAAAACAAATTACATGGTCTATACACTTAAGTGATTTGTAATGGATTCATTTCACACCAAGACGTGGTAAGTAACACCATCCAGCAAGCCAAGTCAGTCTCACGGAGTTTGTGATTAAATGTGAACAATAACTGTACAAAATGCAGGTAAGAGATCCAGTAAAGCTGCTGGGGCTCTCCCAGTGCCCCTCAATGCCAACCCACACCGAGCAGCTTCTCTAAGGGCCCACAGGGGCCAAAGCCCAAGGACACTGAGTTACAAAGACCTGGCTGGGAGATGGGCAAACTGTCCTGATTCCTCCTGGGGAGTAAAGAATCCGTCTCCCAGAGCATAGCCCTGGCCAGGCCAGAGGGACTGGGAGAGCTCGTGGGAGGGTTGCAGCACCTGTGATACATCGCTGTAGTCAGAACCCTAAAAAGAACCCCAACAACAACAACAAAAAGGTGTCTGTGAAAGGAGATTTTACTCCATTTTAAAATTTGTTTCTTTGATTTCCCTTGCTAAAGGAAATGAAGTTGTCTCAAATTGGGAAAAGAGCGTACAGGGTTAAGTCCCGTGCAAATCTATTTTCTTTGCCTCTGAGATCTTGTTCAGTCTGAAGAGACAGAAGACACTTCAGTATATAGAGGGAGAGAATTCCCCAGTACAGTCTTTACAGATGACCAAAATGCCCAGTGATGCTAGTTTTATATGATGAAACAGCCTTTCAACAGGTAAAATTAAGACACATAATTAGGAATTGCAAAGCAGTATTGTTCATGCTACCAGAAGCCCTATGGTCTAGAATAAAAGGAAAAGGACAAACCAAAGAAGGTATCTGCAAGCACAACAAAAATCCTGAACTAAAGAAATACAGAAATAGCACCCATAAAGGATTACTAGAAAAGCAGAACACACCAATTTCAGCTAATAATTTTGCTCATTAAGATGACAGAGAAGCACCTAGAAAAGGAACGACTTCAAATTGAAGTAGATAGATCAGTGTGGATCTCACCAGGTACACAACAATTAATTAGCAAGTAATAACAGTAATGTAAAAGAACAGAAACGTTTCCAGTGGATTTGGGTTCTGATTTATTTTATTGTTGATCTTTAATCCCCTTTTTACTTCGTTTTCCACTGACAAAGCTGAGATAAGAGAACTGCAGGCCCGCACAGGTTAGCAGGGACCTCCTGAGATAACCTGCTGCTCAGCTCGGGTCAGCACAGACTGGGACAGCCTGCCCAGGGCTTCACCAGGTGCTTCCCGGGGGTCTGTGGGGACAGAGGTGTCCCCAGCCTCCTCTGGGCAACATATTCAACAAAATCCTCACCAAAATGTTATTAGTGTTCACAGATTACGGACAGCTTGAGCAGAAGTTGTGAGGCTTAAAAGTGTATTTTCAATCTGCTTTATACAAAACTATCTCCATCCAGCAACTAAGCGTGTGTGGCCTCCCGTCTCCAACCTCAAGAGCTCCCTGAGATAGCTAAAGCATCCTGCACTCAGGATTTCTCCCTGGGAGAGTTGATTTTATTTAGGAGGAAAAAGTGAGCAAACACAATTTGGGGGGGAAAAAAAGTGCAAAATGTCTAGTTTTTCCTTGCTAGACTTGTTCAGTTTCTAGTTTTGATGACTGATAGAAATGGTACATGCATAAACTGATACCATTCCTTAAACTGATTCAGGATGACTGCAAAGTGAGTCCTAAATAATAGAGAGTCCCAAATCAAAAACATAACACTGAAATCAAAGGGCTTAGCTTGCTTGTGCCTCCTTTGGCCATGCTCAGCAGTTCAGACACACATTACCAAGTTTTCATGCTTCCAGTAACATTAAGAAAGAAGCAAAATAACTATTTTCTGTATCTCACATGTTGACACCTGGTACAGGTACACAGGATAAGGCTGAACATACTATTAGTTTAGAACTCTCCAAGACTGGCCTGTTTCATTTCTCAACCCTTGAACTGCACAAATGTTATGGCAGCTTTTGCACTATTCTAGGACATTGGGATTTTGCAAAGCTCTGTATCCCAAGGGACATCAAAGAACTACAAACAGAGAACATTTCTACCCAAGTTTGGGGCAGGACATTTTTTAGGGACAGGATTACTAACCACCCACACATATTAAAACAGAAATCTTCCTTCTTACAAGAAGGGAGAACATTGGTTATCTAAGTCTACGTAATCTTCAAATCAATATGGGAATAAAAATAAAAAAGAAAAACAACACAGCAAGATTCAGTTTGAAAGATCACAGTCACAGCCTGTTATGTTGACTAGAAATTTTACCAGATGGTTACCTTTGATTTGTTTTTGAAAATGCGTTGCTTGAAGAATCAAGCGGTGTTTAATCCCAGTATTATTTTTCTTATTAAAATCCTAGCTGGTTCTACACTTGTGGATTACTATGATTTTGAGAAGTAAAACCGCATGTAGAAGAAGCTTCACGAACTCCTCAGCAGACAAATCCCTACTTCTAAATATTATACTAACTCTTGCTCGGGAAATTTTATCCCACTGAACCCTCTTTTATTAGAAACTTTATGATTATAAACGTCAGCACAGTTTAAACTGTCTGAGTACTTTTCTCACAGAAATATATTAGCTATATTTTAGTGTAGCATTCTGCATGGGCTCAGCTTCAAATCCTACTCATAACAGTTATAGTAGCAATAACACAAATGACACATAATTGGATTTTTTTTTTTAGACTGCTATTCTCTTCCCCCCCAGTCTCTTCACTAGCAGAGCACATGGAGAGCTCTCCATTATTAAAACCTTTCAGGGATTTTACTTCTTTTTTTTTCTTTTTTTTTTTTTTAATTCCTCTTATAAAATTCCAATAGGCAGTCAATATAATTTAGCACATTTGTTTTATGGCAAATTAAGGAATCTTTACAAAACTGCTACTAAGTCTGGAAAGAAATAGTACACATTCAGTGTATTTGAGAATGTGCTAGGTATGTAATTATATTATTTCCTTTCGAATATAGACCGTACTAACAAAAGGTTTTTACTATAGATAATTAGTGCATGAAATTTCTTTTAAGCATGATTTATGATAAAAAGTTAAAATGTCATGTTTTCTGCATAGATTGAAACATAACATTTTCAGAAAGATACTGTTATGTTTTTTCATTAAAAAGTTCACTGAATAATTGTGATTATTTATCATGTACTATCCACTCCTTTATTTGTGAATTAAGCTATATTAAAAAATGCACATCAAAATGAGAAAATAAAACGCTCTTTCTACTTTTGAATGAATTCCATGTACTATCTTGTCAAAAGTATTTCTATTCGGACACTTCTGTCTATTTAACAGAAAGCTGAGTCATGAAACCCGATGTAAATAGCTCTAATTTTACCTTGCTTGACAGTGTAAAGAGCTATAAAAAGATTAGTTGTAAAAAGCTGGAATGATCTCAAGAGAATGATGGGAAGGGAAGTGTCTCCTATGGCTGGTCCTGGCCATCAGCATAACATACTGATTTTGGGCAGACAGAATCCTCTAAGCAGCAAAGTAAAGAACTTTTTGGGAAAAGTAAATACATAATCTGTCTTAAAGGCAACTTGCTTTCATGAAGAGAATTAGTATGAATTCTTTGGGGATTCTAAAAGATACTGACTTGCCTCATACACAGAATTGTCTCAGGTGAGATTCCCTTGCTATACTGCAAACCTTAATGTAGGATCATTCTGGCAGCTCAACTAAAAATAAGAAGTAAAACCCATACTGATCTCTTAAAACATGGAGCCAGTGAAATGCAAAATATGAACCAAAATCATAAACAGAAAAAAGAAAATCAATCCCTTAAAAATCTAAGTATAAATCACAAATACCTGAGTTTGGTTACGGGTTGGTGGGTTTTCCTTCTCCCCTTCCCTCCAAAAAAACCCCAAAACCCAGCACAGAGTACTTAAGCAACATCAACATTCATAAAACCAAGGCCAGGTGTATAAGCTGAGGGGTTTTTTCCTCTGCTCCATTAACAGTATAACTATTTGTGGAAACCAACCACTGACTCCATGTATTTGTCACAGCAAGAACCCGAGTCCATTATTTTTGCGGGTTTTTTTTTGCAAGCTCCCCGTGATTGCTGCCCTTTTGGACTGAAATGAGTGAGTGGGAGGGTTAATGTGCACCTGGAGCAGCTGCACCCACTTTGCTGAGAGGTTTCCAACCCCAGGCCCCTGCACTGTGTGTGGGGCTGGGAGGGAACAGCATCAGCCCAGCACACTTGGGAAATGAGCTCAAACACCTGAGCCAGCCACAGGATTTCATAATTCAAGGGAACAAAAATAAATCTTTAAAATGAAAGAGCCTTTAAAATCTTCAAGGTGAACAAAAAAAGCCTCAAGTTTTCACCTCTGGAATTACGGGCATTCCCTTCATGTTTCTCCTCCTTCCACTGCAGAAAAATGAAATGCATGCAGAATCCAGCATGGCTTTGAACAGCCTTTTAACAGGGATGACAGACCTAGTGCAGCACCAAGGAGTTAAAGCAAACTCTCAGGGGCAGCACATGAGTATCAACGAGACATAAGCTTTTAAAAAACTGAAATAGTAATAATAAAAAAATCTATTGATTAATGCGCTATTACAAAATGTACACGTGTAGCTTAATACAAAATCAATGGGGCATTTATTATCATGCCAATTTCCAAAGTTCATTGCATTTGCCTCCTTTGCCATTATTTACATTTAAGGAACTTAAAGTAATATTTCTAAACAAGAAAAACATCACAAAAATACCTCTTTGAGAAGAAACTGGGGAAACTGGGGAAAAAAGACCTTAGTAAACAAGTAGCATATTTACAACATAATGCAACATCTTTATATTAAAGATACATTGGAAAGTTGCAAATGACAGATCACAAAAGCAAAATAACTGTGAAATTTTTAACCACAGCTACTAAATTCTGATCTTTTTTTATACATCAGGGTTTGTTTTGACATGTCAAAAATAATAGCTAATTTCTAAATTGTCATGGAAGTGAAAGAATATTTAATGTTTGTACTACAAAGACAACAGCTACGAGAATGAATCACTTGTTCACAACCAGGAACTGCTAAATAGAACAGTCTGTGAGATATTTGATAAGAGATTCACACATGCCTATTTGCCAGAGCCAAAAGCAACACTTGTTATAGTTTCTCTGTCTTCATTTGTATGTGTAATTTATTCAAGAGACAAGTAGGTGATAAATTATCCATAAACTTAATTTCAGCAGCAGAGTCAAGAAGGGTTCTGCAGATCACCTGCAGGTGATTTGCCATGGGTAGCTCTCTGTGTACCCAGCACAGGCACACGCACTGCTGGCACACTTCCTTGCTCAGCAGCACCAGGGAGAGCAACTCAAATCCTCTGCCAACACGAACCCAGAAGAGGAACCTCTTTGTGCTGTTCTATATGTTAAGAAAAAGGCGGAATGCAGTGAGAGCTGGGAACACAGCAGTGGTGGGGAACTGCCCAACTTCCAGAGAGCTGTTTGCTTTTGCAGCTTGGAGCAAGGCTGGCCCAAGGTGTGCTGAGAAATGCTGTCACAGCCAGAGGATGTGTGTCATAGCAAGCAAGAGCTAAAGCAGAACGTTTAGGGATTTGCTGCAATGATACATTGCCACTTTGCACCCGAGATCCTGACACTGCCTGTGCAATGACACCTGGTCCCACTGTCCTCAGCAGGAGACCCTCAAACCCCAACTGCTGCCAAACGTGCTTTAAACACAGCCTGATTTCCTGTGACTTTACCTACAAACTAGAAATGATTCACTCCTATTGCATCTCTGATCCTCAAGCAGATTGCCAGCTCTGTGCCTTGTGCCTGAGTAAAATACTGCTCCTACTGAGCTCCGGCAATACCTGCCTCTTGTCATTCCTCAATAGTTCAAAAATGCACGAACCCCACGAATCTTTACTAAAGAGTTTTACTGGAGCTGATGACTTGTATCATAAAAACAGTTCTATCACAGAGATTTTCTTCAAAACAAGACAATACATATTGTGAAATCAAAGGAAAGCTAACTTCACCCAAAGAACTAGGGCCATTCAAAGCAGTTACTTGCTTGTCACTTAGGAATGTGATATTCAATGGTATGTACATTGAAGTATTCAAAAAATATATTTGTTTTTTTTTCTTTTTCCTGCCATTGTTCCCATACTCAGAAGCACACAGAGTCTCACTGACTAAAGAAAAAATTCTCTGGGCTTTGATTTACAGACTTTTCCCTGCCAGGGTGACTGATACTGTTTTTGTAATCGTACACATCTCTTTCAATACTGCACTTTACATCATTAGTTTCATAAATATTTTCTCTGCCTATAGCACTGACAGGTATAATCAAACAGCTCCAGTGGATTAGCCTTACAAACCTGAACTTTCATCACGATATGGATGAAGGAGTGGTACAGGAACAGAAAGGGACCAACTCCACAGCTGGCACTGAGCAAAACCATTCCTTCACAAAGCCTGAGGTTTTACTGCTGGATCTTGGACTTTATTCCCTGAACTTCAGTTTACACAGGCAAAGGAGATAGATCACAATTAGAAATATAATTTAAATAATTCAAATAACTCCTCCATTTACCTTTGAATGCCCTGGTATTGCTGTTCTTACCTGACTGTGGATCATGCATTATTAAGGAAGCTTGCCTGGCACTTACTTGAACCCATGAGTCAGGCAGATATAGAACTTCTTTTCTGAATAAAGTTTACACTTGCCCTAACAGCCTGTCTGGCGGAATAGCAACATTCAGGTAGGTGGGACATCCCCTGGGAATGAGGTCTGAAATCCTCAGTTTTATTTCTTGAGATTGCTGTATGCACTCGATGGCAATTGAATAAAAATAGGGCTCTGAGAACCTCATACAGCTGCCTGGAAACACACTGTTCCTGTGAGGCTGACAGGTTTGGTTAATTGTGAGGAACTCCTTCACTCATAAAATGAAATGGCTTCATGTCATTTCAACAAGTGTGTACCTGGGAACTACAATATGAATTACTCTTAATTTATCTGCAGTACTGCCTGCATGCTTTATGAAAAGTATATATGTATATATAAACAGGGTAGAAATTAACTTCTGCCTAAGGCTACCACCAAATGTCAATTAAGCTGCCAGACTTTCAGGGGTTGCTATTCTGTCTCTCTGCCTGGGGGAAGATTTGTATTCAATTTATTGTTGAGTAAGACAACCAGTTTGGCAGGGAAAGCAGATTAACAAATTATACACTATTTTTTTTTTAAAAAAGGTGAACATAACTTACTGAAAACAGATTTAAGGAAGCTTTCTTATTATTCTTACAACTATTTTTCAATGCATAAAGCTGGAGAGGGAAAAACCATTAGCTGTCTGTAAGCAGGATCTAATACAAGCAATAGAAGTTAAAAATGCACTCTTGCATTTGTTTTATTATTTCACTATTTTATTAACATATAAATATCATTGGGAGAAGCTGCTGCCATGGCCAGCCAGAGGATGTAAAAAACAGTTGTGCTTCTAAACAAGATAGTAATTCACTAGCTGTTAAAAATACTTTGTTCTTTCTATTAAACAAACACATAAATTATGTCTGTCTTTCTCTTTGCAAAGAAACACTTCTTACCATTTCAAGCTTAGATCTGTCTCAATATTGCCCTACCTTTAGAGATGCTCAAATAGTTAGGTGCCAATTTATATCCTAATTCTCTCCAAACACAGCCATTCAAGCCCAAATTCATTAATTACACTAAAATTCTCAGGGTACTAATGTGGACAGAAAGGGTAACAGGTTTGGGTTCACCCCCATAACACTCACAGGAGTTATTTCAGTACATGAATTCTCTGATTTGAAGGCCCTTCCCTGTCCCTCAACCCTCACTCTGCCAAAGTTTCCATGTCAAGGGGAATGTAAAATGTCCAGCCACGTTCTCCCTACATGATGCTCTTCCTCAGCTTGGGAGTTCCCATGTAAAACAGCCAGTTTTGGGGCTCGTTTACTCACACATGATCCAGTTCTTCCTCTAGAGTGTAAACTGAGACATTCTGAGGCCAAAGCTCCACATGCATCTACACCCAACGAGGTGTTTCCACTACCAGGCTGTTACTCACTGAGATGGCTTGGTATTGGAAAGGGAATGTAATCTGTGGGTTCCTTTTTCCTATTTTTGAGTAGTATTCTGTTTTCTCTTGTGATCTGAAGAAAATCAGTGTTTACAGAAATTATCTCTGACTACAGGGACTTGAGGACTGCAGTCCCCTGAACAAGGAATTCAGTGTTCTGAGAGTCTGAAGAGAAAACAGAGCTATGCACGTCACCGTGTAAATGCCCATTTTGTTTGTTTGGAGAGCACACAGAGAACATGTTCCCATGACTGCTGGAGATCCCACTAGATACGTGTATATATACACACAGTGTCTTACACCAGAGGAAAACAACCCAAAAAATAGTGTGGCTGCACTGCTGGGTGGAGCATGTGCCCAGGTACTGCCAGCTGCTGCTCGTGCCACACCTCTCCCCAGCCTGGCTAACTGGGCAATGGGGACAGGGGAACCCACTGCCCAGTTTGTGGGAGAGCTGAGTTGGTTCTGCTCGCTCCAACTGAGCGTTCTGCTGCATTTCTCTCCCATAACAACAAACCCACGGCGACTGGGAAATGCCATCCCTGCAGGTGTCCTGCAGCTCAGCTGCTTGAAGCACATGCTTTCACACGTTCCCTCCATACCCATCCCTTTGCCATTCCCTGCACACTCAGCTCGTGCAGTTCCAGCATCCACTAAAGGTCACCATCATGCTCACCATCAGCTCTCGGTGTTTGGAAACAAATATTGGCTAAAGGCTTCTTTGCTCCAACTGCAGGATTTGCAGCAAGTTACCAGTTTACAAACAAAGCATCAGAAATAAAAAGGCCTGATAGAGTGCTATGGCAAACAAGAAAATCCTCACAGATGGAGCATCTATTCTCTCGTTTTCTCTCCAGGAGCATTCTTCGCCATTTAGAGTCTTCCCACATTCAGTTGTACAATAAAAGTATCTTTTGCTGTCTTTCCTCAAGCCATCATTTAGTAAAGCATGAAAAAGAATTGAAACAAAAGTATAAAAATTACAGAAAAAAAAAAAAAAGAAAATTGTGCAGGACTACTGCATTTTTCTTAAGATATTTTGCATGTTTTGTCTATTCTATCTTTTTGTCTCCTTTTCCACAGTGTGGATCTCACAGCACTTATCATCTTTTCTGCCACACTCACCAGTAAGATTCCTAAACTGTGTAGGACTACACCTCAAAACAATACCTGACACCATTTTCTGATGCTGGGGAAGACAAAGGTAATATCAATAGGAAACTAAATTATCACATTAGCAAGTTTTCTGAATCCTTATCACTTTGAGACAAAGGGGCAAATAGGGATGTCAGCAAAACAATCAAGTTCCAAAAGGGGGGGAAATTATCAAGGTGACTGTACTTGTGAAAAAAAAAATATTCTTCATTGTATTTTTGACTAAAATGCTAAATATTAATTCTCAAGGAGGCTTTTTTTTTTTTTTCTTTTGCAATTAGGTACAAGTATACTGTTTAGCATGGCAGCAGTGCTCAAATCTCATTTATTGAATGGACATCATTAGAGCCAGCAGAGCTCAGAAAGGTTATTAGAGCCTCATCTGAACTACGAAAATGTCAAGTCAAGTGGGAATGGTGAATGGTGATATGAAACTTATTCCAGTTCTCTTATGTTAATGAGAAAAAACAATGCAGGGGTTTCAGCAAAAACAAAACAAAGCACGGAAAACAGCAACATGAGATGCATTTCTGATCACAGCCAATAAGATATTCAGTTTCATATATTCCTACCATCATTAAAACAGGCCCATTTTACCATTTGTTGATCATTGCTGCTACCTCCAATGCACCCAGCCAGCTTTAGCATGCTAGAGGCTGCTAGTCACAGCACTGAGAGCAAATGGCTGTGTGTACAGGTGAGGGAAAACCAAAAAGCTCTGTGCAAACAGGGATTGAGAATTGCTCCTCTCCCACCAGCAAAACTCACATGTCACATCACTTATTTTCTCAATTTATTTGATGAAGCCAGAGAGGTCTGAGAAGATTTTAGAAAAAACAATTCTAATAGGACTGTCAAATAAACACGTGACCAAGAAGATGCAATTTTTACATCAATTGTGGAATATCATGTAAACCAAATTAATTTTTTTTTTTATTAATACAGATGATATCCTTCCTGGATTTCAGATAGTTTCTACGCCTATAGGAAACACACAAACTCAAGAGTGCTACTCGCAAAATACAAATTGCCAAAACCCCCGTGTGACAAAGCCCTCCCCTCCCCAGCAGCTCCTGTGCATTGCACACACGGGGTGTATTGAGGTTAATGTGCACAAAAAAAGGGTTTTTTTCAATGCCAGGAAAAAGTGTTGGCTATGATCTTTTTTCTTCTTTAGTGTATGTGGAAGTGTTATTTTTCTTTCACATTCTGTTCTACAAAAGATCTTTAGCACCTATTTTGGCAGAAAGCTTAAAATACCAGGGCAATCAGAAAAGAAGTGCAACAGTGACTTTAGAGAAAATTGAAGCTGAGCAACAGAGAGGAAAAAGGATCTTCAGTGAGCTGTGTAGGGCGTCACTGCCTTGTTTGGCTCAGACCTGTTTGCTATAAATTAACGCTGAAATTTCGGACACTTTGTTTGAAGACCTGTTCATTTTTTCAGGAGCTATGCTCACATGATAATACCTGGACAAAAGGTGACGGAATTGCAGGTAAATCAAGAGCAGAGCAACGGGACCTGAATTATGGACCCTGATTCTTGGCCAGAAAAAAATCAAGCATCATCAAAGCATAATAATTAAAAGCTCACACTGTAGTCCTTCTATACATTTCACAGTAAACTTGCTATGATAAAACAACATTAAAACAGAGATGATCTTCAGAAATTAATAGGCAAGGATTGGTACATTATAACCTGTTTCACTTCCTTATTTTCCTTATTTCTGGTTATTTAAGGTGCTGTGACATTGATTTGTTCTGGGGAAGGCCCCCAGTATGGCTGTCTTTGAAGGGACTGCAGTGAACCTGAGTCTACAGAGCAAATTTCCAACCATAAACCTGTGCAGACTTATACACAAAGTCAGTTGGACTCTTTCTATCATCACTTTACTAAACTTAAGTTTGAAAATAAAAGTTTGTGGAGGCCTGATGTGGCCATAAAATCACTGTACCATAAACCTCCAATACAGAGAGACTTTAAACTCTGGCCTAAATATAATGACATCAGAGCCAGGATAACAGTTCAGAAGAAATGGAGGCAGAAAGGGAACAGGCAGAGCACGAGAGGGAAAGGAGCCACACTGAATGAAGAAGGGAACAGAACTTGTGCTCCAGGTCTCCTGAAATCAGGGCTGCAATAGTTCAGAAGGTCTGGAATGTGAAAGACTACGTTGCCTTATTAAGAAGTGCTATCTTGATCTATAATTACGTCTGGACCATATAAAGTAAGCAACTATTTTTTATCGATACAGATGAATACAGTGTCTCTGTTTCAGATCCGAGGAACTGATGTGTATATTTGCAATCTTTGCTCATTTCATTCTGTGAGGCTGCCTATTAGTGGCTTATTAAAGGCTCAAAACATGCTTCAGCCCAAGTGTCAGTGCTGGTCCAGGCTCCTCTCTCTGTGTGTAGTCCTCATCACAGAAGTACTTGCCAATGGCAATGAGGGTGACACTTGCTGACCAACTCAATGTTGACAGGAACACTCTGACACTTCTTTAGCACAAACAATAAGTTTACTCGAGACTTATGCAGCACTGTGGAGCAATGTCTTCATATGAAATTATATATATATATACACATATATATTTTACATGGGGAAAACTTTCAGCAGAGCCGTCCAGCTCACACCTGCCTCACCCATGCCAAAACCAAGCCACATATCCTGGCAGACTGTCACAAGTTCATTAGAAATGGGCAGAGAATCCAGCTTTGATGCCTTCCAGAAGAAAGAAGCAATTATTTGCTTTCTAGCCAAAGTTAAGATTGTCATATTTCATATTCTTTTGCATATTCAGGAGACTCATCTCAGTAGCTATGACCATGAAGCAACTAAGACCAGCTCATTCCTCCAATAGGAAGTATTTTGTTGTTGTTCTAAAGGTATCATGGCTTGAAATTGTAGTTAAAATAAATTAGTAAAACAGTGAAAGTGTTTTTTTAGAATTTCAGAAATCAATGAAATAATGGCTTCATCCTGTAGTTAGGAGGACTATGTAAGAGATCTCTAAGTAAATGATTAGATCTAACATTAGAAGCCTAAGCAGCATTTAATAATTACCCCAAAATACAGTGAATTAGGAGCTTTAAAACTCTTCTCCATATTAAAACATGGTGACCTAATCTACCAGGAACAGCTTCCGGGCTTCTGTCTAATGTGTTGTCAATATAGTTCAAGTTCAGAAATTTGATTTTTAAAAAGCAACAGATTTTTCAAAGATTATTCTCACACTGGCTAAATATGATACCCATCTGTGAATTAAAATAAATACATTCAGGAAACTACCAAAATGTTCCTTAAAAATCAAACATATGGTAAGTGTTCTCTATGTCAGGCTCAAGATAATTTCTCCGGTAGCTGGGCCCCTTCAAAATGACCAATCTCATGGGTTTGGTTTTGATGGGTTTTTTTCCATAATTTTCATTTGTTACAAAGGTTTAGCAAGTTCATGAACAGGGACATGTGTAAGGCCTGAAAGAACAATTAAATGCAGATGAGAAAAATATGGGTTTATTTTTATTTTCAGTTTAGAAAAATAAACACCATACTGATAAAAGGTTGCTTATCATAAGGAGAAAAATTATATTTGAAAGGGGTTTTTCAGAAAACCAGCCAAACTAAAGGAACAGGCTCAGCTACTCAGCTCAGCCAGTAATATTTTGCTGTGTTATGATCTGAACCAATTCCAAACAACAGTAAGTCCTTCAGACAGTGGCACCAGCAGGGAGCATCTTCCCCCTAAACAGACATGCACCAGCCTGGGAAAGGACAGTCTGTTTGGGGACAGAGAGATTTAATTATTCGGAATATGAAAAAAC
>JAWWEE010000025.1:4810244-4958074 GCA_035221455.1 Xenops minutus
TTATTCGGAATATGAAAAAACACAATTTCTGAAAATTGAAAAGATTTCTAAAACCAAAACTTTGGGCTTTTCAATAAAATGGGAATATTTCAGCAGGTTGATAGAAGAGACAGGGAACAGAAAAGCAAAGGAAAATAAAAAAGGTAGACTACAATGATAAAAACTGAAAAATGCAATTTCCAAAGTTAGAAGCCCACTTGAGTCAGAAGCTCCCACCATCATTTCCCTTTCTTGGCTATTTATTAACTTACTTCCATTTCATTTTGTTATTTTAAGAACTCAAACCTGTACTATTTGGGGACACCTGTTTGTTTCTGAAGCAGCGTTGAGACACAGATTCAAGGGGACAATGGGACAATTTACTTATTCTAGTTGTCAGGCTTAGAACAAGAGATCCAAACACAGATTTTTCAGATTTCTCCATTAGTTTTTCCTTTTTTTTTTTTTTGAAAATGTAACAGCCTTGTTAGTAGTTTTGGCATACAATAAATGCAAGTTACCAAACCACAGGAAGGCTATGGAATTCTGGTGAGGGCAGTTTCCCAGCTGCACCTGGAGCAGGGCTCTGACACAGAGCACAGGGACAGCCTCAGGGGTTTGTGCTCCTAAACTCCCCAACCTGCCTTGGAAAGGTTTATCATTAAAAAAAAAAAATTAAAAAAATCAAGTTAAAGCTGATCCAGTCCATTATTTTTAGGCAGGTGCCTTTGGAGGCTAATGGGTGACAACGGAATGGAAAATTCCTTCCCTTCACAGCTCTGCAGGTGCACTTGCATCATGAAGGAGCTTCTGAATAAAGCAAACTGTACATATTACTACTGTCTTCAAAACAGCTTATGAACTTTTCAGTCCATTGTGATCACAGTTCCCTGTATTAGAAGGGAGCCTATGCCCTTAAATCTTAACTCTGTGAACTCCTCTCTTTAAAGTACCCAACGTGAGAACTTTTTCAGGAACAGGAAAGTCTGAGCTCTAATGAGATCCTCTCTGACAATTGCAGAATAAAACCTTCTATTATATATACTACAGAGATTGGAAACACATTTGCTATACCTCTCATTTTTCTTTACGATCCTCTCAGTGCCTTAACTAGAGTACAATGTCCCTGACTGGAATTTCTATCATGCTTTTCAAGATGCAATAAGCAGCAGATTGCAGGACCGGGTCGCTTAAGGAGAGATGACTTCGTGGAGAGGCAGCCTGTTGTGAACTGGCCCAAACAAAGCAAGAGCTTAATGCCCACAGTAATAAATACATAAAGATGGACAAAGTGACACCTCTTGGCACTCTCTTTGAAAATCACCCAACTGACTGACTGAGCAGCAAACAAAAAAACCCCAGTTCAGTCTGTAGTATCCAGTGTTAAGCAGATTTTGTGCTGAGTAGCAAGTGACAGAAGGTGACACGTGTTCCAGGAGGGAGGGTGTAGGTATCTGAGTCCTGCTTACAGCACAGGGAGGAAGGGAGGCACTGCACAACATGACACAACCTGCTATCTTCACTGCATATCCTCTGCTATCCTGCACAACAAATTCAAGTGGAAGGGACAGGGAATAAACCATGTGGCTTTAACTCTGAAGCCTACATGAGTGTGATGTGGCTCAGGACTTGAGAGTTCTCTAAAGCTCTGCTAAAGCCAGAAAGGAAGGAAGATCTCATTCCCAAATGAAGGGGATATCAGCTGTTGCTGTTTCAGAACCACGGAAATACCTTTATCCATTTCAATTTTAAAGCTTAGAAACCATGGCCTTTGTAAACACATACACATGAAGGTGAAGACAAGAACCATATCCAGATTATCAGGCAGAGGAGCAGCTTGTAAGACTAAATGCTATTAATTGTGGCTAAACTTTTGAACACAGTGTCAGCGTTATGGGGTTTTTGTTTGGTTGGGGGTGGTTGGTTTGTTTGTTTTCCTGACAAGAGGACCAGCTGCTCAAAGATTTCTCTCAGCTACATGTGCCATGAAACTCTTCACTCTCTTCCTGACAGTATCACCTCTATCTCTCCTCAAATCAAACTATTTGGCCAAGCAACATGGAGCCTCGATAAACTCAATTTCTGCTGAAAACAGAGCACAGGTAACATCAGTGGCAGGTTATCAAATGTCCCCCCACCTTTATTTGGACAGTGTCACCAATGTTTGAGCTGAGGATGAACGAATCTGAACTACTAACAAAGGTGAGGAGGTCACAGAGAGCTCCTGCAGGTGTAGGAGTGGACCCAGCACATCAGCCCCCCTGGCAGGCACTTGGAAGCCCTTTTGTGCTGGCCAGTACCAGATGTGGTGCAGACACACAGCACAGCCCACCGAGGGACAGGGGACAAAGTCACAAACACACGTCTGACAGCTGAAAGCACTCTCGGGGATAGCAGATATCACTGCCATTGCTGCCACCCTACAACTCCCACATGGGGGAAAGAAATAAAACCACTGACAAATAGCCCCAAAGTCACAAGAGAAGGAAGAGTGTTCCAGTCCTCGTGTTCTTGGGGCATTATCACCTCTTGCCACAGCACCCTGTGAGACAGCGCTGCCCTCTTGCCCTACTGCACACAACACTTCAGAAAACTTCTTCCACAACAAAGACCTCTGGTTTCATCACAACATTCTGGGCTGTATTATTGGAAATACATCTCAAAATAACTGAGTCTTCAGCAGCCCTGTCTTAGATTGTGTCCACAGCACTGCACGCTCTACACAAGGATTTTCAGAGTGGCAAAATAATTCATTATTAGGTTTATTTTTTACTTTTGTGAGGTTTTTTGGTATTATGTGTCCTCCTAGCTCACTGTATGCTTTCATCACATCTCGCCTATGAAGGTTAAGCACCTGAATACAAAAGCACAGTGTAACCAAAGTGTATATTCCCTTAAAATGCTCCTCTAAATAATCACTTTTTTTTTTTTTAATAAATATTCTACCTCCCTTTATTTTTGCTTTGTTTTGGTAGGAAATCCATTTGATGAAAACACTGCATGTGTCATACAATATCTCCTAAGACTAAATTTTAATGACTGTATTAACTGATGGCTACAGGCCAACAGGAAAAGGGCTTGCATGGCAGTTTAATGACAGAGCATCTGAAGTGTCCTTGAAAATTATTTCCAAGTTTATTACGGTCCTGGAGGTCAAGAATGAAAGGCTTCAAACAGCAGTTCTGCTGAGGTCCTTCTCTGACCCAGATGCTGTACCTTTGATGTTCCTATTAATTCAAAAATTTAACTCAACACACAGACACCTTCAAAAACCCTCCTCTTTTGAAAATTTGCAATCACTCATATACTGTAGAGCTCAATAGTGTTTGAGTCTCCGACTAGGACATAAATCTGTGATGAAGCACAATTACTTCAAACTAAATAACCTATACAATGCCACAAGCAATGGCAAAACACATTGTAAAAGTCACTAATTTATTATGCAAGCTGGAAAGAAGTTAAATATGTTAACAAGTGAAATATGTTGAAAACAAGTATAAAGTGACAAGTATTTTCTATATTTATGAAATACCTCACAATATACTTGTGGCATTCCTGTCTCATGAACATTGCCATTGAAGTTCACTTTGCATGATAATATCTACTAAATAAATAGTTGTTGCTGGGCTTGGTCATAAAGCTGGCAAAAATTACATCATTTGTGAAGAAGGGAGTGTGCTTTCTACATTGGCACTGCCTCCATCCGACATCTTGGGATACAGTTTATATATTACAAGCAATCTGATCTACAGATTTTGTAGAGAAAATAAAAAATTCCTTCCTATTGAATGGAAAACCTAAATTTTCATTGTGCCAGAGGACAGAGAATACCTTAATGACTGTACCACATACACAAAATTATCAGCATGGCAAGCTGACAAAAAAGAGGTTAACTGACAGATACAACAGCTTCACCTTAACCCAGATGTCAGGAAACATGTCATTATTGATATTGAAAGCTGGAGCAGAACAGTTAAGTGACTCTCAGAAAGCTGAATAGGCAGGCATTTAAAATACCATGTGTGTAGGGATAAATTCATAGCTTGCCTTACCCTACGAAAACAATGAGGTCTCTTTTGCTTTGTTTTTTATATCAGAGCTTGTAATTTTGTTAAAATATCTTCTCTATATGGCTTTGGACAATTCTACAGTATCCACATGTGGTCTAAAATAAACTGACTGTTTTTTCCTCTGAGTTTTCTGCTTTAAGTCAGAAGAGTTATTCAAAGTCTTATGAAAATCTAAGCTCAGATTTCAGCCTAACTGATGTCACTGTTATGTATCAATGTAGTCTCTCATTCATTCCAACATGAAGCACGGTTCAAACATGCTGGTGACAGTTGGTCAGAAAATGGACATAGTGAGAAACAAATCTGCATGGTTTGCCTGCTTGTTTTTCAAGAATGCACAGCATTTAACTCATGTTTAAATTATGTCACAATAGGACAAGAGTTCCAAGGGAAATGGAGGACAATACATAGAAACTCTAGTTTGAATTAATTTCTCCTCTTCCACAGATACATCTGGTATTCTTAAAAGGAGGTTTGAACTGTCCAAATAAGACTTAGCCACTTATTACTTTCCCAACACATATTTTTTAATATCTACCCAACCCCCCAGAAAGGTGCCCAATCACCATTATAATATATAAGAAGCACAAGGCAATGCCATTACAGAGGATCCTGTTATGGATCACAGCACCTGCTCACACACACAGAATATCCACATTGGTTCTCTTCTGAAATTTAGCTAGTTTTTCACACTGCAAGCAAAAGCAGAGTTGTAGACATTTTAGGAGAACTTACTTTGAAAGAAATCAGTCTCTTGCTAATATGAGTGCAAGGAATATGAATGGTGAAAGGATATGCAACCTTAGTGTGAAAACAGCTACTGGCTGTCAGCTCCACACACTGAAATCCTACTATGAATTGGTATCTTCAAGACATGTTGGAAGCTTTTCTTCACTTCCCTTAGAACAGATTTACGAGTCTGGTCTCCTCAGTGGAGGTGAGTAATTTACAGTACCCCACCCCTAACTTGACAATGAAAATGAGTCCAATTTGAACTTTTAGCTCTTTGACATTGGAGAATATATAATGCAAAATTAGAACGTAATATAAATGCAGGCTGGATCAACATATTAATCATTTTGTGATCTTAGCAAAAAAAAAAAAAACTATTAAGAAAATGGGTCATTCAAATGAATTATTACATTTCAACAAATGTTAGCTTTTGTATTCCTCAGCTAAGAGGAATCCCTACTTTTACCAGATGTGTTTGTCCAGAGTCACCTTTTTTCTGAAACGGTAGCCTGTAGTTACACCAAAACAAATTTGTCCCCTCAAACTTTAATTAAAAATGCCATTTTTAACCCAGAAACAAAAGTCTTAAGCATTTCTTTGTCTAAAAAAACCCAACCAAAAATCCTTAAAATTTGCTTTGACTTTTGTGCCCAGTTTTGCAACTGCATGTACCTTTATTACAACAGCATATAAAACTTTACAGAAGGGCAACAATGCAGTAACAGCAAATTTTTCATAGTTAATACTCAGGCAGCCAGATGACTTGATACATATATTAAAATCACAAATTATGATGCTTTAATCCCTTGGTAGTGACACAGACTGATTTCTACTGGCAAGATCATAAAATCCATCACAATCTTCACAACAATTCATATGCCAGTTGAATTTGGATTCTTAACAAAAGGGATAAGAAGGTCAATGTACCAAGCTAGACAAAAAAGAAGACGCCTGAACAGCCACTGAATATTCTGTTTCAAGCATCCCTCCTTGACAAGCAAGCTGCAATTAAGATAAGATTTACTTTTATGCATCAAGTCCTCCCGTTTGATCTGCGAGGCGGCACACACTTTCCCCTATTGTTTGAAGCATCATTTGGAAATGTTCAGCACAATAATATATAAACCCCCCTCAGAAAGCACAGTAGTTCCATTCTGTGGCAGAGCTGGTGTGACCCAAGGTCAGGGGAAGCTCTGAGCAGCTGTACACTCTGCTGGAATTCCAGACTCGCAGTTTCCCTTCCCAGCTCCATGACAGCCTCACACAGCCCTGGACAAATCTCTGGCTCCCTCTCCAGTTTGTGGTACACGAGCTCATCACCATGGCATCAAAGTGACACTGCAGCAAGCAGATTTATTCTAACTGGGATGTATTTATTCATCAGCTGGGATGCTATTTAACTCCCCCACAATGGGGACTACTATCACCCAGCACATGGTGCTTCTTATTTATGCAACCTCCCGTATACACTAGAGTTACTTATTTAACCCCACGGAGAAGCCACTGAATTTGTGTTACACCTGCCCACTGAGCTTTCCTGGATCCTTGTAATGCAAAATAATCCCACAGCATGAGTTCAAATATAGGTTTAAAAAACCTAATCCAAAGCAGAAAGAGATCACACTACCTAGTACAAGTAAACCTAGACTTCAACTTTGCTCAAGTACATGGATGTACCAAAGATTCACAGAATCCTGTAGATGGGTCACCTAGTGCAGCCTGCAGCTCAGAGCAGGTGCTCAGGGCAGCATCCACTGGAGCTTTGAGTTTCATCATGGACAATCACACACCTCTCAGGGCAACCTGTTCCACTACCAAACCACTCTCATGGTAAAAACTTATTCCTTGCATGAACTGAAATTTCCCATTTTGCAGTCTGCACCTGCTGCCTCTTGTCCTGTGGCTGAACAGCTCTGAGAAGAGGTTTGTCTCCTTCACTCTTCTATCAGGCAGCTGTTTAAGAGAAATCAGGTCTCTACTAGGGGAGAGCAAACCCAATTCTCACAGTTTCTCTTTAATGCCATGTGCTCCAGACGTGCACTGTGTGCACACCTGCCTTGGTTATAGAGAGCATCTCACAAGGGGAGTGGTCAGATCTGGGAGACTTCTCCAATCTTTAGCTTTGAACAGTCTGCCTGAAGTTAGAGCTTCAGCTGAATGCTCTGCCACTCTGTCACTGAGTCACATTCATTGCTCCAAGGCCTGCTAACAAAATACTACCTGTCATTAAAAGGGGTGGCTCCTGCTCCCACATCTCTTGATACTGATTTTCTCCTTCATGTGTCAGATTTGTCACAGCCAGTGTCAGCTAAGTCACTGGTTGATGTACTCTCAAATGTCCAATAGGTATGACAGGAACTCAGCACGGTACAGAAAGATACAATCTTTTTAAGCCAAGAAAAAGGCAGGAATTTGGAGAACATAGAAGACTGGGAACAGTTTCTGTGCTATACCACTGGGTAACAGGGCAGCAAATAAGGCTCTAAGCCATTATTGGTTCAACTTCTGCAAAGTGGAAATATGGCTCAAGGAACCTCTATGAGGCAGAGAGAATCATCAAGGTAACATAACTCTTGTACCACTGTGCAGCATCACACATGGGGACTGGCCTTTTCTCTCTTGAAAAACATTACCAGCACTGAAATCCCCTTCCTCCTCCTCATTATCTGAATGCTGTGCCATCAGACAGTAACAAGTAACACTTATTCTTGATAAGTAAGAGGCCAGCAAGGAGAACAATGGATTCCCCAAAGGGTTCACAGCGTATCAACCTAAGAACCACATAAATGATTAAGGGGATTGAACTTTTCTGAAAGCCACCACTTAGAAACTGGAAATCTGTGAGGCCTGGCAGGTTGTAAGAGAAAATCATGTCCTTTTGGTATGATGTGAACAAACATCAAATGCATGTATAAAATGAGCACCAGTACTAAACCCCAACCTTTTAGAGATCATAAAACCAAGAACCCAAAGAATACAGCTACTTAATAATGTGTATGGTTTTAAACACGTATCTTATTCTTTGTCACCTGCACAGCCACTACTTCTGTTACAGGGGTATTTTTTGGATTTGTTTTGGAGGAGTGAGGGGAGGTTTTGGTTGCCTTTCCCCTGCAGTTTCTACCTCAGAAATGCTTTAGTCCGTTGCTGCTTAAGCTAGGTAAGAACAGGAGACAGTAACCAGATAAAGATCCAGCCCTCAGATTTCTAAGAGCCTAAAAACATTCCGAGATGCTGGATATTTTTACACACCCCCATTCTCTCCTGTATATTACAACTGAGAGACCAGGAGAGAGAACAACCATTTAGGTCATTACAGCAACATTTGCTACTCTCCTAACTGTCCTCAGAGCCTGAGCTTCATTGATTTTCCATGGGACTTATCTTCCCCACTCACTCCAGGGGTTTTGAAGACGTCATCATTAAGCAGTAATCTAATCTTTTGCTCATCACTTGCTACCGGCCCTGACTAGTGGAAGTCAGAGCCATCCCACTTGCTAGCTTAAAACAAATACTTGCAACTAAACCACACAGTAAAATTTTGATTTGCTATAAACAGTATTGACTGAAGACTATAAGAAAACACACTTTGGAGAGCTGATGGGTGTTGCTCAGTGAAGAGAAACAGATTAAAATAGAAAGGTGAATCCCCATTAGTCATCCAGCCTGTGAACAACACACAAAGCTCCATTTTGCTACAGCTGTGTGGGTTTTGTTTTTTTTCTTTTAATATATCTTCACGTATTAAGGTGGTTCAGGACAATTAAACTGCCATCTCAGACAGGCTAACCTTGCAAAAAACTTTAGTCACTCAGCTAGATCTGATCTATTCTGATCTATTACAGTGTGATGAACCATGTGTACTATGACAGTGAGTAAAAATCCCCTTGCTGTGCTGCTAAAAATACCAGCACCATGTTAGAGTTAAGCAGATATGGCCCACAGTATACCCAAAAAAAAGAGAAATTTAATAAAATGGGCATTTCTCTATTTCCATCTTTTGGGCAAAATTTGCAGCAGCCCAAATCCTATTTATGTGCATCTCAGACATTACTATTATTATTGAAAGGCGTTCTCTCCATTTAAATACAACCAGCAGACAAATGTGACTGACAACTTACTCCCAATACAATCAGTAAGACACAGAAATAAGGACAAATTCCAAAATGC
Organism: Xenops minutus; assembly: GCA_035221455.1. Lineage (NCBI taxonomy): Eukaryota > Metazoa > Chordata > Aves > Passeriformes > Furnariidae > Xenops > Xenops minutus. Next base: position 4,819,196 of record JAWWEE010000025.1, read on the forward strand.
TTCAATACTCAACTCTAATTTTCATCTCCATCAATTGTAGACCAACCCTGTGTCACATGGCCTGATCAAAAACCCCATGGGTTATTTCACACTCACTTAATGCCTCCAAGGCCAGCTCTACCTCCCCATTTTGGGAAATGGGAGGTGTTCAATGTGTACCAGCAACACGTTCAGCAGCAATTTTGAAGGATTTTTCCCCCTGAAGAACCTTTTTCAGCCTTGTCCACGCTGCTGCATTTTGTGAACACATTTCACGTTTTACTTTGGCAATCCTGGAAAACAAAAGCAGCACTATTTTTTTACAAGTGGACTCGAATTGATGTATCTGCAGTAGAGAATTAATTTCAGTGATCATTCCTTGAATATCATGTTTAAGGTCATCCTAGCCCAAAGAGGCAGGATATGACTACACAGCATAAATGTTGCAATTTCTCAGAGACCTTCAGTTGCAAGATAAGCTTATATCCCTTATATTTTTGCAACATATTGCTCTCTTGTAGGTCAGTATAAGGGCATGAGGAGGTAATTATCCTGCATCCTTCTCACCCACTTGGTCCTAATTTCTTCTTTATCCTCTTGCTCCACTTGTCAGCATATCTAGTGACAGACAAATGCTACTTCCTAGTGAATACTGAAGATTAGTCCTACCTCCTTTACAAAAGCATAACAATAATATTGTGAGGAGCTTTACAAGGAATATTATCAGGCGGTTTAAAGCCTCCGTGTTTGGCCAGATTTTGGCTATGGAATGAATTAAGCTGGAAGAGTGTCCATTTGACCATTTATTTAATCAGCAGCTTTTGTGATGAGTCTCTCTCACAAATTCGTACATGTAGAATTACCCTCGCAAATTTTCTTTTGCCAGAAAGTTGTTTGATATGTATTTCAAGCTGATGAGACCCCAAACCAATTGCCAGTTTGCTAGCTGATTTTTGGAGCTTCACTTTAACTGCGTTAGCTCCTGTTTATTAACTTTAAGATATGTATTGTTTTATTTTTAAACAGTACTTTGTAGTTTTTCTCCATTGCTGGCAATTAATTTGTTCAGTGAAGAAAAAAAGAATACTTTCATGTATTGCTATGTTTTTTAATTCTCTGCTGATGTGTGATTAAGTATTCTCTTTCACACAGAACAAAGAGACTTGTTTCTCTGTTATTTTCTCCTCTTGTTTTAGGAAGTACAGATGAATCCATTTTATCTTAATTTGATATTTCTAGTAAAAATTAAACTGATGTTTTACATTATAAAGTTTTTTAAAGTGCCATTTTTTCCCAAAGTTAAACTGTGAATTATGTGTTTTATGTGGAACATTTTTGCCCGACTGTGATAAATACCGTGAAAGGAAGGCTACTGTAGAAAGTTTAGACATAAGTTTGATATGAAGGATTAAGTCTTAATTCCAAACACACTTCATATTTCACAAGGACCTGCCAGTCAGTTCACCTCACATGTTTTCACTCTCGACCTTTTCCAGAAGTCAAAACTATTTTACAGAAGGGAAGAAACCACTTAGTTAAATGACTTATTTTATATTTAGCATATCAGAACAAGAAAAAGTAGTTGGATCTAGTTTAAATTAGCAAAGATGAAAGAGGGTTCTCATCCTGATCCCCCACTTCAAGATATGAAAATTAATGTAGAATTGAAGTTGCAGTACTTCACACTGATAGATGTCAATTTAAGAAACAGGCTAAATGAGATCAAGGAACCAGTCATCATGATTTGGATTCAAGGAACCATAAAATAATTGTGGTAACTAGAGAAGAGAAGAGAAGAAATCAAGAGTGAAGTAATTTAGAAGTCAGGTTATGGACTAGTCTTACATGGAAAAAGCAAGAAAAGCAAGGCAATATTGAAGGGAAGGCATGCTGTTGCAAGGTTAATAAAATGGAAATCAGATATTGAAAAGATGATGTTGTTTTTGGCAGCTGTAACATTTACAATAGACTACCTCCCCAAGCCCATATTTATCTAGGCTTTTATGATATTTTACTGCTGTTTGGGGGGGGAGGAAGGAAGTATTTTAAGGAACAAAAACTCAGGGAGCAAGAACCATTCTATTTTGAGTTAAGATGCGCAGTGGCCAAAAAAGGCTACAAGAGTGTCAAACAGTGCTGTGAGATGGGTCGTGTGGCAGGCAAACCTTCAGGGAGAGGATGCAAACACAATGCATGTGGGGAATGGCAAAGCCACGAGTGAGTCCTATAAAATCCTGGAGAAGCAGTCCTTTGTAATGGTGCTAATTAGACAGTAACAACTCTAAGTGACTGAGAAAATTAGTTTGATGAAATACAATCTAATGTAACTTTTTAAAGTGAACATATATCACTGGATTTATGAAACACCAACATAGCTTTTTCTATAAAGCAAAATGCCGTGAAATGCTAATACAGGTAGACAAGTAGATAATTACCTTTTCAATATCCTTTTATTAATTTGCTTTAACTGTACAAAGAAAATAAACTCTACTAAAGAAAAATCTATCAACCTACACATCAAGGCAAACCTTACACTCACATCTACGCACCTTCAGTTACATTAAATGGTCTCATTGTAAAAAAAGTACTAAATACTCTACAGTTCCTACTTTGCTTAATCATTACAACAATAATTCAGCGTAGTGGCAATTGGAAACCTGACTATATTATTCTTCCATTTTAATAAGCTTTACAACTGAAAATCTATTATGCCTAAAAAAAAGAAAAAAGAAAAAACTAAAAGAAAGAATGGAAAAAGTGAAGCTATTAGAAAGCCTTGCTTCCATTAAAAGTGTTCTCAAAGGCTTTAGAGAACATCTCATGGTGCTTTAATAAGTGATTCATTCTCTTCCCCTTCCTGTGCCATTGGCTCAGCGTGGACATGAATGGAGAAGAATGCACACCCAGAAGGCCATGACACCCCTAGTTTTTGGGCATCTCAGGACAGGTGGCTCTGCACAGTCCCTTCCATAAACCGTGTGGCAATGCCAGCAAACACTTGCTCTGCTCCCCATCGCACCACGCCTATGGAAGTGGACGATGTGTAAGCTTGCCAAAGCTGGTGGCTCAGGGCAGAGAGCCCGTGGAGATGTCACAATCCCCGGCTTTTCCAGCAGCCATGCTCAGCACAACCCGCAGGAGCTGAGGTGGAGCTCTGCAGGGCCCCCTCCCAGTGCCTGCTGGCCTGACCCGGGATGACCCCAACCCAGCGTGTGCCTGGCAGCCTGACAAGCCAGCGGCAAGGAGGCCTTGAGGCAAGAGCACAGGACAGCCAGGCGTCTGCAGCAAGAGGAACTGACATTATGGGGTCCTACAGACACAAGTGCCTCCCTCCCTCCGGTTGTGGAGGTGCTGAAGAGATGACACCGCTGGAGGTGTAAGTGATTTAACTGCTAAGTAATTATATGAAGAGGGGACTGCGACCTTTATTTTGCTAACTGTCTATTAGAAGAACTTCTCTAATTCTGACTAGGACAAATTAGCAATTTCTAGAAATAGTTCTTGACCTTGAGCACATAAACCTTGAAGGCAACTATCACACAGCAAATAATTAACCAAGTGATATATTACCAGATCATACTACAGCATCCTTTAACAAGATGACATGGTACATATTCAAGCCGTGAATCCGTATTTTCCAAGTCTGAGTTCTGCACAGATAAAAGTGAACATTAATACGGGAACAGAAAGCAGAGGCTCAAGTATCTGAAGCATGAAGAGAATCATTTAAATTGTTTCAATCTTTTGTTTCTGGCACCATGCCGTCTAGTCACATAAAGCTGTAATTGAAACCATGCGGTGTGTGTAGTGGGTTCATTACTGCCTCTGACTGAGCCGTCTCATGTGCTAACCATGCACTGACTCTCTGCATCCTGAGAGGCAAAAACTCCTCACCTATGGATTTGTTAGCACATATGGGTTCTTATTCCTTCTAGGAAATTAAAACTATCTAATACTGAGGAGCCACAAATTGATTTCAGAGTCCAGCTCCCATGTGATACCAAATGGCATGTCTGAGCATCTGCAAAATAAATCATCTTGGAAGATATTATATTCACAGACTTAAAATATAACAATGGTTTCAATAATTGATTTGTAATACTTTACTATATGATAAATACTCAGTTTACTGCAAATTCTTATTCGCTGAGTAATAAATAGCTTTTCACTGCCAAAGAGAATGCATGAATTTTAGAATCAAGTGCCCTGCCTGGAAATAATTAATAAATGATTTTAATATTAAGTATAATTTTAATTACTGCTGGAGAAGATACCTCTAAGTATCACCTCTAACATGCCCTGAAATGAAATCCATATATTTTACACAAGTCTATAAAATTAAAGCCTGATAATGATAACATTTGTAGAATTTAACACAATCATATCTATTTCATTAGACTTTGCAACAGTTCGAAGCTAATGAGTAACTTTTATTCAGGAAACACAAGTGAAAATTCTGTGACTGTTCGAAGCACTCTTTGTCCTCTAAAGAGATGTATTGCCAAGTAAGCTGAAGCAACATAAAAACACAAAGATACAGGTCTCTGCAGTGCAAGGTTGCTGTCAATTTTGACTGCAGAACAGTGAGTGGTTTTTCAGGACAAGTCCTGTACTTTCAGGCTCTAACGTTGCTTTTTTTCCAGAAATATAAAAAATAGAAGTATTTCACACATTTCATGCATTTACTGCTACTCAAACATTTAAACTTATTTACTAACACACAACAAATTTTTCTCTCTACAGTAAGAATTCCTAATGTTTTCATAAACAGTTCAAAAAAAGAGGATTAAGTAAAAACATATCAAAGGTCTGTCCTTATTTCCTTCTTAAAATGTTTTCAAGCTTTAATATCAAATGAGCTTGGGTCATCATGCAAATAAACTGAATTTATGCTCAATGCAAGAAGAAAAAGACAAAGAAAACCAAGCCTCCCTTTTTAGTTTAACTAAAGTATCACAAGATCTTCTCAGGTGGGGGTGAGGGAGAGTGATCTCTAGGGAAAGCAGCAGTCATGGATTGCTGCTATTCTATCCCGAGGTCAAGATTTCACCTTTCTTCTTTTGGCTGTTTCATCAGCCTATGAAGCCATAAGCACTTACCTTCTATATTTCAAGCTCTAATAATCCACCTCTGCCCTGAGAATTCATGGGGGGAGTAAGTTAAGCACTTCATCTTAGGGAGCAAGATTGTTAATATGATGTGCTTGCATTTATTTGTGGGTTTGAACGTGGGCTGTGTTGCCTGTGAAATTAATTTATTTAGCTAGAAATGAAAGTTTGTGCAAATCTTAACTAAAAATGCATTGTTCTGTCACACTGTACAGGAGCTGATCGTGTTCATGCCTGTACTTGCCTGACCAAGAAGCAACTCTGATCTAAGCAGAGCTGTTTGCCTATTTATAGGCACAAGTATTCTCATAACAAGTAAAGACAGGAATATTTTAAAGCTAAGATGGTGGCTTTACATAAAGTATCCATTTTATTTACACTAAATAGAACCCAAGCTATAGCACCTGATTAGTGTAATATTTTAAAAGATTCTGTGCAAACAGTCAGCAACTTGTAGATTCCCTCCGTGTGATCCATTTCCCTCTGTAGCTTAGCAACACGAAGACCGTAACAAACCCAAATTAATTGTGCCAGCACTAATTTCCACCTGTGATGCCCATGCAAGTGCACTGGAAGCATTTCCACTGTAACCTGCAGTGTCCCGTGCACACCCCCCAGTAAATCCTTGCAGTGCAGCTCAGGGAAGGAAGGGCAGGGTGTTTGCTGAGGGAAGGCAGGAGCTCCATTGGATCCCACTGCCAGTGGCAGCCAGTGTTGCTCAAGCACATGTTTCATGTTGAGAAGCAGAGACTGCAAAGACATTTCCAAGCCCCTTTTCCTTTTCTCTTCTTTCTCCACCATCCTTGGCAATAACTGATCTAGTACATGTGCCACGTGTAGCCCCTGTGCTTAGAGTAACTTCCTTATCCTTTTTCCTAAATCCAAATTAGCATTACTCATGCTAAATCACAGATCTCCTCCTTTCAAAGTTTTGTCTTGCTCTTCCAGTTGGGAGCTCTCTCTTGCTGTCAGGTAGAGGTATTTAACTCTCTTTTGCTTATCCTTCCTTAGGGATTTAAGAGGAAAAGACAGACGCTATATCAACACTATTTATCAACACAGCTATAACAAATAATGGAAAATGGGGATCTGCAGTGTAAGGCAGGTGTTACCTTATTGCTAGGACATCTGAATTGGAAAGTTCAAATTTCAGTGCAATTGTATAAATTGTGATTATATCCTGCCATATCCACAGCATTTGTTAAAACCACCACGGCATGGATCATCAAAACTGAAAACCAGCACTGCAATCCAGAACTAACTTGAAACTTCATTGCCACACTACGGAAAAGAGGTGGGTTGGTACAAAAACTAACCTATATTGCTAGAATAGTTTAAACTGGCTGACACCTCTGGAGGTCATCCAGTTCAACCCCAGCCCAAAGCAGATCCACCTGGCTGCTCAGCACCTTGCCCAGTCCCATTCCCGGTATATCCAAGGATGGAGACTCCATATCCTCTCTGAGCACACTGTTGGACCACGTTGAAGAGAATTTATTCGCTATTAATGAAGATGCCTTGTGTTTCCACCTGTCTGTTGCACCTGGAAGAACAGGCTGGCCTCATCTTCTCTACACCCTTCTTGTAGCTTCCACTCCAAAAAACAGCCTAAAGGACCAATTATTTTCTGGGTATCCCTGCAGTTTTCCTCTGCCAGCAAGGGCCACATTAGCTGCACATCCCAAATGTTTGGGAGGCAACGGCAGAACTTGAGGAACTGTGTATCAGTCTGAGTTCCCTTAAAAATTAGTTTATAAATTAGGTAACAGTTTACAAACAGAGAATGACATTGGAACACTGTCTGGAAAATGTTAGCACACCATTTCAATGCAACCTGAGTTACGACAAATAAAAAATGCATGAAAGTCTAACAATAAGATAAATTATACCTTCCTCAGTGGTTAAAATATTTGAAGTAGAAAAAATAATAAAAAAAAATCTATAAAACATACTCTGGAATTTATTGTCCTTTAAAAGCTCTGTAATATTAGTTGCAATCACATCCCTACAAATTAAATATATATTAGGCTACGGAAATCAATGTAGTTAGAGAAAGTAAATCAAAGGCAGAATGCAGCTTTCCCATTATAGTGAAAAGAGCTTGCTAAAAATGTAAGGACCCCTAAATACTGTGAGGCTTTTCAAGGTATTTCCTTACCATTAGGCTGCTAGTTTTGTGAAGTGAGAAAATGTTTAATGTTTATTAAAATTTAGTTGCAGAGTTCTGTCAATATGTAAAATTGTATTTTAAGAAGTACATTTTATTTAATTAATCGAATCATTTGAATAAAAATGGCAGAAGTAAAAGAACATCAGAGGCAGAATTTTAACACTAGGTTAAACCCTAGGGAAAAAATAACTACGAGCCATTATCTAATCAGAGAATCCACACTGCCAACATTTTCAAGAGTAATGCAGGTAAAAGGGAGCTGTTGTGTGAAATTTCAGGTGTCTTGTAACACAGACTGTAAAAGGCTGAGCTTACACAGGGAAGAAGGGCTGCTCAGATAGACCCAGACTGCTTTGGAGACACTGATCTGGGGAGGTGTTCCCTGTTTAGGGTAGGCAAGAAAGAGAAAAGGTGCTCTGGAAGAATGGTACAGGGGAAGAGAGAGCTCTCTGACAGAGACCTTTCTGGGAAACAGAAAAATTTATGGAAATAGATTTACTGAGGCAAGTCACTGCACACAAACAATAAAGTATGGGAAGGAACAGGCTAAAATGCTCTGGAGCACCTACATGACTTGGCAATCTTCATTTTGGAATCAGATCAGTTTTAGTGGGAGTCAGAAATTCCATCTGATGGCATGTAGAAAATCTCACTTAAGTCCTGTGAAAATTTTACCTTGACGTAAACCATTAAATCTGAACCAGAAGGTGAGCTAGATTTCTTATCTCCTGGTGCAGTACATTTCAATATATATATACATATTTAGCATACTATATAAGGGAAAAGAAGAACACAACTGGATTTCTTAATTCTTAGATTTAAAACTGTAGCATTATGAAGACACCGTAGTCACTGTTAAAGACTTATTACTATCTGTATTTAAGTGAGAAAATACAAAATCCAAACAAACAGACCTCTAGCAATTACAAACCCTGTGAATCTGGTGCTGCCTGTCACACCTGTGCCTCCAGATACAAATTGGTATGTGGCAATAACTTTGTAATCATGCATACAAAAGAACTATCTTTTAATCTGGATGTAAATGAATCATTTAAATGCCATTATTATTCTAAACTTGGTGATTTCTATATACAGCAAAAGCTTCTAATCTCCTTTGTCTTCACGCATTCAACCTTCGTGGTGTTTCTGACTGGTCAAACACTTGGGTTTATTTGAATTAACTAATGGCTCGGGGTTTTATGAAGGTCACCATCCTGGTTTACACACATGGCTGATTAGCACACATCCAGAGCTAAAAGCATCAGGGATTACATTTGGAGCTAAGCATCCCTTGGAGCAGGGACTGGTGTCCCCACCTGCAGCTCTGCCTTGCTTCAGCCCTGACACCGCCCCCAGTGCAGCAGCACCACCAGCCATTCAAACCCACAAATCTTTGAAAGCTGTGGGCAGATCTAACACCTGAACTGCTCTTTGCTGTCACACAAGTCCATCGGTATTAACTAGACAACACTCAGCCTCTGCCTTTTCTGCTGTAGCGACTTTGCCGTAGCTGTTGCTCCCACAGCACCCTGCCAAAATAGCAGAGGAGAGAATGACAAGGGAAGAGAAAGAAGAGCAAAAACTTCGCCAAAACTTGCTTGGCTCCGGCACTCAGGAGCGGAAACAGCCATCCCCCATAACTACACTTGACTGCAACCCATCACAGAAGGAAAACACAACAGGCAAAGAAGCTGCAGCTGTTCCTGGAAAAGATGTACAAAGAAATGCTGCCAACTTTATTTCCAAAAGTATCACAAACCTGAACATCCCAGGAACACGGAGTGTCTGCAATACGGTGCTATGTAAGGCAGATAAGAAATGCCACCCTACATGTTTATCTGCCTGCGTGAAACAAAGGAAAATGTAAATATTCATTTTCTTACAGAAACTAAACAAACAAAAATCCTGCAACTTTTTAGCAATGACTGGGAGGCCAAAGGAATACAGAGCAACAGACCTTGCCTGGGGAGGCTGGCTCTCTTTAGGAACCCTGGTAGGGTGCTGGAAGATATGCTAACCTTTTATTTCAGAGCTCTTGCCAACATCATTCAGGTGTAACATATTAAATGGAAAATAGAAATGCAGAATCATATAAACACAGGCAAAAAGCAACAAAAAAAAGCGTAAGTACAAATTGAATAAGCTAATGCTACTTGAATCAATAATATTTTCATTGCATCTAATAAAAAATATACAGATACAAGTTTCTCACAGCATGGGGTCACCAATGTACTGTGGGCAGAAGCAGATGCACATTCCCTGTATCTGAAGATTTTTAAAACCTTCCTGCCTATTTGTACTACAAGGCATAACTTTAAAAGCCTCTTCACGATCACAACCATGTTATCCAGGTGCAGGAGTATTTTGTTGAACAGTCATCCAGAATGACAGCACCTATAAACACTGCTGTTCACCCCAGCCCAGCACCAAACCTGAGCCTTTAAATCCTGACTGTTTAGCTCTGGACTGGGTTAGCTGCCTCATCTGGAGACACTGACCCACCTGGCCCTGCACACTCAGCTGGGGAGGGCAATGCAACTCTTAACCACACTCTAATACTGAAAGTCTATCTTGGAGTTTGAGCAGCTGAAGGGAAAAAAAATATATCACATTATGCTGAATGCTCAAGGAACAAACAACATTCATTTTGAGTCGTTATTAACCTAACAGACCATCAAATGCAAATACTCCAAAGTATGATTCAATTAATGTTTTAATAATTACAGCTTTTCTTAATAAACACTTAGAAAGAAGCTCAGTTCTTTCTTAACAAATTTACTGCTTCTTATAAATTCTAATATAGCCAAAACAGTGAGGTATAACAAACCCGGGGCCAGCCCTGCCTGAAACATTCCATCTCTGCATTAACTGATGATAAACCAACCCCACAACAGCTCCCTTCGTGGAAGGCAATTTAAAAATCCTGAAATGTACAACACTTAAGACCCTTGAGAAAATTAAACTTTGCTTTGGTTTCAAAAGATTTGGCTTTGATAGCAGCGAAAGGTAATATGGTAAATAAATGGAAAAATATGGAACTATTTTAAGTGCAGCAGCTTCTAGAAAAGGGATTCTTCACAGAATTGCTCTCTCTGGTCGGAAGGCATAAGCCATGGGCTAAAAAAGGAACAATATTTCACAAGCAAGCAAGGAAAGTCACTGCAAACAGACTGCTTTTCTCACTGCACCTACCTTATCCTAAACATAACTTCTAAAATTAATTGAACCCAATCACCCAGGTTCCCATATGAGGGGAAAAAAAAAAAAAAGGAAAAAGAGAGAAGAGAAAAAAAAGAAAACCAACCTAGCAGGGCTGTTGAAATGAAGTTGTAATATTTAATCAGTATTAAAACTGAGTTGGGAGCCAATCAATACCCGATAAATTCATTTTGATGGGAAACTATTTAAATTATGGGCTATTAAAGGATTTTTCTCTAATGAATTGATGTCTCAGTTCTGTAGAGAACTTCTGCAGTATTTTATTTAAAAATTCAATTAACCCTTTGATGAATGAAACCATAATTTGTTGTACTGTTCTGACGCACAAAGACATTATAGACTTAATATTTATAATAGATCTATTTTGAAATTCTACAGACCTGTCCTTTTACTCTTATTTTGAGAACCAATCACTTTTCCCCCCAGATTTCACCTGCTGGCACATTAGCAGTGCTGATGAGGTGGTGTTACCTTCAGCTGAGGGGAAGGGATATCCTTGAGCCCCTTCTCCACCCCTGCCCTGTGTCCCTGATGCCACTGGCACAGAGCCCGCTGGGGCAGATCTGCAGGACTCCAGGTGGCTTTTCTGTTCCAGGTTATCAGAACAACTGCAGCTCTCCAAAAGACACTGCTACAAGTGGTGTTAGATCCCCAGCAAGAGATAAAATTCCAGGCAGCCATTGATCACTGCCATCTGCGTAATTGTTGCTAAAACCTCGGGAGCTCCACCGAGTTTTGTATTCAGTAGAGACACTTTATCCTGTACCACTACATTTTTGTTATGATAATTTAAAATTGACAACATTACTCTTCGTGACAGAAACAGTTCATGATATTACAAGAATGTTCACATTTCAATAAAATATCTGCATTTTGATAAGAAAAAATAAAATATATTAAAAATAATCTGAATATGATTTTTTCTTAAAATACATTGTACAAAGATTCCAGTTTAAGTTGTTCTTTTAAAATGTAAGTCAGTTCCTTCTTCTTCTTTTTGCCACATCCTAAAAATAACAACTCCTGCATGTTGAGTTGTTTGTGAACATCACTGTAAGACTTAACAGAACTAGAGAGAGAAGAATGCTTGTCACATATGAAAGGCAGCACCAATAATTATTCAATGAATTTAGAAATCAACTCCAGCAGGGAAGGATATGAGATTCCTGCTGATATTGGTCATCTGAGAAATAATGATTTATGGCTGTTCAGTGCATGCTTACTTATGTGAATACAATTTCCCACTAAGAAATCCAAACAAACTTAGAAGTCCAAACATTAGCATGGTTCCTTCAAGAGACTGGGAAAGAAATTGAATACTAATAAGTATGTTTAGCACAGCTGATTTAGTCCATGTCCATGAAGTGTAAAATGTGCAAAAACTCAATGTAGTCAAGTTAACCTTACATATCTTTCTGTTAATGGGTTAAGAAATAAGCACTCCTCACAAAATTAGAGGGAGACTCTATAATATTCATTTTTTCAGATTATTCTTAATGTTTTCTGTTACTTCAGTCTCCATTCACAACTTCACTTATTTGAAAGCAGCTACTTTTGATTTCAAGCAAGGCAGTCAGACCCTTCCAATTTGTGCCTGCAGCCGTTCCCTGGGGCTGCAGCCACAGGGGCGAGAGGAGACACAACTCCTGCTGCCTTTTTCTACAGGAGCAATACTCTCACCAGACCTGCTTTGCTTCACTCGCCCCAAAGCACACAATCAGCAATTTAAAGGTTCCTGTTTGAACTAAAAAAGGCACATTTGAACCACTAAAGTAAGTTTTCAAGAAAAAAGAAAACCAGGGAGACACTGTGTTGTTCTTGGTCTGTAATGCTATTGCAAGCCAAAGTTGGTAGAATTAACAATTCTAAAACTGTGGAGTAATGCCAGATGCTGCAGCCAGTTGTTGTTGACTCTTTAAAAAAATAAAAAGTCAATCTGAACACATCCTGACAGTATGATGCTCTCTTACAACTCTTTTGTTTCTTACGGGGCTCCAGCTGGGAAATGATAACTGGAAGACATCTGTCCTTATATTCTAAAAATCTCTAAAAGGACAAGCTTTTTATCAGATTGGTGTCAGCTTTTTGTCAAAAATCTAATTTCTCAGTTAATCAATTATCTATCCAATTAGATAGCTTTTTGAATAAATCCATCTTTTCAGAAAGGGGAATGACAACTCCTCAGCCTCCCACTAATATCCTACAAATATCCTAATCAGCTTCCTACAGTCATACATGCTCTGTGAAGCAAAAGCCTGATTGGGTCTCCTTGTAATTGTGAGCCTAACTTCATCTAATAGCTCTTGCTAAGTAATAAGCTTACCAGATATCACAGGAAAATTATGGCACCAAGTTGAATACATACTTTGTACTGCTCCTGAATGAATATGAATGCCTGTTTAACTTTACTTAGCTCTTGATCCTGATTCCATTCAGCTCACAGAAGAAAAACAGCCCTTGATATTAATGCGGCAGAATCACATAACCCACTCCATTTCTGTGGAATACTCAGTTAAGAGTATTTAACTCTGGTTAAATTAATGCCTATGCACTCCTAAGATTGGGTTTAAATATTGGAAATTCAAGAGCCAAATATTACATGGTGAAAGATCCCTTCCTTCTGGTCCAGCTGTCGTCCAGCTGTTGGCAGGTTTGAGTCCATACAGCCAGATTGTTCTGCTTACTGAGGCATCAAGGACCTTCCCCTGCAGTCACTGCACTGAAGGCAGGATGCAGAAAGGACCTTCTGAGCAAGAGAGTGACCTCTAGATGATCTCCAGCCATTCCTTCCAACCTAAGATATCCTGTGATTCCCTAACACTTAAGCCCAGGACACCAATTGCCCTTTAAAAACAGATCTAATTAACAGGATCTAGAGAGCTCCAGTATGAGCCCACAAAACAGAAGTGGCTGTTCAAAAGAATCTTTCAAAGCCAGAACAGAACTGTGCCTTTTGAAATCTGATTTATTTATGCAGTCCCCCATAAAACATAATTCTCCGCAAAGTCCCAGGTGTCTAAAATTTTGACACTTCCTATTGAGATGTGAACAATCAGGCACGGACTTAATTCTGCTCACAGCTGTAACCCAGGTTAAGCACCTTTCCTCCTCCTCAGTTACAATTGTACACGTACTTAAGAGAAACTCGCAGGTGAGAGGGCTTTTGATGATCATTTTACCTTTAAAATCCACCAGAAAAGTAGCTTTTCTTCTATTTAAACTCCCTTCCAAATCTTCCAGATGTTTTTATTAAATAGAAATCTTGCTAAACATCCCAGTCAGATGTCAGATACTTGTACTCCATCAGTAATTTCACTTTCAACAGTCAAACAGCAAAGTCAACCAATTGCTACTTTGTTCCACTTCCTCCAAACAGAGGGGAAAAAATACTGCAGGGGTAAGCACAAAACAGAAGCATTTGAATTATAACTGGAACTAGTAAGGTCAAAATGACCTGTGCTTACAGAGCCAAATCTCGTAACACAGGGTATGAAATGACATTGTGTGAGTATTCCAAGAGTTAATGGATACCAAGAGGGACACAAATAAATTTATGTTGATATTTTGATGGAGAATTTGAAAGAGATTAGGTTCGTGGCAAGCTCCTGAGGGAACCATGACCAAGATAAGGAGTATGAGCTATGAGACTTCATTTCTGAGAATTACTCAGAAAAAAAATAAATAAGCAGCCACAGAAGTTTTGATGACTGGTGTACAGAGACTTATACCTGGCTTGCAATCCTTGGGGAAGAGTTAAAAAAGAGTCCTAGAAATAATGGATTTTCAAGCAAAAATATGATATATTGAAAACAAGTGAATAGAAAATACAAAGCAGAATGATTCCAGAAAACCAGCATATTGTAAATAAGACATTTAAACCATCATAAAGACAGATTCATTGAAGTCCTTGGTATCTAAATGTCATTGTTCTATTTTTAGATGCCTGGTATTTAACACAAAATATGACCTGTAATAATTGATATTTAACTACTGTATTCAATTTGTAAACATGATATACAGGAAAAGACCAGATGAATACTTTATAGACGTTAAGAAGATGGTGTTGCAAGGACAGTGATTAAAATTGGAAGGGTTTCGTTTCCATCCTCGGAGATAACATACTGTACACATCAGTCCCTCGCTGTCTGGTTCACTAATTTGCATGAGCACTATAATTGACAGCTTGTTAGCAGCTTATTAGAGACTCAGAAAGTCTGTAACACAAACACCACACACAAAACTACAGAGTGGACAGAGGCTTTAACCATAAAGGCTACTTTAACAATCAGATCAAATACTGCCTCTTGATTAGTGCATAAGGAATAATTATGATTGGGGTGGGGCTAGAAAACCAGCAGCTACAGGAGTCAGAACGTACAAGCAGCCACACCAGGTCAGACAAACTGTCCATCGTGCCTGGTTTCTTGTCCCCAAGAGCAGCAAGCTCAGATAGCCCCTGCACACTCTCTCAGCCTCAAGCAATCTGCAGCTCTGGGACTGCTTCAGCCAGGAGTGGTGTTTCATGTTTAATAGCCACTGATGGATTTTCTTCTGCTATGAACCTCTCTAAATGTATTTTGAACCTCTGTGAAGTTTGAGCACAATTAAAGGGTTTTAAATACCTCACTGCTGCCAATCTTCCTGTAGATATTATCCTAACACTCATTTCGGGGAGAGGGGGGAGGGAAGAATAAACAGACCAATTAATATGTAAGGTGCAACTATTATTTCTCTGAATTTCTCAGTACAATATGGTTGCAACATGGCATTACCACAGCCCACGATGGAAAATGTCTATTAGCATGAATTGCAACATATCACATACAAGACAATAACAGCATCATAACACATAGAGAAAGCTATTTGTATTTTCTGGTGAGGGAGCACAGAGCTACTGAATGTTGTCCTTACTTATCTTAGGATGAAAGCCTTATTATAAGCTCATTTCAGTTGAACAAATCTCTCTGGGCTCCCTGCTGAGCAAGGCATTTAAACTTTAAAGCTAAAGGCGTTCATTTTGCTTTGCTGACAGTGAAAACCTTCCTGCACAAGCTCCACGATGCACATGGAAGCTTTTAGATCGCTCAGTGGCAGAATGCATTAAGGCATTTAGCTGCTTACTGTGCCTCTCTGCAGTGCACGGACATCAAAGGCATTCATTTCCATGGGCAGCAAGAGTGGACTCTTCAGTGCAACCACCATCAGCCCGCTCAGGTTTAAGTGCTCTTTAGATTCTAAATACAGAATACAGCGACAAAATATTCTGGGAAATATTTTTTCAGAGCATTCTGACTCGCTGTTCTTTCGGAGGAGTGTTTAGCATAGTTGTCCAGGCAGTGGGGAGCTGAGGGGCCCCTCTCTGAGTCCATCAGGATGGGAAAGGTGCAGGTTACAGAGCCACAGCTTCCTAATTTTCTGTGTTCTAACAGCTTCTACTAGCAAGGCTCTTTTTGTTTCTTTATAAACAAAATCATCTTTGGCTTATCCCTCTCTCTGAAAAGTTACTGTGAAACACAAATACTCCAAAGCCTGACTGCACACTACAAAAGGGACCAAGCATTTTAGTGCACACACTCAGAAGCAAGATCTTAAAAGCTTATCTGCCTCTGCATTGGGTGAATCAGAGATCAGAACCCAAGTTTCATCACTTCGGCTCACCCAAGTGTAACACGACCCCAAATCAAACACCCAAATCTTAAAAACTCCCTGCCATGAAAAGTAAGGCAAATAAAAAATAAAATCATTTTCATTTGGGTCTCTCTTCAATTTTACCCAGCTTAAATGCTGGCTGCAGCCCTACCCTCACTAACACTCACTGAAACCAACAGCAGGAGCAACTTTTGAGCATCTATTCACAGAAGCTGCTTCTATAGTAACACCTTTTTTGTCTTTTAAAATAATGATACTGTAAATGTGGCAAAAAGAGCACCTCAAAAGAAATATTATGTTGCCTGTTATACTTTATGTGCAAGGGGTAGGTGGGGGGTTTGTGTTGGTTGATTAGGGTTTGGTTTTTTTAAACATTCAGAGCTTACCATTGCAAATAAGCGTGAGAGTAACTTAGTACTAATTGGTATGAATACATAGATCAGAAAGATTAGGAGATTAGCGACTGTAGTGTTTATTACCCAGGCTGCATGCAGGTAACAATACAGAACTCAGAAAAGTGCAGGAATAAAGCATGAGACCAAGGCAAAATCTCACTGAAACATGGGCTGATGAATATCTGAAGAGTTAAATGCAGTAATTATGGAAATACTAGCTAATCAGGTATCTTTTGCTTAATGTATTAACTCTAAAAAAATAATACATAGGACACACACACCAGATTTTATAACAATATAATGATTAAGACAGAAAATTTTAAGCAGAAGGAACAGTCCATTCTTCATTAAAAAACAAACAACAAAGAGTGGGTTTCAACTGTGGTAACAAAGACTCAAGTTAAACATTAAGAGAAACTTTCTAAAGACAAAGAAAGCAAAGGAGAGGAACAGATTAGTGGAATCAAGCAGGTCTTCACCACATGTATAAACTGATATGCCACGTCCATGGGCTTAGTAACCTTTAGAGGACAGCCTCAGACTGCAGCTAGGAAAACGTTCCTCTAATTAAAATTAGAGGGTGAAATTCTTTTATGAAAATGAAAGAAAAGTATTAGCTCCTAAAGCTTCAAACAACGTGCACCAAGGCAACTCCTCTGGAGCAGACACAGAGCAGTTCTGCTACCTGGGTGCCAGGCAGCAAGGACAGCAGCCTGAACAATCATCTCTGGCACCCAGGGACCAGAAAGAGATGCCAGGGGGCATCCAAACTATTATCATGGTTACCTATAAAATCAAGGATTCCTCTCACATCCTATCATTTAACTACTGAAACCATAGCTCACATTTTCCTTTTCTTTATAAGAATTTTAACTGACATAACCAATATTAAGAAAAATGGCTTAACACTCCACTTCATAAAGCTCAACAAGAATTTTAGTTTGATGTTCAGCCAAGACTATATATCCAGAGTACTACTGATATACCATTTATTAGGCTCACAAAAGAATGAGTTAACTATACAGTCTGCTGTCTTTTGTTTTAGTCTACTTGCTTTTATATTCAGGCTCTGTCTCTTACTACTTTGAAAATATATTTGTGGAATTGGCTTTAATCATCAAGAATATTGCAGAGACTGCCAACCCACAATATGGTAAATGTGAAAATGGCAAGATTTTAAATTTAAATTCCAAGTGTCCAGCAACAAAGCAGGGCAAGCTGAAAAGAGTGGGAATTGCTACAGCATTGGCCCTGAGTCAATTCTTATATGCTGATTACCTACTGCAACTACCAGTAATTTTGATGGTGTTTGGCAATCTTTATTTTACTTACAAATATTTGCATAAAGGCAAAATAAGGCATTTTAAATAGTCTTAAATCAGGTGTAAGAATAAAATTGGGGTGTATTTACTGTCCTCCTAAAAAGGCCCTGCTGCTGCTGTACCAAAATTTGTGGTGCTCTGTAACTGCTGAAATTGTGATACAAGATTGCATTCACTTTACCTTACCCTAAGCCATACTATTTTCTCCAACTGTAAAGGAGACACACTATTATATACTATGCGCTACCATATTATAATCTATTTAAAAGAACTGGCGCAGCTACAATAAAAATCATCCTTTCCTGGAGCTTGTTCCTTGCAAATCACCCAAATGGTAGCAGTTGAGGAGAGCCTTTGGTTTCTTTTCACGTTGGCACAGTAAACCCCCTCTTGTTCGAGACACACATATCCCTCAACTTCTGTCAAAAGCAAGAACAAATTTCCTAACCAAAACTGAAAAGTCCTTGGCTTTTCAAATGACTATAAATTGCATGGCTAAGTGCATATGGCCACAGGGCTGTCACAGTTACTTTTCCTGACAATTCATCATAGCATACTAATTCTGTAATATCATTACTGTGTCTCTTCTCACTGTACTGATCCAGCCAGTTAATTTAATCAACTAATAATAGATTCAGAAATGGATGCAAAGGGCCCTAGCACTTCAAATTATATTACTAGAGATGCACAGCAGTGAAAACAATGTATTCTGTACTTGCCATTAAATATAACCCCAGTAACTTATATTCTTCTAGTAAGTTGGAAATTTTCCTTTAAAAGGGAAAGAAAAAAATATTTATACAAGTTTAGAAAAGGTCTTTTTGAAGAAGATTAAAAACCCAGTTTATTTCACAGTAAGCATAACTTAAAATTACATTGCATTAACTTGAAGAATAAAATTATAACCAACTAATTAATCAATTCTCATAATTACTGCAGGTAAGTTTCAAGCAAAAAAAAAAAGAAAGCCACTGCAGGAAAGAAATACCCATCTGTAGTGGAAGCTAAAGGTGTATGATTAACTGCAAAGTGAGCCATTCAAAAATGGACAATTAATTTTATTAAATTTTAATCTTCTCTGAAAATGTCAACGATGATTAAAACATTATTCTCTAACACCTCAGTCCATTTTGCATGTCATGAAGACTAATACTTAAACTTTGCAGGATTAAAAAAAAAATAACCCAAAATATAAGCATGACTGGAATGCAGAGTGCACCCAGTGTTTGCTGCTGGAGCACTGACAATGAGCGTGGCCCCCCCGAGACATTTCGGAACCTGCAGCACAGGCTGGGATGTGATTCCTGCTCCCTTCAGCTGCGGAACCTGCACCACCCGAGGGGCACGTCCTGCCCAGCACGGGGGGACACCCTTCACACCCCTATTCCCCACACATCCCTCTGTGTGTGTGTGTGTGTGCACAGCTGCAGCCACCACACAGACCTGCATGTCCCTAAGGACTTCTGGGCTTTCCTAAGCAGCCTGGTTTGGCCCTCCTGCTCTCCCGGGCTGAGCAGCAGCTCTCACACACACCACACTCACTGCACCAGTGGGTGTTCCCAGGCCTGGCAGGGACCCAACCCACCTGAGCTGCTCCACATCCCATTTGCACCAGTGGAGCATAAATATGACAAGGATGCCACTCTGGATATGGTGCACTGGGAAGAGATCATGTTCAACAGACCCCATGGCAACCCTCACATAGAATTTTCTACTTAAGACTAAATCTGGATGAATCACCAATGTTAATCCAATTAACTTTTCATGGAACTTAGACTAAAGTCAATCAAAGTCTTCACTTGCTGAGGCACTTCGCATATTGTGGCCTAAAACAAGGCAAAAGTGTGTTTCCTAATGTAAACAGAGTTAATTTCGACAAAATTTCAAATTGAGAAAGGGTGATAGAGATTTATAGACTTACTCTCTGGCCATGATTCAGGAAGGCAAATGTTTAACATTTTAAAAGCAATTAGAGGCCTCCAAAATGCAATTAATCTTCTGTACCTGCCAAAGCACTCTCCCTGAAATGAGGGTGCCTGAATTCAGCCTTACATCGAGGCCAGACTAAATACATATTTCTCCAAACATTACGCAGCGATCTCCATGTACTCTCTCTTTAAGGTGTCCAACGTCATTTGTTACCAAGCGCCATCCCAATTATGCCGACCTCGTCTAAAAGCAAGGCATCTGCTGGAGTACCAGAATCTAACAAAACAAATAATTTTCCTTTCATCAATATACAACAGCTTTGTTCATTACTGGGGAACGTTAGGTGGTGAAGTATTGAGTGCTATGCATTTTACGCTTAAATCAATGTACTGTCTTGCAGTTATGCCACCTAATGTGTTTTTAAGCCATGCGCTACAGAAATCAATGTGGTTCTTATTTGATATTCAGTGTTAAGTTCAGCCTCATAAATTTAGAATTGCACTCTGTTATTTTGATGGTTATGTATTAACCATGTCCTGTAAGTTTTATGATTTTATATTCAGCCGTGCAGTAAATCACAGCACTTATACACAAACGGCATGTGGTGGCTTTACTTTTACTGTCCGTTCTGAAAGAGAAAGGAAAGGATGATTCATTTGACCTATCGGGGAAGAAAAATACAGTATATCAGATAGAATTCAGAAGGTGTATCAGTAACAAAATTAGGCTCCATAAAATTTAACTGAGTCTTTTCTGAGACAAACTGATTTGCAGCAGATAAATGTGTTTGATATACTTCATCTCACCAATATTTTACACTGGAACAGGCACACAACAGTTGATCATTCTCTGGAACATATCTAGCAGGTGCTATGCTATTGTCTAGAAATCAAATGCTACACTGACAATATTTTTGGGTATTGATATACAGAACAAAACTCAAGCCCTTTTCCAGCAGCTTCTAAAATGTTTTAATCATGGAAAAACCCCTTTTTTAATTTATTATTTTGAATGTATTTAAATAAAGTTTTTCTTGTACAAGAAGCCAGAAAAAAAGGGCTCTGCAAGACATGGAGTTAAAGTGGAAATTTTGTTTTTATCTCTATTTTCAATTTAATTCCTTGCCATGAAACAAACCACAGGTTCCTAGACCACATGGCAATATAAAGACTGTTTCATTAAATAGGGTGAGATGGTGCAATGCCCTTAGTGACAGGGAAGACTTTGTTACACCAGACCTGCTCTGTTGCCTTCCGCTTTCCCAGGTGAAATCCTCAACCTAAAATCTTCTTTCCTTTTCCAAGAGCTGTTAAAGACTCGAAAGGGCATTTAAAATAATGGTGTATGGCACTGCAATCTTTTCTTTGAAAATCACTGAAGTTTAAAACCTGAATGGTTAAGAGTCACAGAAAAGACTGTGGATTTCTCCTGACAGCAATTTGAATCACATAAAATAATCTGACAGTATCTACAGTGTAGTCCAGGAGAGAAACAAGAAAAACAAGAAAGCTTTTCTTTCAAACTGGTGATGGACATGCTAGACATTTGCATGGATTTTTATCTAATCAGAGCTCAGCAGTTCATTGCTACAGCAGACTAAAACATGTTAATTTATGTCATCCCACTGGGCTGGAGTGCCGTGGTCCCTGGGCAGGAGGTGCTCACATCTGCTCACAGTTTCCCTTGTCTAAGTTTCTGTGAGCCAAGTCCTGCCCTTTCTGAATTAGAAGTCAGGTCTATATCACACCATAAGCTGGAACTTTATGGTTCAGAATCAGCCCCACCACAACAGTAATAAAACCAAAACATAAATGAAGCATGAAATGTATTAAATGAGGCACTGCCAAACAAGTGCATTTGGCCTTGCACGACTTCCAACAGGCCAGTGAGCTTGGCTGGCCCGGCCTTACGTCTTACATCACTTGGCTTCATTGCTGAACTGCTTTTCATTAGTTGCTTTGATAATAAATACACAATGACTGTACAGGTCTAAGTTGGGTGAGTTAAGAACCACAAGTAAAGTCACTTGTTGGAGGAAGGCAATGAACTTACTCTGTTTCTGCACTGGAATAACTACGACATACAAGTCTTGATGCAATAAGTTCTTTCCATACAACTTTTATCAATTAGAACTGCAGATATCCAATGGAAGGAGATTTATTCTTAAGGCTATTAGGCATTTATTTTGAAGCTAAATGTAGTTTATGCTATGCATTATTAAAATATGTGATGACATTTGACTTTTTTGTGCTTCCGATAGCAAACTGTCCTCATCTGGTGCTGGGAATTAAATTCTCATGGGGCAGGATCTGTCTCCTCCAGAAGATGCAACAGTGCTGAGTTTTGGAGTGCTGGAAAGCCAAAGAGTTTTCCTTTCCTTTCCTTTTGGAACAGTCATCAAAGACCAGCAAGTGCACATCACACACAGAGAAACAAACCCAACAAGTTGTAAGAAGTACCAGATGACTGATGAGAAAATTAAGCATACTCAAATTAGCTGTTGTCCACTGGTACTCCTGTTCTTTTACAGTATGTTTTTTTACAACACAACAACATGCTGGCAAGCAAAACGAGAGGCTCTTATCTTCCAGTATTTACTATAATCTCAAGTCCCGATTTTCTCTGCACAAACCACATATAGATTTCGATTCTGACAGTGGGAAGTGAGAAATATTTATAGATAAAGAAAAGGAAAAAGGAGAGAGCACTACAAGGTATGTTACATAATAATTATGTCTCCCTAAACAGGAAATTATTTTATTCATACTTTCTGTTAAGTTGAAGGAGTTCACTGCCACAGTAAATTTTTATTAAAAACAGTAACCAACAGGGTTCATTTTTCCTGCACTCCTTCAGCAAAACGGTTTCTGGGCAGGTTGTGCCAGCACACCAATAGCCCACATTTTAACAACCCAAGGGGAGATACAAAGGCAACAGATTCCTAAAAGAAAATCTGTGCAATGTGTTTAGAATGTCCTGATTCCAGCAGGTGTGGGGGGAAAGCTTTAAAAGAAACAGCAGCAACAGAAAAAAGAAACCTTTCCAAAGTACAGACTTTCTGAAGGACCTAACCCTTGGGAAACCAAGAAACCAAACTCTCTAGGAAAGGGCAGGACTAGAACAGATGAACAGAGTAACTTCCATGGAGCAAGAACTTCATGGAAGAGTCAAGAGAGATGACTCCTCCACATTCCCACTCGGGGTCACCCCTGCCCCAGGGGCCAACAGCAAGGGTCAGCTTTTAAGGAATCATCACGTGACACAGACTTTGCTCCCAAGAAGGAGAGATGGGGAAAATGCAATAAAGGAACACCTCTGTTTGCTGGAAAGGGAGAGCAGGAAGATACTCACAACACCTTGTTCCACATATTTTGTTGTCATTTTCTCTGAAGAAGGGAAGGAGAAACCCCTGTGCTACCAGCAGACTCTTCCCACCCCACCTGTGTCTCAGTGTTAGCACCACGGGGCTCAGCAGCCCTGCCTTAGGCTGGCACCCTTCACCTGCCACAGGATGCCACTTCAGCACTTGGGCATTTGCCTACCATGGTCATGTATACATCCAAGGCCACTACAACTTGCTTCTACTATACATAGCAATGCATTATATCCATTCTTTTAAGCTCTGCTTCTCACTGTGCTTTAAAATCTGCAATGTTTTTTTTTTCTCCTCCTGTCTACCATGGGAAAAGATTTCCAGCAGCCATTAGCTACAGCCATTTTCACATCTCATTTTAACAAGCTATAAAAGCAGAACAACATGCCAATTACATGAAATAAATAAAATGAGTGGGTGCAAGATGGCTAAGAAAACCTCTCGCACTGCATATATTTGTTAGAGAGCGTATTAGGGTTTCACTAATGCATTTATAATCCTGCAGAACAGTCTGGCACATCTGCATCTTCAGTACAACAGAATGGCAAAGATGATAGAATCCTCAGAGAATTTCTATTTGAAATAATTTTAGATCTGTTTTATGTATACCAAGGAAGCTGCCAGTCAATCTGATCTTCAAACACGCTGAACTCCACAGAGGGAACTCTAGTAAACTGCAGACTGTTCACCTAAATGCATTTATTTCAGCAACATGAAAACTAGTCATTGTATTTGGCTAATAATATGTTGCACATTTGGAACTTTGTTAAATACCTTAATTGTGTAGCAGAGAATAAAGCAGTTAATTTACACAAAAGGACGCAGAGGTGAATTTTATGTCTACGTCTCTGAACAAAATAAGTAAATTCACTGAACATATGGCTTATTAAATTTAATAGTTCCTTTCCAGGATGATTCTGATTGCCATGTTTTGAAAGATAGGATTTTTAAAAAATTTCTTTTGGATATTTGCCGTTAAGCAGATATGCCATCTGTCTCCCCAAACCAAAAGCAACTCAAGACTTTGATTACTATCTTCCTAACCAAGATTTAGGGTAATGTGTTTCTAGTACACTGATTAACTACATCTGACATCACGTCTTGGACCTGTTTATTATTCTTTTTCAAAGAACTGCCCACGTACGTGCACAAATGTCCAACATGATATGTGATGAGAGAAGCATAAGGAAGCACCATCACCTCTTGCATCACTTTCCAGCACTGTTAGCGACACCGTGTTATTCAAATAGGCATCTTGTATTTTCACTCAAGTTTTAAGGAGACAGATGTCTAAAGCATAACAGAACACTCCAAACTGGACTAAAGAATTCCTGTTAGAAAATGCTCACATTAAAAAAAAAAAAAAAATAGAAGCCACTCACAGATTTCATTATTAAAATCTATCACAAATATGACAGTGGACTGAGCAGATCACACAAATTCTGTATATCAAGGGAAAAAGTGTAAGTCTGCCAGTATGCCAAATTCTTGGAATTTGTATATTTTATACTTCAAATCCTCAGAAGCCCAACTCATGTTTCCCATCTAGTTATTTTCTAGGGAAATCTTTTTCGCTGGTAGCCTTCAAGCTGACACAAGCAGTAACTCACCTGTATGTGAGCCTAAACGGTTCTTTCATTCCTGCTGATAAATGTATAGATTATGAATCTTCTCCTTCAGTCACCAGCATCTGCTTCAAATGTGGCGAGAGGTGGGAGAGCAGCGATCAATGCACTAATGGTCCCTAATCAGTCACAGGGACCAAGGGTAGCACAGCCACTGGGGCTGCTCCTCACTCAGGGGGTGATCACCACTGCCCACTGAAATCACATGAAGCCCCAGTTGGGGCTCTGGGGTGTGTTATGTTCTGCACTTCACAGCTGAACAAAAACAACCCCTGTGTACAATGAAAGGCAGGGCAGAAATCCACAAATAAAAAACCAAAATAAACCCCCAGAATAAAGAAAAAGCAGGTTTCATCAGCCAAGTCCTATGTATATTATGGAAGTGATTTATTGCTACAACACTTCTCTGCTGTATAAATCACAGCATTAATCAAAGCACCTTTGAACAAGAGCCCGACTCCTGATCCACACCCCTCAAACCGGGAAAGCTCCACATAGCACTGCCCCGGTGCCCCTGGTCAGCATCATGCAGCACCACAGCAGCTGTGACAGCTCCCTTTTCTGCACACCACGAGGCTTGTAATGATGTAAAATAAATCAGTTTAAAAGTTGCATTTAAGCTCATTTTTTTAAATTTTTCTTTTGTCCTGGGGCAGCACAGCCAAAGCAGAGGTTGCTGCAGTCCCAAGGCAGGCTGCCTGCCTTCCACCCAGCCAGGAGTCTGGATAACACCTGGACAACTCACCAATGCCACAGGGACACTTTCTAACATTTTAACTTTGCAAGCAGCACAACCAGCAATATCACAAAAGCATCTTGTAACACAGTTCAATTAAATACATATATAATATAGCCCCATGGGGGCAAAAGGAGAGTTGTGATACAGCTGGACAAAGAGGAGACAGGAAAACATGTGAGAAGCAAATGCTGCCAGATCAGAACAGGAGTTGAAGAACAGGCAGCGAGGACGCCCAGAGGAGCACGGTCAAAAAGAAGATATGCTGGGAGCAAACAAGGTATTTTCTTGGGAGGAGGACAAGCAGCAGAAAAACACTGAGGAAGCGTGAGGACAAACAGGGAAGGTCCAATTCCTCACTCTGGCTCCAGCTCCTCACTCCCAGCAGGATTGCTCAGAGGCTCAAAGACTCTGCTTTAGGTCTGATCAAGCACAGGCTGGGAGGGCAGGTCAGGGGCTGCCTTTATGGTCCCTACCAGAGCACAGCTGGGTGACACAGTAATCCGGAGGGGATTTTGAGGTAACAAAATCACCATGAGGCAGTTTTCCTTTCAAATTCAACATACATGAAGTCCTTGCCATTGCTAAAAAGGGTGCTTGGCAAGGGCTTGGTATTAGCTCCCCGGTAACAGCAGCTCAGACACATTTACCTAACAAGATGGATCTTTCATAGGAGCTCTTGTACAAAATTATCAGAATTGACTTACTGGAACTTTATGTTTTAATAACATAACAAAAAATAATGCCTCTGTCATTTAAGTTTCTCAGTTCTCCAGAACTCTTTACAAGATTTTAAGTACTTTGAGACCATCAGTATACAGAACAAATCACATTGGGTTTGCAACCATTTCCCAGGCTGGTGAATGCCTTTTTGTGCACAAATAAACAAAGCATGAACTACACTTTGGTACTCTCAGCACTGCAAGAGCTGTGCAGGTTTATTCTCTGTTCTGTACCTACCACCATCCTATTTTTGTAGCTTTGCCATAAATTCACAATTTCTATGCATGCAAACCAGAACTTTCCTTTGTTATTATTTATAAATCATAATAATGAAGTTACTTTCTGAGTAATTCTCAAAATCCTTCTAGAAATACCACTAGTATTATTTAATTAAAGCTTAAATGGACTTGCAGAACAAAACCTTTAGTTTCTAAATCTTGCAGAATTCCTTTGAATGTTAATATCTACTAAATTTGCTTACAACCTGTTGTGCTTAGACAAATATCCAAACAGCTCACAATGTTATGGAATTCAACGTGCCTTCCATGAATAAGTCAAATAGATCTTGAAAAATGAAATAAACTGCAATGAAGACTATAAATTGAATTATAGGGCATCTCTGTTTTGGGGGGACAGGCAGGTATGGCTTACCTGTGAACCTCACGTTGGATGTTCCAATACACACTCTTTTTCTCTTGCTACCTCCTTTGTTAGAACAGGTTTCCCTGTATTTCTATTGTAATGCAAAAATTACTAACTAACCAAATGCATTCACAATTGCATTTTAAGCATGAATGAGTCATCCATGTGCTCACATATGGAATTTGAAACAGAGATCATCCCAGTGTGAGGTGTTTTGGTCCAGCAGCTGCTTTTGGATACATATGGCTCGTTGTTCTGTAAGTCTGTTGGGCTTTTATTAAATAACAATCTTTTTTTCCTAGTTCTAGAGTTCCTGTCAGAAATATACAACTTCAGTCCATACTGATATATGTTAGATGATTACTTTCAGCTTTAAGAATCACTGTGGTTCTTTAGAGGAATTACAAGAAGGTGTAACTGTCTTGCCCTGCTGGACCCACAGCCCACACACCTGAGGCTAATGCTGAGCTTCTGATTATTTTATCTCAGGGCACCCTGGTATCTGTGTAAACACAATGGAATGTTTGACAAAACAGGGTCTTGGTGATCATATCAATAATTGTTCTCATTATGCTCACCTGACACAGTCCATATTTCTAACAAGTGCACATGTCTGTTGGCTTATAAGCAATTTCTTCAGGTCTGTGTCTACATTAATTTCAAAGTCACTGCTTTTCCCCCTCTTCTCTCTCCTTGTGCAAGTTTGTACATCTTTATAATACCTTCTGATTAATTTATCACATGGTAAAGATTTTAAAAAATCATCATCCTTTTGATCTAAAAATCTTTATGTTTCATCTTTAATATGTTCTTTTGAGAGGATCTTTCTGGAGAAGTTGCCACATATATTCTACTCCTCTGAGACGGAACAGCAAAGCTCAAGAAATACTACATTAAATCACATTTTAAATGTTTTGGAAAGTTTTTGTTTGTTAAAAAAAACCCAAAACAACATTTCTTTCAAGCTAGGAAAAAATGAGAGTATATTGCAGTACCTATGGCTCAAGAAGAGTAACAAAAAGGAAATGCATGAAACCAATATTTGAAAGGGTGTCCAAATTTATCACCACAGAAGTGATCCGTAGCATTTTTAACATGCCATTACTTCATGAACTAGACTCGAATAAGGAGGGACAAAAGTCAAGAAAAGAAAAATACCCATTTCTTCAGAGCGTTTCTCTAAGATGATCATTATTTCTGTAAGATGATCTGCTCCTCCATTTGTTTTAAGCCATGCAAAGAATTCATCATATGTAGGAAAAGAGAATAACCCTCACTTCGCACATTAATACTGTAATAGTCTGCTTTATGAAGAGTGCTTTTAAGCCATCACGTGTCAAACAAAACTAGGAGATTATCTGGAACCACATTAAAGTGTTAAGCTCAAGGCACTATGTTATATTAGGAAAAAATGTAGGAATGTGGAATAAATGATCTTTCAGACAAAGACCAGCAAATGCCGTAATATTTTTGCCAAGATTGAAAATGATGGGGGAGAAATATCACTAAAAAAAGAAGAAATGGCAAAAGAAAAAAACCCAAAAAACTCTTTAGTGTAAAATATCAGAGGACTGACCAAAGCCAGGCCAAAGCCTACAGCTGCCTGCTCTACCTCATTTACACTTCATCACGTAGCATTATTGATCTCAGTGATGCTGCCTGTGCAATCCTCAGAATTGTGTCCAAATCCTCCCCCTCAGCCCCAGCCTTCCAGCTGAAGGGCTGCAGTACTGGCTGCTCCTGGAGTGTTCTCAGCATCTTGGGCAAAACACTGATTATTAATGTCAGCCCACTGTGGTTATAGGTCAGTCTCCTAACATTTATCATGGGTCTCTTATTTATCTTTTTTTTAAATAAAAAAAATAATTCATAATTGTAATCATACCAGACTGCCTTCATCTGTTCTGCTATCTGGGGAAGTAAAATGTAATTACTTAATTCAAACCACACAAAACCCCCTGAAAACATAGGAGAAATTCAGCTTTAAATTAACAGAAATATTAAATTAATAGAAACATTAATTTGAAAAGATTAGATGGCATCCTGTCTGATACAGAATTATGACCAGAGTGTCTTTACTTCTGTGTAAGGACACACTCCACAAATAGAGAGTCCACAAGGACAGAAGAGTGAGTCCTGATGGAAACAGAGGACAGGCTGGGAGCGTGATCCAATCCTGAAATTTAGGACTAAACTGAATACGGATACCCCTCTTCAGATACTCTTAGGGAAGTCAAATTATAGGTTAAGAAATAAAGTATCTGAAAGAATTAAATCTGGCTAAATATCACAACAGAAGTGGTCTTGAAGTATGCAGTAAATTATCCAGAAAATTAGAACTGGCAAATGAATTTAGATGATTGAGACTCAAGGAGTCTTTGAGCAGCTGCCCAGGGATATATTGACAGGACTGGGCACAGAAGGTTTATTATTTCACTATTTAATACTGAAAAAGTAGAGAGTGTGGCAAACAAAGAAAATTAACTGATTTACATATGTTATTAGCTTTGCATCAAAATGAGAAAGAAAATCCAAGCCAAATTTTTTGTATCCCCTTCACACACCTGTAACACAGGCATTCAATTCCTAGTGAACTTGTGGCACTCCCCCCACATTTATCCTCCAAGGCCAAGAGCCTGGAAGGTTTGTGCAGTAAAAGAGGTATTAAAGTGAAAAGCAGCAGATGAAAACAATCAAAAGTTATTCTCTGTATTGCTATAGCATGGTTTTGAAAACCAGCATACACACATGGTTAAAAAATGTTTGGGATGGCAGTTTACAACTTCCTTGCACCCGTGGGGTGTTTCATGGGCTGCCCCAAACCAGCAGCCTCCTTGGACAACTTTTTAGCACATGTGTTAGTGATGTCTTGTTTTACTGTGCAAAAAGAAGCTTAAATAGAAAAGAAAAAAAGAATCAGTCTGTTAAGTAATTATAGCCATTCCCTTGTTTTGTCCTTATTCACACTGTGTAATATAGCTTAAGGCTATAGCATTATGTGGGAGATACAAAAATAGCATACAACTCCTTAAAATAATTCTCCTCTTAAAGAAAACTGGAAAGAGGAGTAACTTCACTGTAATTCATCTCATTTCAAGTTTACTAAATATAAGTGTTGTGTGGAAAATTGATAAACCCATTTATCTAGTACCACTCAAGTTAAAAAAAAAAAAAATAATTCCCCCAGGAATCAAGATTACTCATTTTTACAGCTCAGCATCTGAGGAAACAGAAGCTCTATTTTCACTCTTGAACGCTAATTTGATGTTGAGAAAAGTCCCTTAACCATTTGTGTGAAAAAATCCAACTGCTACCTTTCAATATTTCTGACTGACAGTCATGGCTCTAAGCAAACAAATGATGCTCACATATTGTGCCTTGCCTACAGGCATGTTGCTGCAATGCAATGATAGTATGCCTTCTTACAACATGGTATCTCAGTTTCAATTGGGCAAACATGCCAAGGAAATTTTGGGTTCCACAGGCACCTTGACCTTTCAGGCAAATACAATTTCACCAACTCAGTGATGATCTTTTCTGTATAAGAAAAGATGTTACTTGAAGGCCTTCAATAATACCAGAATGGTTCTTAATAAGATAAAAAGTAAAAAAAAAACAACAAAAAAACAAAACAAAACAAAAAAACCAAAACAAAACCAAAAAAAACCTGCCAAAGTTACTTCTTCCATCTTATCCCATAGGAAAATAGGCTTGAGAAGTTCATCTCTATTTCATTTACCTGCATTGCGTATTTAGGATAACAGAGAAAACACCAGAGTATGCAAAGTGTGAGTTTGTATAAAAATACAGTCTGATATACTCTGGAAATGATACATTCCAGGAACCAACTCCATTTCTAAAGTCCAGTTTGTGTAAATCTCTGAGACCCCACCCCGTGACCACAGAAGGACAACCACTGTGCAACCACAGACTCCTGGGCACACACCCAAGGCTCTTCCACATGGTTACTGTCAGGGCAGGTGCCTTGAGGAGCCACCACAGAACATGCCAGCCACTTATTTTGTAGTAGCAACACGTCCTTCTGCCACGTCACAAATGAAACTGCCTCTTCCCCACCCCTGGTGTTGTGCTGCACACCACCAAGTATCCAGGAACTTGTGGAGATTGTCACTGTAAGAAATGAGGTTTTACACAACTACAGTGTAAGTGGTGTTAATTAAAAGTATTCATATAAGAAACCCTAGCAGATGACAAGGGAACAGCCCCTTTTTAGGACTTGTTTTCATCGACACATAAGTCTGCTGCCAATTGTGAAAGTTATTTTCCACAAGGCCACTTGCCTTGCTGTTGTTTTACACAACTAAAGGCAAAGGTATCATATAGAAGCAGCAACTCTTCCCAAGGTCAGTGGCTTTAGCACAAGAATGTGGAAGATGACAGCAATGGCACCCTCTGGTGACAAACAGTAACACATAATGAGGTCAACTACTCAGCCTGGAAAAACATTTATAGCTACTTCTTCATGTAAGTCTCTTACATGGGAAGGATTCCTACTGCAAGCTGCAAAACGTAGGACATTAGCTCTAAGAACAATGATAACCAGCCTTCAACAGCAGGTAACTTTAAGGAAAAGGCAAGTTTTCCAAAAATACTTCCTTCTTCCCAGTATCATATCTTTCTTTCATGGGTTTAGTCTAATCTGATCTTTAACCATCAGACAGACAAACTTCGAATTGAAAAAAGGGTCCTCTACTTTTACTGTAGACATCATTTCATGTTCACATATGGTTAAGATTTCAGTAGGGTCTCTGTGGTGCTACCAACAGCTTTTGAGACGTTGAAGAACATTGATGAGAGGTCTGTGAGCCAAGACTGAACAGGAAAGTGTTTTCAAAGTGGACAAACAGCTGCTCCTAAAAAATCTCACTTGATTCAAGAGGCAGAGCTTCAGCCTTCCTGAAGCACTGCCAATCATTCCCATAACTTCTTCCAGGAAGAATGGCAGAGAGTCAGCAATTTCTAATGCTACAGAAAGACTGAACAAATACATGCAAGTACTTCCCTTCTCAATGCCAAGGAAGGAGACTGCCACAGAATGCATAAAAGCTTAAGTAAAGCAGAAAGTTGGTTTTAACCTGTGTGAAATATAATGACATTAAAAGCAAAGAAAACAGTTGATGTCCAGGTTACTCCAAAATGCCTGACAGAAGCCATCCAATTCTGCCAGGAGCTTCTGCAAAAAGTCAAGACACAGAAAAACTTGATGGGTAAAAACATAAAAATCAGGCTTATGAATTAGATTTTCTCTGCTCTGATCTCAAGAACATAACTTAGGAAACATCTTTATATTTTACTTCTTAAGAACCAAGTGAAAAAGTTTCATGACAGAAGCCAGTAAAATAATACTAATCCCTCTTGAAACTCATTGGTTATGGGATAATTTAACTTCCAACAAGTTCCATTTATTCTAGGACATACATATTAAACCTCTGGCACCAGGAGAGATAAGGGATCATTCCTATCCATTTTCCAACTGAAGATGAACTCTACCCTACCTGAGTAGGATGTTACACTCCAACACCAGGCTAACAATCAATTCAAATACATGGTCTTTGAGAAGCTGACAGATCCCTTGCAAAGAGCAGAGTGTAAACACAGAGCATATCCCATGAAATATTTAGGAACAGCAATGATACCTCAACAGCCCTCTGACAACAGGCAGTCACTGCACTACCAGACCTGATTGCCCAGGCTCAGGCTGAGCTGCATAAATGAAGGACTGACTATAAAAAACAGTATGTGCCTTGATCCAATTATGCACTAATCACTTAAGTATGCACTGAAGTATCTTTGCAATTAGTGAGATTATTAATAGTGGGGTATGATACATGAGGAAAGGTGCCAGTCTTTGGTTTGACAAATTCAGAGAAAGTTTTTGGTAGAATTTCACAGCATTTTGGAGGGCAAGATGACATAAATTCAGTGTATGGTTTTTGGTGATCTGTGCTTCATTTTACAAGGGAAATGTGAAATACACAGGTTTTTGTTTCATCATAATAAATGTTGTGAAACTCCACATACAGACAAACCTTCCTGGGGAGGTTTTTATCGCTCATCAGCCACTCACAATGCATTTAGTACCTAGCTGGATTGACTTGATCTGATACACATCTCTGTTATAGAAAAGAATAAAAAGGTATTATTCTAACTCAGTTATGCTTTGAACAAAGGCTCTGCCATTTCCTTACCTGGATGACCTATATCATCTAAGTTTGCTTTTCTAAAACTAATAACTTACAAACCGAATAATGTGCTGTAATAGAGTTCTTGTTAAACATAGTTTCATCATTTCTCTCTACTAGATGGAAAGGCTCATCATTAAAATATTAATCGAAAAATCTTGTGGTTATTTTGAGAGGTTTTTTTTAAAAAGCTCTCCATGTTGTGACCTTCACACAATGATGCAGCTACAGCTGCAGCAAAAGCTCTTTCCCTGCGAATTCAGGAAAAAGGAAGATCCCAGCTAGCCTCAGCAGTTTATGAACCCAGCTGCTACATTATTTTCCTGATAACCTTAATTCACCAGCCCATATTTCTGTTTTCCTCAGCTTCCTGGCTAAATACTGGACTTAATTTCCTAGGGCTCAGTTCCTGCTTGCCTTGGTTCATGCAATTATGTAGTGGGCAATCATATAATCAAAAAAAACCAAAAACCACCATGAAGAGAGAGGCTGCAAAACAGGACACAGCTTCAGCCAGGCCCTCGTATGGGACATGGACAACAAGCCCTTGGATCCTCTGCCAGAGCATGGGCTGTGCTTCTGAAATCACTGACACCTCAGGGGCAAGGCAAGACTGGACAGACACTGAAACCCTCACTGAAATGAATGGGCAAGAAAACTATTGACACTCATGGTGTAAGACTTGTTCTCATCCTTCATAAGAGGCTGTGTTTTTGGTTTTTTTTAATGTGTTTTGTTTATTTGTTTTTAGTATTCCATCTGTTTCTTCTGTATTCATGAGGGTTCGAAATAAAAGTATCTCTGGGAGGATGAAAGCCAAGATCCTGATGTACAACACAACATCCCCCAGGTCAACACTGAAGATCTAAAGGCTGCCAAGGTGCTGAATGCCAGCTACAAGCAACTGAATGGCAAGATGGCTTTTATTTTTACCCTTTTAGGCCACCTAAGCAGAACTGTCACTCTTGTCACATTTGCATCCTTAGTCTCTCGAATATCATCAAACGTAATGTTCCAGACAGTATTTGTTGAGCTCTTTCACCATACCAGTGTGTGTAGCACTACTTCAGTGCACCATCCTGCCTACGCTGCAGTGTCGCTGGGTTTTAGTAAAATTGCAGCAAATTTTTAAGCTCTTAAATACTGTCATTTCCTATTCCTGTCTTCCACAAGGCTTTAAAGTTTACCAGTACTACATATCTATTTTTTGTCCCTAACCCCATCATCTAGCCTCCCTCTACACTGAATGCATAAGCCATTTACCTGGACAAAATTGAGTTGATGTGTAGTTAAGTCTTTAAAAGTCATCCCTGCTAGTCAATTCCCTCATTAGGAAACCACTTCCTATCAGAAGTGCCCTCAGGTTTTGAGAGCACATCAAAATTGGATCCACTTAAGCAACTGAGCTTTGATACTGTGCTTAATGACTTTCTAAATTTGTCATTTACAAAGTACTTTGCGAGCCTTCCCGGAGCAGAGCCGAAGCTGCCCGTGCAGGAGCAACCCTCCCCAGCTCTCCTCCTTCAGGAGCCTCGCTGACGTGTGACGTACACGGCGCCATTTTCCCAGTATATGACATTTCATTTCAGTCTCATCACTTCCTCAGGACCATCTGGCCACTTTCTAGCTGTGAGCAG
This sequence comes from Xenops minutus, assembly GCA_035221455.1. Taxonomy (NCBI): domain Eukaryota; kingdom Metazoa; phylum Chordata; class Aves; order Passeriformes; family Furnariidae; genus Xenops; species Xenops minutus. The sequence goes on from JAWWEE010000025.1 coordinate 4,853,906, forward strand.
ATCGTGGCAGCTCTTCCCCTCTTCTCTTTCCTATCTGTCCCTCCTGTCATTTCCAAGCTACCTGAGTGCTCTGGGAGAGGAACAGGCACAATGTTCCCAGACAGCACCACCAGCTGGAATCAGCTCTCCACTGTGACACACAGTGATCCCACAGCTCCCCTGATACTCCCTGTACACAAAACTGTGATATTCCATCTCCAAATTATAAAGCCATATTCTATTTCTCACCCCACTTGAAGACTACACAGACCTGCTCCAACTGCATCACTGGCTGAACATCCCATTTTAACAAGGAAAGTATGTACTATTGGTGAAAGTGAGTATTTCTTAGTGGGAAACTTTAGGAATCAAGTTTCATCTCCCACTTTTTTAACCCAAACAGAATTCTGGGACAAGGAACACCAAAACCTTCTGCTTTCAAACTGGTCTTTCCACTCAGAGACATTTGCGTGCATATGACAAACCCAAAATATTCTCAAGAGTAGAATCACAGTTTCACCATAATCCTTCCTGCAAATTATGAAGTGTGAAAATAGAAAGCTGAAAAAACATTAAAAATTAAAGTAACAAAATACTGAGAACAATGTGTCAAAATTACAACAGTGAAAATAAGAAAATAAACTCCTCAGCTGTCATCTGTCTGGTGCCTTTTTGTAAACTCCTCTGATGCAATAATATCTTTCCTTTTTTTTTCCCCTATTGTAAGTCTAATCTGTTACTCGACATCCTGAGAAAAGTCCATATTATACTGTTCAATAAAATGTGAGCTCAGTTTAAATTATGAAGCGTTTTTTTGTTTTGTTTTTAAGATGTGCATATTCATTGGAGAAATTACTGTATGAAATGCCCATTGAAAACTTCATAGCAGCAAAAAAGAGAAAAAAATTAATTTCCCCAATTTTCCATAAGATTCAATCAGAAGTACCACACATAAACACAGTTTTTCATCTTTTACCTTATCCGCTTTCCAATATACTTTCAAACAATAATAAGTGATATGCACACGAGGTATTGCCTGTAATTCAGGCTTCTAGCTACTGCAATAAAAACCACCACCAAAGCAATGTGCAAAACCACCTCTATGTCTAGAATAGCAAATACTGATGGATATTGAACATGAAAATACCAGTGCAGGTTCCTACAACACCTTTCCACATGACTTGAACTGTACCACCAATGCTGGAGTCAGGCTGGCCCCACTGGAGCACGGAAAAGCCTGTGCATAAAGAAAAGAAGTGAGGGCAGGGAGAGTGCACTGCTGGATTCAGTGCCAGGATCCTGCAGGTTCATCATTCCAATAATGCAGCACTCCCCCCCCCAAGGTATCAGCACAGGGATGGCTCTGTACAGGCACGATTGTTTGCTTCTCACAGGCATTATCTACAAAGAGCTGCCAAACCCACGGTGTTTTGTTGTGGATTTCTTTACAACGTGCAGATTTCCACAGTAATTCCACGACCTTGAACTCTCCCATGTTCTGCTGGAGCTTGGGATTGCTTTATTCCTCCCCATTCATTCTTGTCTTACTGCTCAGTTCAGAATCACTACTACTAAGATAAAAGTATTCCTTGATCATCTTTTTTGGGCTGACATTATTTTAATAACATGGTTTCAGTCCTGGAAATTCTCCTCCTCCCCCAAGACACACTTTTTTTTTTTCCTTTTCTGACACACAAATGTAAAACAGAAACATCTCAAGTGTTTGATATTATAATATCATTGCAGAAAATTTATGTTCCGTCACATTCCACCTGTCATGTTGTCTATCCATTATATATAATAATGGTACTAACACATAAAGTGTCAAGGTGAACACCTCCTAAAAAAAAAAAGTCACCAACACGACTGCAGATGTTTTCCCTTTCACAACAGGAGAATTACCATAATCCAGACTCACATCAAAAGCCCTCCTCCTGGATTCCCTTCAAGCCTACTAGCTCATTTCAGCACTCAGAAATATCACCAAGCCCTGCTCTGAGTTCCCGTGTTACTCTTCCATTCTCCTTTTCACTACCCAGGATAATCTTTTCTCTTCTCTATTATTGGTCTATTCAGCTTTTCCCTCCCAACTGCCTAATGTCAGTTGAATTGAATCACCTCTCTAATAGCCTGGAACTGGCCATTCAATAATGGTGAAGCCAGGAAAAGAGAAGATTGCAGATCTGCTGCAAAAGGATTCTGTACATAAATGCTCCTTTAATTATCATCATTCTGTTTTCAGGGATTTTTAAATTGAAAGTTGCCTTAATTTACCAGGTTTTATATTTTTGAGAAGAACATAATTTTCAACTCAACTTGGAAAAAAAAATAGAACAATTGTTCTCTCTTTTTTTTAAAAAAGACAGGGAAAAAAAAAGCCCTGGAAGAGCACTTGCTTCAAGGTCACCACCTAAACATAAGCAGAACTTGGTCTTTACTCTGGAAATAGAAATACTGTAGGCTTAGGAAAGAACATGACAACTGATGAAAAAGCTACTTTTGAAAAGTTTTCCTGGATGTTTTGGAATAAACAGTTATAGGATTTAATCAAAGAGAAAAAAAAAAGGCATTCAGGAACTGTGGTATATCCCCTGTACTCCATAGCTGTGGGTTCCTACAGGACAAAGCTGGCACGTGACATGAGAGGTGACCTGTGTTTCTAACTGACCTTTATATTGTATATATGACAAAAACATTAATTTCTTTAAATAAACTCAATAAATCATGTTCACTAACAATTTGGTGACAGATTTGTGTTACATATTCACACTGACTTGTCTAAAGAAGAGATGACCAGATCACAACAGCAGTATAAAACTGGGAGATATGAGAAGAATTTAGAGCCTAATCAGATTTCTGAAAATAAAAGTGTTGTTTTTCAAATGTCGATTAAAGTGTTTTGTTAGGAAGAATTCCAGTATACCAAGTAAAACAAGGAATTTAATGAGTTTCCATTATTTCAATTTATCTATAAGCATTTCAGACCTGTTAATATTTCAAGGTTCACTGCATTCTAGTTTATGATAAAATCAAATCATACTAAATCTACAAGCACAGAAAATGGTCACAAGCTTTGTGAATGGACCTGAATGGGAACAAAATCATATTCTCAGAGCAATTTTCTGAAATTAAGCCTCCTCTGTGGGACTTGGGGGTGTGCTAAAAATGACAAAATTGATTTAATAATACAAAAATATTGTTGGTTGCTTTGCTGGGTATTTTAAATGCCATGGTAGAAATTGTGCGAGCATCTCAATATTAAAAAACCCCAACATCTTTTGGAGTTGAACTACTGTTTCATGACACAACACCTGAACTGTAAGAGGGAAAAAGCTTTAACAGTACTTTAAATAAATTCAGAGGTCTATGCATCTTAAGTTCCTTCTAACATTACTGGAGATAAATTGGTAAAGTCTCATTCTAAGCAATGTCTTGTTTTATGCTGGTATCCTGCGAATCTGAAACCATATCAGAGTGCAAATTTTTCCTGAAATATAGATTCTTGTTCCTTCCTCTCCAGACAAACACCTAGCAGGGTATTGATCTGCTGCTGAAGGACACGGTGTTTATTATGTAGGAAACCAGTGCTGGGCACAAGCGTGAGAAATTAATGATGGTTTTGGAAGTGTCCACACTGTGGTGCTGAACCAGTGGGGCAACTGTCAATCTATATGATAATGCATCCCAAAACTTCATAAAATCAGTGAGGTGAAAAAGCATTGATTTTTGAGCTAACCAGGATACGTGAGAGAGTAAGGCTAAAAAGTTTACTCAAGTTAACACCTCTGTGTATACAACAGTTGATTCACGCTTGCCTGGTGTGTTTTTTTCAAACAACCAAACATACAGAAACCATGTCAAGTAAAAATGAATTCCACACACTGGCTTGTTTCTTCCTTGCTGCTTGATTCTATTTTTCTTTGCCCTATTAACACTATCTATTCAAAATGGAATCACTGCACTATATATCTAATTACTTAAGAATTCATTTATTATAAAGAGGAAATTGAAAACCAAGAGAAGAGACTCTTATCAATGTCTGTGACAGTATGTATTTCTATATTCTCAGACAGAAGGTGTGGCACACTGGTGCCACTGAAATGGAGATAATCACCTTCCTGCTACAGAACTCAATCCCAAGCATTCCATAATGCCAGAATTTCATTAGTCAGGTTTTGTATTTGAAATTATGCTCAGTAGCCTTATCAAAAGTGTACTAGAATCAATAGAAGTTGCTGTATTTTCTGCAACTGTTATTATTAAAAAAAAAAGGGAAAAATCATTTAACCAGTCACTGATTCCTTTTAAAACATGGGCTTCCTTGTATAAACTATTATTAGGAAATGCACGCTCCCTCCTTGGTTTTGATGAAGAAATGTATCCTGCTATGCCTATGGAGAGGAGATATTACTTGAAGATTCAATTTAAATAAAAATAAAAAAAAGGCTGCTGTTACAAACAAAATCAATTACACTTCTCTGAACTTCTTCCTATCAACGTATAAACTGTAATTTGGTTTTTCCTTGTTTGCTTTGACAAGCAGTTCTTGTGTTTCTAGTGCCTGGCACACGGAGACAACTGTCAGTGGGTACAGGGAGGAGCCCAAAATAAGCACAACAGAAGTGTTTTGCCCCAACTTGATCTATAGGTTTTCTTTCTAAAAGCCCCCCAAAAGCCAACAGCAAAGTGACTTTCTTAGTACTTCAAAACCATGAAAAAATACATAAAATTAAATCTGATTTGACAAATTAGCATCACTGTCACAGCTACCAGCACATTGTGGATTATTAATATTACTTCAAGCTGTGTAGAAAAATCACATATGAGAAACTATTTCTCTTAAGAAATTTCTTTCTGCTTCTCATCATTAAGTTTAAATCAATATACTCGGAGCACAAACCTCTGTGAAAGATCACGGTGTGAAAAGCGGATTGTAAGACCAAGCATGATACATGTATCATCTGTAAGTTTCCTGATGCTGATGGTAAAAACCTAACATATTCAAAAGCAGCTTTAAGCAAAGCGAGAAGGTGAAAACATCACCTTTCAAAGGGGACTGTGTACTTTTAAGCACGAGCACCCTGTCCTGTATGGACATTAGGAACACGCAGAAGGGCAGGCCTACCGTTCTCCTCGTCCGACTTGTTGTCGTTGTCGGAGTCGGTGAGCGTGAGCGCCGAGTTCTCGCGGCTGGAGAGCCCCGAGCTGCGGCGGGACTTGATGCCCCTGCCCCAGAGGCGGATGGCGTGCTCCGGGGACATGCCCCCCTCCGTGTCCGAGTCGCCGTCCGAGCCCGTGCTCAGGGAATAGCCCTGGTGCAGCATTCCGATGTCGGAGCAGTAGCCGCTCCGATGGGGAGAGGGCTCACAGATCCCCAGTTCTGCCAGGGTGAAGTTTGTCCCTAGAAGGGCAATAAAAAAACATAAAAATGAATTCTTTTAAAATCTAGAGGATTTACTTCAAGCTTGAAAATTAACAGACGACGTTAATTTCGCTTCATTGTGCTGTCTACCAATGAATTACATGCAGAGATCTCTGGTGTGCCGGTCGAGGAACATTTAACCTCAAACATATTGAATGCAGCTAAAATGGACAAATATACAAACCCTCTACATTTTAGGTTACCATTCTGGCCACAAGTAACTAATTACTGAGGTGTGTGATTAAGCTAAACTTTGGGACGAGTGTTAATGAGATGACCTGCTTTATTATGCATCTAACCTTGTGTTTGTAGGAGCAGAGCACAAGCTTTGAAGTCGTGCATTGGATTACTAGAAAAGAGCACATTTTTCTCATAAAGCTCATTTTCTCACAGCCAAGTCTCCCACAGACACAGTGAAAAAAAAGGCAAACCCATCAGTGATGCCACATGAAACCCCATCACCAGTTTTGCACTAGTACATTTGGTGCGATTGCTAATTTAATATCTGCCACAGAAATCAAAACAGACCTCATAAAACACTGTGACTGTTTCCTACTTTTCCCACCATATTCAAGAAGAAAGCGTGCATGGATACCAAAACCAGGAGGTCACTGGCTTTAAAGAAAAACTTTGAGAAACAATGTCAAAACACGTGACCTTTAGCAGTTAATAACGACTCAGTGGACAAAGTCTCATACATTTTTAAAGCACATCAAGTCCCCCAGGGCTCTCAGAAAGTACAGACTTGCTGGCTGATTTCTGCTTATGTATTTGTTTCCTACAGTAATGAACAGGGCAGGAAAAAAAAAATAGAGGGAAATATTCACAGGTCTCTAAGGCTTTCAAAGGTTTTGAAAAGCAAAGTAATTTGAGCTTCATTACACTGGGCTAAAAAGGAAGAACAGACTGAAGTCGCTGGCAGTGTAACTGCCAATTATTTAATTAATTTCTTAATTCACAGGGAAACCAGATCTGTGGTCTGTTTTCCGAAAAGAGCAGTTTTTTGTACAAAATCAGTTTATGTTTTCTCTTCTTCCTTTAGGTATTTGTCAGAATAAAGCCCCACAGTGGAAACTCATATGCTAAATAAAACACACAATGAAGTGCATTCTATTAATAAAAAAGTTAACTAGATTTTTGTTAAGTATTACAACTTCTTTCACAGATTAACCAGGAGAGCTCATACAGTTTTAAATCTATCTGGTTCATCTTCCTGGATGAGCCCTGTGCAGCCTCACATCCAGCTGCTAAAGCATTTCTGGGAGATGGGATGTATGAACACATCTACAAAAGTAAAACGTTACAAAAGGCAGCTTGTTTTCATCAACACCAAATTAACTCCAATGCTCCCGGTTAGGGGCATATTTTACATAATCTTTAATGTAGCAATCAGAAATTTAGTGGTTTAGTCAAAAGCAAGGAACTCAACAGTCCTAAAAATGAGCTTCTCAAGTGCACTTCAGGCTAGAGATTTTTTGCCCGTTTTGTTTTTGGTTTTTTGCTTGTTTGTTTTGGTTTTTTTAATAAGTGAAAAGCTGTAGCATGACAAAGGAAACAAAGCTACTTTTAAAGAAGATGTAAATTTCAATCACGTGCAATTTCAGTAGAAGACATTTACAAAGGCAATTTGATCGATTGAAATTTTTGTTTTGCCCTACTAGTCTAACCTTAGACTTATTAATAAAAAAGGTCAAAATCAAACAATATAAATATAAAAAATGGAGTGATCTGAAACTTAGTAGCTCCACACGTTCTGACTTACACAAGTAGAGCACGTGTTGACATTACATACGTGTTAAAATCACTAGTCATGAAAATGAAGTTTTTCAAGTTTTCTTGTTTGCTGGTGGCATAAATGTCTACAAATACACACAAATTATAAATATATTAGCTTAATTAAGCTGGTTTACATACATGGTAAAACATTATAATGATATTCTGTGGGTTTTAACAGCCCTTACAAGCCCAGCTGATTTCACTCTGATTAGCATCCTGCCTTGACATCAAACTCTGACTGTAACATCCGATGCAAAAAGCCGTCTTCAGAAAAATTCCTACTTTATTTGCATGAGGAAAATGGTGAAGGTACTGAAATTGAAATATCCTATTCAGAGAAATCATTCACCCATTTGAGTTTTTTTATCTGGGCATTTGGCATCTTCCAGTAACTGAACAAATTTACAAAATTTGAGAAGTGGATCACATCAACTCAAGAACACAAATGGAATCAGCCCCTGAGCCCCTGGGAAAGGATTTTCCGTGCTGCTCCTCAGCAATCTCCTTACAGTATTACCACAGAAAATCTCAAGCATCCTGGTGGTAGACACAAAATATTCCAGAAATGTCCCCATCTAGTAAAGACATGCTCTCTGGAAGATTCTAAATGAGCTTTATTTATTAATTTTTGGCATTTGCTTCTGCAAAATATTATTAAGACAGCTTACAGTGGCAAAAGAACTTGTCCTTGGATACACATCTACATATATATATAGACATTTTGTATATACATACTTATATAAAAACAGTTGTCAGATATATATTTTGTACATACATATGCAAAAATATCTCTCTATATAGAAATATATAATTCCTGATATCTTCATAGCCCTTCATTTACTATAAAATCTGAGGAAAGGGACATAGAAATACTACAGTTATATTTTCTAGACCTCTTCTCAGTGTGGATTGCGTTGTCCTACATGTCTTGTCTCCCTAAAATGAAACTGCCCACATCTCCTGAATAACATATGAACTGCTGTCACTAATATATTAATCTCTCATTTGCTCAGCCATTATTACACATTAAGGTATTTATGGCATCAGTAGACCATCCTTGTAAATTCAGACAGGATAAATATCTGGATGCACAGAAATAATTTATCCCACAATTCACAGCACAAAGAACCCTACTCTTACTTTGCAGATGAAGTATCATCACAAATGATGAAGAAACACCTAAGTCATTTCATATCCACTCCCTATGCCACAACACTCCAGATGGGATCCCAATGACAAAGTTCACCCAGGACAACAAGCCTTCCTTGCCCCACTGCCACCTGAAGCACCTGAGCCGGAGGGAGGACACACACACACACACAGCCTGGCCTGGGGTTCAGGTTTAGTGTCTCCTTCAACAGGTATCTTCCTTAGAGCCCTAAGTGATTAGCAGCTCAAGCAAAGCACATCAGATCCTTGCTGATGGAAAAGCTTATTTTTCTCGAAGAACACATCACAAAACTTAAAAAAATCACAAGGTTTTTTCATATGCAACAGAGCTTAGCAGCCTCCATCCCCACCTGCAGAAATCCCTAGGCCAGTCTCATTAAAGAAAAGCAGTTTAAAGCAGCTGCTCCCTCAAGGTGTATGAAATCTCTCATACAAACCCAGACCAGTAGCATACTAGTTAAGAAGTATAATATAATGTTACGTACTTGATCATCGTTGCCCATTATCTACATGCTGTGAAGAGTCTCTCAATAGAACAGATGCTTCCCTTTTAATTAATACATCACTTCTATTATCTCTTTAGCACACTGCCTTTTACAGAAATGTACTATCTCAGTTATTTAGTGGATAAACACTCAGTAAAAGTGTGTTGAATTCAGCAATGTCCTATTGCACTCATTATCTCCAGGAGCCTAGGAAGCATCTCCACACAAACAGAGGCTACTTTCACCTGACCTCTGGGCACAGGTCTCATTTGGCTAATTACAGACTGCACCAACTGCCCTTCTGCAAATGAACCTAATCCAGCTGGGATCACCACAGACGCCTCAGAGGAAGACACCTGAAACCAGTAATGCACAGCTAGGATCAATCTGCCTTCAGCACTACATCAGGTCCTGGTCTCCTTTGAAAATCCAAAGGATAATTATCAATGACAGTCAGTGATACCACAATCAATTACAAGAAGAAAGGATAACAAGAATACACATATTTAAGACATTTCATCCTTTCTGAAGTTTTTGTATGTTCAGAGCTATAATGATTTTGCTGGCATGAGTATCACAATTTAGCTCCAATCTGTGGTATATGAAGACGTCTCTCTTTTTAACAATATATTAATTATAACAAAATATTAATATATTTTAACAAACTCTGATGCACTTAATTTTTCTCAATTCTTTACAAATTCAGTCATTAAAATGCCAAAACAAATGATTACAATCTCTTTTTTTTATCCACTTAGATACCATTTTTAACATTGATCCTTTTTCTCATCTTCCTTGCAGGATAGACAACTGCCACCTCTTCCCTTCTATTTTGCCCATTTCAATACTATTCTTTTCCCACTCTTAAAGATCCTGTTCGTCAAAATGTTCTACTTAATTTATTTTTCTACTTCTACACCATGAGATGCTCCAATCTGAGACTCCAAACCTATGCTGGGGGATACACTACTGTCTTCCTGTATTTTTTGAAGCTTTTTTATGATTGCATTGACAATTATAAAAAAAAAATAATGTAAGACCCTTTTTTAATAAATATGCCCCTCCCTCCCTGACAGATCACCATAAAACATGCTACATCTTTCTGGTAGTTTAAATGTACTTCAATCAGAAGTATCTTTTCTGTGCAACCTACAGGAATTTTAACCAGGCAATCACAATGAATAGCCTTTGTGGCAAATTCATTAGCATGAAATATGCCTGGAAAATTCTTTCTCTTACCATCATTGATATTACAATATCCCATTTCTGAAGCAACTGCAAATCCAAAAAGAACAGCACAAGGAACAGATAAGGTTCTTTTTCACTGTGAATTCTCCAAGAAGAGAAAACTTCCCATGATCTTGGAGGCCAAGTGAGGAAGAGGATAGACTGGCCACTCTAGTCATGAGAATCACCAGCCTCCACAGGTTTACAGGTAACTTCCTCCCTTGGCAATATCCACAAACGTTATAAACTGTTTACCTGGACTCTCCTAACACTCCTATTTCTTAACTCTCTATCCATTTTTCCCTAAAAAAAACATAATGAATAATAGCCCTTTGGGAGCTTGAGGAAGGGCAGCATAAGCCCCTGGGGAACAAACTCTGCCCTGATCAAACACTAAAAGTAGCAGAGAACAGATTCCTCAGAACACAGAAAATAACAACAATGACCAGTCTATACCTTGTTCTAGGTTTTAAAATGGATAGCTGGTGGTCACCAGCAGCAGGGCCTCCTACACACTTCTGGTACTGCCCACTAAGAACATTCACAGAGGGCATCTTTTAATTTAAGATCATTAAATTCCAGGTATTGCTTCTCAGGAAAGCTAAACATTTTATAACTAAATCAATGTGAACTTTAACTGCTTAAGGATGCTTTCAGAGAGCCCACTGGTGACAAAGGCATCAAGAGATGCTTTACAGATGTTACAGAGAAGTTTGAGAACAGCACAGAGGTCCTGATGCCCATCTCTGCCTGTCACCCAGCCTGCACATGTGCACATACAGACACAAGTTTGTTACAAACACTAACACAGTTCATGCAGTCAACAATTTTAAAAATTCAAGCAAAACACAGTGGGTTTTCTAAAAAGGGAAAGTCTGGCTGCCTTGGTCCCTTCTGGAGTGAACCAAGTGGAAGCAGCAAAGAGAAATCTTTGTGCACAGTGCAACACATGGTTTGAATGTGAAATTCATTTCCTAGCTCCTCTCATGAATATCAGAAGAATCCTTTAATTGTTTTTTTATTATCTGCCTTGCTTCTTTCTGACTTGGAGGTGGCCATGCTGTGCTGGGGTTTGGATTTGTGCTGGAAACTGCTGGGAACTCCAAGAGGTTTCACCTATTGCTGAGCAGTTCCCACACAGAGGGGCAAGGTCTTTTCTGCTCCTCACCCCACCAGCTACATTCCTGGCATCTTCTTAAGGTGATGAACTTACTTTTGATGATATGCTGACTTTGGGAAAATAATGCATTTATTGTTTTCTCCTCAAATGCTGATCTTGATTAAAGGCAATATCAGATTTGGGAGGACAAGAGGACAGAGCCAGGTGTCAAGCACAACTATTATTTATTATCTACCCCACACAGCTCAGGTTAAAATGCAATTTTTCAGGCTAACACTTCACTTTGTTAGCCTTTCTTTGATTTACTCTAAGTTTTCTAACTTTTCCAAGCTCTGAGGAATGGTAAAAAGAGTACAGCTTCATTTATTACAGAGAGATGTGTTATTCCTACACACCTGTCCATTCTGAAACCTGAAGGAGACAGAAGTAGGCAATTCTGTCAGCAATTGCTCTGCTCTCCTCTGCCTCTTCGCCCTCCTGTGCTCTCCCTGGGTGCACTTCTCCTCCTCCTCCTTGCTGATTAAGTGCCAGCAGAAAGCCAATTCCAGGCTGAGCCTCCCCTATTATTCCCCTGCTGGAGCTGCACAGTTCAGGGAGCAGAGGGATGCAAAGCCCTGCTCAGACCTGACCCCACGGGCCTGGGCACACAATTTCAGCACTGCTGCATCAGTCTCCAGTAACTCCAGCTTATTTAAGCAGAGATGCATTGACAGATAGCAGGGAAAGATTTCCAAACTTGGGAATCTTTGATTCAAAGCATGGAGGTGTTTAGTTTAATCAACACAACAACACAGGATGTTTTCACTGCAGGCAAAGTGAGGGATTTTCTGTAGCATCAATCTCAGAACCAGCCAAACACTCCCTGTCTGGTCTCCAAACAAACCAACCCTGAGGAACATGGCAAGTTTCAACCCAAATAGTTTGATCTATCCAAGTTTTGAGGTGTTATTTTAGGAAATCTGTGCCAACTCAATTATACATAACACAATAACATTCTAAAAAGATCTTTCTCAAAGCGACTTCAGACCTCTCCTCTTTTTCTCTAAAGAAATGTATCATCTATAATTTTAAAAATAATGACAAAATCAAAAATTCCCAGGGTTTGTGTGCTCACCATGCCCAGTGCACACCTGTATTGGCACAAGCATGTCCCATGTCAATGGGGGCTTCCTGGGCACCCTCCAGAGGGAGAGGAAAACAATGTTCTTCTTAGGGCTACTTTGTCTCCAGTGAGACAGTGAGTATGACCTGAAACCTAAACCAACTCCAATCTCATTTTCTGCATGTTTTGTTAAAGCGAGAAGAAAACATGAGAAAGGTTCTAGATTTAAAACTACAATAATACACTTTTTTTCCTCTGTGAGCAAGACTGGAAATGCTTCTGCGGATGCAAAAGGTGATGGTTTGAGGTTCTGGAATTAGTTGTGCCACATCACTTATGCCAAAATACACTCACCCATGTACAAGTCAACAGCTGGGCTGCTGTGCAGCATTGGGGCCTGGCAGAAACCAACTTCCACGTTTTAAAAAGGAAGACTGAGAGCAACCCACAAAACCTGTGACTGAGGTGGAAACGGCACACAAATTGTGTTCTTTTCATCTGTGAAGTGCAGAGCACAGCACTGTGATAACACAACTGCCCAGCTGATCTAACCTACCTCTGCAGTGACCAGCAGTGCATTTTGGGGGTGACATAGACACCGGTTCACAGCTACCTGATGTGAAACACTTCAACAAGAATGTGGTCAGCTATGACTACAATTCAGTTCCTATTACTTTTTCTTTTACAAGTAGTAGAGAAAGAACAGAACATGAAGACCCATGGTAAGTAATGGTACTCTTGCTGTAAACTTCCCAGTTCAGGAACTAAGACCATCAGAGTAAGAGTGGGTTTTGGAGGGAGTTGTGGCTGAGTTTCTTTTTATATAAAATCTTATGAAAAGGAGTTAGAGTACATATTTTCTATTCCCAGCTCAAACTACGGAATAATTTTGTTATATGCCTGTTTCCCTTAAACAGATCACGAAAATCTAAATCAAACCCACCACAGAAACACAAAAAAGATTAGTGTACTTAAAGTAATCACTACTATAAAGAACACAGAAAGAATTATTTTCCATTTGCTTTTTCATGTTAGCCAGCCTGCTCAACACCTGATTATATCTCCCGTCACACCATCACAGTATTTTCCTATGAAAGAGTAACAAGTATAGCTCCATGGAAAATGCCAACTTCAAAGAGGAGTCAGTTTTAAAGATAATATAAGGAGAGCATGAAGTACAATCCAAATAGAAAAGTCACCATTTAGTATCTGTATGGACTATCCATGTCTGCAATACACATTTAGGCTCATTTAGCTCAAAGCAGTAGAGATTAGTAGCTCAGTTAGACCACAGTCCCACGGAACTGAAAATCAACACTTTGCACATTCTAGTCGAGCTCACAAAGACGTTGGTTGCCTGTTGTAAACTCATTTTGGTTACGTCAGAAAAGCATAGTGAGTTCTCCTTGCTCTGCAGAAAAACAAACTTTAAGTTGACCATATGTATACAGATAGAGATATAAGTATTTTTTGGATAAATTCACTGTACAGCTGCTAATCTTCACTGATACACCAAACTGAGTTCAACTATTAAGAACACTTTCCATAAAAACCTGTAGAAAACAACCAGGGGATAAATTTGCTGTTGATAATGTGCTGAATTAATGAAGAGTTTTTCCTATTTTTATACTTCTAAATCAAGATTTAACAAGCGGTAAGAAACAAACTGCTGTTCTTGACTTGATAAATACACTGTGCTCTTAAGAAACAGCAGAAGTAACAGGTAATAAGGTTTCAGACTTCCCTAACTGTTTAATTGGGAACTCTGGAAAAACCTGAATCAGCTGTCATCACAGACAAAACCTTAACTGTTCCTTTATATCTTGCTTCACAAGCTAGGAACAGGGATACTCTATATTTTATGAAGGTCCCCAGGCACATTTAAAGATTTCTGAGCACTAGCAGCTGTCAGCTGTTTAGTCACAAGGTGCTTCTTCACTGTAAATACCATGTCACTTAGAAATAATGGTAATGAAAATTGTAACCTGTACAGTAGAAGAAAAGTTTAAACTATTATTTAGCTCAGAACTTGTGGGCTTTTTTCTGAATGACACTGCTCATAACAGGTTTTAGAAATGACAGTAATGCCAGCCTTTAACTCTGCATTTCTAATCCTACTGAAGGACCATAAGTAGACCAACATGAATGACTTTGAGGACTGACAAAGGAATTCACCTAAAATGGAGAGAAGAGCTTCCAAAAAAATCAAACAAATTAAACAGAGCATCACATGAATTAAAAAAGCATGTTAAAAAAAATCGATATAAACTTCCTGCCAAACTTATAGAATAGTAAAAATAATTGAGCACTACAATTTTGGAGTAAAAGATATAAGATATATAAGCAGGTATCAAAGAAAACAGATTAAGCTCTTTGAGACAGTTTACCTACTAAGACACAGACACAACCAGATTTTCTTTTATTTACCACTTGCTTTCCTTTTATGAAGAGATCAGGAAATGTCTGTATTTATTTGACTGAATTATAAAATGCTTTCAGCTTTTCATTTTTAATCCTAGTAAAATAATTAGCGATTTTCCTCATCCAGTCAATTGCGGTATTATAAATGGAACAGTTGGCACCAATTCAGATTACTCTTGGTCCTGAACTTTGCTACAGATGAAACACACACCCTTAATACAGGATTTCTTAGCTCTCCCAATGACTGTAATTTGTACACTGCACATACATGCCAAGCCCAGGCAGGGAGTGCACCTGGCCCTGCTGGCACACACGGTACCTGCGATGCTGCAGCAACAGCCCAGCACATCCTCCCCGTTCCACTGCTGGGACTGACTGCTCTTACCAGGCACCTGCAGAACTGTGGAAGGAAGAACTGTGGCCTGTCCCATGCAGGTCTTTTCTTTCCACACACTCAGAACATGCTGCCATTCTGATTTTGTGGTCACTGTTACCCAAGTGCAACCCCATCCTTTGAGCCTGCTGCACTGGGCAGTGGTGCTGGCAGGCACAAGCTGCTCCAGCATTCCTTGGTTAATGCACACTGTTCCTCTCTTTTATCTACATTTCTCCCTGTTCCAGGGGTTTAGAATTTCAGCACCAGTGTTTTAACTTAGATTACTTTTCCCTTCTTCAACAACAAACAGAAGATTTATGGTATGTGTCAATAAAGAGTGATAGGTTCTGCTTACTCTAACTTTGTGCTGTTTGAAACTACATCTTTGTTTTATAAAATTCCATTTGGAGGTTGGACACTGGTACAGGTTGCTCATGGAGGTTGTGGATGCCCCAACCCTGGCAGTATTCAAAGCCAGGCTGGATAAGGCCGTAGGCAGCCTGGTCTATGGGAGGTGTCCCAGCCCATGGCAGAGGGTGCTGGCACTAAAGGATCTCTAAGGTCCATTCCAAACCCACAACATTTATGATTTTAACAACAGGGTCAGTTGTTGCACTTCTGTTGTCCTTTCCCTTCCATTATTGTCTAAGATTTGCAGGAGTGCCAGCACTGACTTCATTGGTTATAACAGAAGGGAGATGAAAGTGTACCAAGCAGTAAGGTAAGCTTCTACCATCACTTTGGCATCAAATATAAGAGGTGGCAAGGGTGCGATCCTCTGAAGAGGAATTACCAAGATACCTCACTTAGAACCATGATTTTGTCAAATAATCTGTTATGTATGGGAAAACAGTGACCCTGACTTTCAAACATTGCTTTTAAAAAGAATAATTTTCCCCCACGAGGTCAAATACTGTACAGAAGAATCAGTTGCAATAAAAAAAACAATCTAAGAAAACCCCAAAGCTCCAGCAAACAAACAAACAAAAAAACCCAAACCCAAAAAAACCCAAGCAAAACATTTACTGCCCTTCTATATCACTTAGTTCTGCATCAGAAATTTTCAGTCATAATCCAAAATCTTTGTGAGGTGTTATTATTAGGAGATAACACAGTAAATATTGCAAAGAGAGACAGACCAAAATTTGATTTCCCATCCAAGAAGAGAGTTATGGTGCAGGCTGTGTTATCTGAGTATTTTTAACACACACGTCATCTCACCTGCCAAGTGCCTTTACTTGCTTCAGAAGTGCCTTGCAGATCAGGTGAAATGACAAACATCTCACTGATAAAGGTCAAGTATGCCAAGGTATTATACATTATTATTTTTATTTATCATCATTATATTTTTTTTTTTTTTACTTTGCAGACTTAAGTTATAGGACTATTTGGATTTAACAAGTGGAAGATTAGATTGGATTATTCATTAATGCTCACACTAGTTCATGCTTTTTAGCCTACCAGCATTTAGCAAAGAAGCATTTGAGCCTAGTTCACATATTTCCTTTTTGGCTCTATGGAAGTCACGGGTAGTTTTGAAGCTGAAATGGGAGTTTCTCAGAAAGGGAGTAGGGAAGGACAGCCCTGAAGACTAGGGATGGGAAATAAAGCCCATCTCCTCTCTCCTGCTTACAGGATGCCCTGAGTGAGAGCTTGCCCCTTCTGCTCCCAGACTCTTTTTCCATGATGTGAGCACTGACAGCAGTGCTGTGGTGCTGAACACCTCTTGCCTGTGGCCTTTCAGTCAATGTCTTATCTGAAAAAATTGTATTCTTAATTACCAGTGTGAGGGGGCACCTGAGCCCAGCTGGCCAGTTGCTTCAGAGGGCTTAAGCCACCATGACAGGCTCTGGGTACTCAGATTTATCCATCACTTTCAGACTGATGAGCCTCTGATTCAGCTAAGCACATTAAAACTTGCCAGCTCCTCTATTTAAATTTCAGATTTGTGGTTCTCAAAGGCATTTGGTTGCTCTATTTTCCTTTTTGTTATCTCTTTCAAGACTTCAGAACAGAGAACAGACATACATGCAGCAAAAGTACCCTTGGATTTATGTTCTTCTAAAACTTTTGCTATGGAAACTGAGTGCAAAATATATTTTATAGCTTTTTTATTTTGCATACTTTTTTTTTTTTTAAACTGGGAATTTGGTAAACAATTTGTATGGATGTATAATTGATGAGAGAGCCCTTTCCTCCCTCAGTGGGAATGACAGAAAAAAGAACCCTCAACCCAGTGAACAACCCAAGCTTCCAAGGATTTCTGACCCTGAAAGTCAAAGGAGAAATCTATAGCTGCAATAATCAGAAACATACAGTACTGATCAACTGTGGTCCTCTAAGCCATTTTAGGGATAACTTTCACAAGTCCTAAACAGGAATCCACAAATCAAGTCCTTCAAAGTCAACTATGATCTCTGTAGAGGGGAAAGATACTTTAAAAAAAACAAACAAAACAAACCAAACCAGAATTTTTTATAAAAAGATATTCCTGTTGATTCTTCTTAATACTAATGATATATAAGAACATGTTAAAATTAAATGCATGGCTAGCACGTGTCTCAGACTCTCGGGAAGTGCCCACCCAGGTGAACAGTGCCCTGCCCACGGGCATAACAGAGCTCCCAGTGTGGGGTGCCAGGCTGGCACTGGAGTGCTCTTGTTGGTGCTGCAGCCCCTGTGCCTCCCTCTGACAGCACTGCCTGGCTTAGTAAAGCCTCACTGGAGAGGGCTGGCAGCAGAAAATCTGCTAACAGGAAACTGGAACAGCGTATGGTCGGTCTAGCTAACCCACTGGAGCTGTATGGAGATGACAAACACACTGCCATTTTAGTTCCACTTTCCCTAAAGTTGTGGGGTTTAATCTTTTGACCTATTTAACAATGGTTGTCTCTTCGGAGTCCTGCCACAGGCACAGCACACAGCCAAGGGGCAATACTGCTCAGAGTCTGTTGCCTTGCGCACCAATGCCTCTGCTATTCTTTTATCAGCTTTTAACATTTCTGTTATCAGCAAACTGCCCTTTTTAGAGGGGTAAAAGTACCCTCCACCAGTCTGCTCTTATGAATGTCTTGAGCCTTCAAAATTAACAGCGAGAATCCTGTGGTCACTGTATACTCCCATCTTAAGAGCAGATGTGGCACTGTATAGTTTTGGTATTAAGTGCTGTCAAGCTTCCTTTCAAGCAAAGAACTATTTATCTACTTAACACAGAACATAACCAACTTTTGTAAGTTCCATATATTACATTTATTTCAAAATGCTTGGCATTATTAATCCTTTTTATATTGTTAAAATAAAGATTCTGCTTCAAAACCTCAAAAACCCCAGAAAGTTTATTTTTTTCCTCCCTTTTTTGCATCGCATGCACTGATGAACTAGCCTGCTCAGCAAGCATTTAACAGATTAGACACTTGAACATGGTTTCAGGCAATGCTCTCTCATGTTTCTGCGTATTGCCTGATAAACACTTCAAAGTAAACCGCTCATAAATATGAAATGAAAAGCCAAGAAGTCGTTATGCACAGCTTTGAGATACAAATCTCTTTATTCCCCTCTGAAGTGGAATTTGATTGACATAATGAGTCATAGATCCTGTCCAGGGACACACTGCCTTATCCCCTTTTCCTCAGGAGACAGGGAGTCTTTAAAGAAATCCACTTCAGAACTTTCTGATAGACAGCTACAGGAAAAGTTGAACACTACACAGATTTATGATTTTGTATTAATACCTGCCTTAAGAATCATGACACATGTCAAAGACTGATTCCAAAGCCATGGACAGGCCCCAGCACCTAACCCTGTTCACGAAGGCCAAAGCCAAGATGTTTATTTTACCTTCTTATCACAGGCATGGCAACGGAACAACAAAGGAGAGTTCTTGGAGCCCACAGGGTCCGTGCTGAGCTGGACACTGCTCCCTGCAGAGATCTGCCCATCCACAGGCACCTCTGTGAGCCTGGGGAGCAATATCTCCATGCCCACACCCCTTTGGGAACAGCTATTTCCTAATGGACCTTCAGGAGCAGACAGGTGAGCCCCCTTGGCTTGGCTTGGGCAGCTCCACCACCAAACCCCAGCTGGTGTTCGGGGGGCACAGATGCCCCTCCTGCCTGGCTCTGCCTGCCAGGCATCTCCGACCCCGGGGCGAGAGGAGAGGAGGGGGTGCCCAGGGATGCTGGTGCCCTGAGGAAGCCCACAATGCTACGACCCTCATTAGCAGGCACATTTATCAGGTACAGACCCCCACAGTCATTTCCTACACTTCACAGGCCCGTGCTGTGAAGGAAATTAAGACTTTCATGTGAGAAGGAGCAGTTAAAACCATCTAGCCTGAAAAAAAACCTCTGAAATGCTAATTTGGATATTGCTGTTAATAAACGATACCCATATGAAAATGACAAAACCTATGTATTTGTTGGTCACTGCTATTCCACAAAATGTCTATTCCAGTACTAGTTGAGCTTTAAAGCCACCACAGCAAAACTGCTGATCAGAAGCACCATAAACAAAATTATGGTGCAATAAATTGCTACCCTACACTGCCCTATTCACAACCTGCATTTGTAGTATTTGTGGAGGTTTTAGAACGAATCCAGAAAATATCTGCCTAAATTAAGATGCAACCTCTGGCAGTTTATTTGCTCGCCATGCTGTATGCACTAAATTATACATCATTACTGGCTTTTGTTAGTCTCTACTCCCTATGAAATAACCATACATAAAGTATACGAGATCCACCACTCACAGCTTTGCTTTCCTTTGTTAGTGGCAATGCTATTATTACTGTCAGAGATGAGCCATTCACATGATTTATACAATAATACATACATCATTAAGATTTAAAAGGCAACAGTAAAAAATTAGCTTAATTTGTGGTGTTCAAAAAGCACTCAAAAATGTTTTTATTTGGCCAATAAAAGTGAAAGGGTAGTATCTATAAAAAGTGCACAGTGAAACAATGAAATGGTAAAAAGACTAAATATTAAGAGAACTGATTTCATATTACATGTAAAAAATGAAACTTTAAAGTCTAGTTCTACAGCAAAAGGCTGCAAAGGAGATTTAAAAGCTTAAGATGATCCTCCATCTACAAAGAACATCTCCGCCTCTTCTCAGTCCTCAGTGGCTGACATTACTGAGACAGTACTTTTCCCTCTGAAACATTTCCAGTTAAAAAGAATTTACTGCTCTTACTTATTGTTTGCAAATGGCAAGCATGTTTTGACCCTGCCCTATACATTGTGAAAACTCTTCCTTCTCTGCTGTACATGCCAATAGTCTGCACTGGCTTACCTAATCATTAGTAAACAATAGAGATTTACATCAAAATACAAATACCTGAATTCCAACATGTACCGAGCAAAATGGGCAAGTGCTTAAAAAAGGCCAAAACCTAAATCAAAGCTTATGAGTATAAACAGGCATCCTCCAATTTTGCAATTTTTTAATTATGGAGTGACCTTCCTATGTAAATTAAAAATCTTTGGCTGAAATTGGAACTGTTTATAACCTTTGAATATTTGTGAGGAATCACTACCATACACAGAGCCAAGGAATTACGGGCACGCACCTTGTCACATACCTGGAGAAACTGTCATGCACAAGCATTAATTTTAGGTCATGTATTATTCCAGTGTAGCGTTGATGAATTGCCACACTGAAAGGTAAATGAGGCATCTGAAATATTCTGAATTACTGAAAGCCTTCACGAGGCCTTCTGCAGCCCTCCCAATTCCCATGCAATAAAATTAATATTAGACATATGAGTAAAATTACTTCAAAAATGAACTGGAGCCTAAAATAATTAATACTTTTTGATGGTAACTATGTTAGAAATAACATAGTTATTTCTAACATAACATAATACGTTAGTTTCTCCAAACTAATGTTATTTTCACAGATTGCAGCGCAGTTCCGGAGTCTTCCTTCCAAGCAGTGCAATGTTGGGATGGGGCCTCGAGCAGCACCAGGGGTTCTGCTGAGGCCCCACAAGCACAGCTGCCAGTGCTAGCCTTGGCTCTGTCAGTCACTGCAGCACACAGAGCCCAGGTTGTCTCCAGGAGAAGGGCTCCTCAGAGATCTGCAATTGCTGCTTCACCTGCAGCTGAAAAGCAAGTGCTTTGCTCACCACATCTATTAGCCCTTTGACTTTGTTCGTTCATTCGCTGGCTAATATAAATACATTGCCAAAATGAGTGATTAATTCCATTTCTTTGGAGATAGTGCTAAATTCTTGAAGCCTTTGGTATGACTCTCCATGGGGGTTCCAAAAAATCCTTATAAATGGTTACCAGTTATGGAATTGCAGTGAGAAATCTGGAGAGCACCACTAAGTTATTTTTTCTTTTTTTTTTTTTTCTCTTCACTTTCCCTCCGAAAATAACCTTTCCCTGCTGCACCAGAGCTTGATGTAAAATAAGACACTAAGACAACTATCATCTCTGTCTATTTTTATGGAGTTATCTTTGCACTGGAAGCCTGTTCAACAAATCAACATCTTTCCATTTCTTTTCTATGCTTTCCAGGTTTGACATCAAC
Source organism: Xenops minutus (assembly GCA_035221455.1). Lineage (NCBI taxonomy): Eukaryota > Metazoa > Chordata > Aves > Passeriformes > Furnariidae > Xenops > Xenops minutus. Next base: position 4,875,524 of record JAWWEE010000025.1, read on the forward strand.
ACAACAGCTGAAACAACAGCTTACTGTTGCTCCTAAAGGAACAAGAATTCCATTAAACACTGTAGGAGTCAGACAACAAAGAGAGGAAGAAACCCCAGAACACTTTTGCACATATTGCTGAATGTAAGTTCTTCCCTCCCCTGCTGGAGAAAACCAACAACTATTTTGAATTGCCTAAGATGTCAACAAGGAGTCTGGGAAGTGTTCTGACATAAAAATCTGGTGATCTGACCTGACAGTCCATTGCTTTGACATAAAAAAAGCTATCTTTTTTTCTTCTAGATTTAAGATCCATTATATCTTGGCATCTTCTGACACTGTGATGAAAACACTGTACAAAGCAAATGTCCAGCCTAGAAAGAGGAAGTTCCTTTCAAATCATGTTGACAATTTTCTTCATTTGTAACCAGACAGAATATATAGAGAGAGTTTTGATTCTTTTTTTTCAAGTTTTATAAATAAGGCTTATCTTAAACAAGTTCCACACAGCTGGACATAACTGGCTAAACAAACCCCAATTTCGGAAGCATCTATAATGACTTCCTTCCCTGCTTAAACTGCTATTCTGTGGAGAGAAAAGAAGGAATATCCTCATATGTATTATAATCAACTCTAGTTTTGCATACTGGAACAGTCATAACTTTGATAGAGAGACCATATCTGCTAGTTCAGTCTCTGAATTGCCTTAAGCTTCACTAGTTTTCAAAAAACAGAAAGTATACACCAAAAAATAAATGCCACAAACCCCCAGAGAACTCTGCAAGAGAGGAAAATTTCACTTGTGAAGGTGCTGGTAATGCAGACATTAATTTTCAGTGCACACTGAACAGTTGCAGCAGAGTCCAGAGAAATGAGCAAGAGCATTTTCAACTCATGCATATGCTCATATTTACAAACAATTTCTTCCCATTTATGCCAACAGCTAAAAATTATTAAATTAGATAAAAAATTCCAATAAAAAGTCAAACATTCAACAATTCTGTACCTCTGAGCTTATTTGAAAGCTGGCAACTTAGTGAAAGACTATATTTCTGTAGTCAAACCAAGAAAAAGTCTAAAAACATGAATAACTACATGCACTTCTTTGATGGCCATTTTCCACAGTGGCATGACTATTCTAGCACTCTCAGCCCAGGAACCAATTAGTTTTGGGTACAAGAAGCTTACTTGGAGGAGCTGCACTGCACAGCTGTGTGTGCAAGGGCCAACAGTAACAGGAGCTCCATGTCACTTGAAGGATGCCTTCCCAGAGCCTGCATTTCAGTGATGGAAAGCAGGAACCTTCCTACACAGTATGCACTGCACTATGCATTAAGCCCTTGGAGAGCTTTCAGGATGAAAAGACTAGAGTTATTACTACCATCATTATTATTAATGAAAAATACACATGTAAAATTAGGTTTCGAACACAGTGTTTTATAGCCCCTATTTGTCTCTGAGGACATACGCCATAATGGCTTTAACAGACCTTTAACACTCGCCGACTAATTAATCTTTACACTCAGGACCCAGCACTGAGTTTTATTCAGTAAGGAGCAGCAAATAGCATCTGTGGATTGGGCTTGCAAGGTCCACTGCATGAATAAATTGACAGGCTACAGGAAGAGTTGGCATTAAACAGCTCCTCTCCTCCCCTCAGTACCCCGGGAACAGCCTTCAGCAGCCACTGAAGCTTCCCTTCACAAACGTCTCACATACAATTTACTTTTATTTCCTAAAGTGACTCTTTTCAACCTTACAGGGAGTCAGTCTTCCAAATACATTGACACCGATCAAAAAAACATTACAGGGGGACTAGATATCACTTTAAAATAAAACTGCATTTCCAACACAACCAAAGCATGCACCAGCACATTTGGCTTGCCTATGGAGAGCACAAACGAACCATACAAATTAATAGACCTCAGCAATTTGCCAGAAAAACCTTTAGGCTTCCATTTCCAACTCAAACATCTTCTAAATATGAAAAAAGCACAGGGATAATATTCTGCAAAAAGAAAGCACAAAGAAAATACACCTCACAATTCCTTAATAGAATAAATTCAACCTTTACTCCTCTTGAAAGAATTTTAAAAGTATTGTAAAAGAATAAGCGTACAGGGGTAAATTTCCCCCACCTCATTTGCATGATACAGTTATAGTCAATAGAGCTTACCTGGAGTCCTGCCTTACTTTGGCTATAAAGCCAGACTGCCAGAACACTGTCTTCAGTTACAGAAAATAAAGTATTTTGTGTTTACTAGTCAAGCTTCAGCGGCAGACATTTCCTCAAGATACAATTACTCAGGACTCTACATTTTTTTTCTAGTACAGGAAAACGCTGGTAACGCTATGAAATTCCCAATCATGATACCTGCTTTATTCCATGAAGCTAACCTCAAGAATAGCTTTTCTCATTGTGAGAGTCAAAAACGACCTCCCAAGGCTGCCACTTCACCAAGGGAGGTGGCAGAGCAGTTAGTGGCTATTTCTTACAACAAAGCATTTATTTCTCTGTATGCCTGTAGAGATAATATTTGTCAGATTAGCTCTTTTGCTTTGGAATTCCTAAGCACTGCTTTAACGAGTCTATGTTTCACAGCAGAGCCGTTAATTAAAGTCCAGTAGGACTCAAATCTGCGCTTATTAACGGCTGGATGGACCCATGTGAAAACACAGCTACTCCCACACCTCTGTCTCCTCTCCTTCCTCCCTGTTTTTCCTCACTCGTTGAAGCACATTTTCAGTTTCCCACCATAAATTCCACAAAATCCTCCCTACCAATGAGCCATATTCTCCTCTCAAGCCACCTCTAATTGATCTTTCAAGCCTAAAAGGAGAGGGAGGTGAATCAACCAGGAAACAAAATCCTCATCTGCCATTGCTTGATCAGTTACAGCTTATGGTTTTATCTCCCCAAGCATTTTCCCATTATTAAAAAAAAAAAGGCAGCTTGTAATGCTCTATGCATCAGTACATGTAAAAATGGACTTCATCACTTAATAGGATTTTATAGGGCCTCAGCTTTGTGAATTAGACTCGTACAAAAGTAAAGTAAAATAAAATATCTGAAGTAATTTCTATTTGATTTGAATCCATTTATATATGACAATATCTGCTATATATCCTGACAGGACAGTCCAGCTGAAATTGCAAGCACATGAAACCAGCAGCTGGCTCTCTTCCCATTTACCTGCAATCCTCTCAAGTGGAGGAGGAAAGTTAACAAGCAGAGTATAAACCTCCCCTCCTGCTTTAGAATTAAAAAGAAAAAAAAAACAAAACAGGAATCCATTAGATTAGTTTTTACTCCGATTAACCATTTACTCAAAGGTCACAATCCAGCAGCAGATCATGCACAAGTTTTAAAAGCAATGTGGTGCATAAAAGGTCTCTTTGTGAACAGCTACATCCCATTCACCAGGATGGCAACAGTCCTTGCCCTGTCCCTCAGAACACTGTAAGCCCAAATATGGAAAACATAATTCCAGCATAAGAAAGACTGGAAAAAGCAACTTAATAATTCCAGTCTATTGGTCCCCCCACATAATGATCTACGACATACCACTTACATCTAACATGAGTATGGTCCAAGACAGAAAAGCAAGGGAGATCAGCATCAGCCCAGAAACTTGCCTCCTGTCCTTCCCAGCACAGATTCCCCTTCCCCATGACAGTGTCCCGGGTGGGGAAGAACAGGCTGTGCCTCCAGCCCAGAGATCACAACTACTGCAGGCCAGGATCTAGGTGGGATCAGTGTGCCTTCATTCCTCCTGCTTCATGTACGTGAACTGAAGAGAGACAGGACCCTTGGACTGAAATTTGTTAATGGCACCTGTGAACTTGAATAGTAACAAGGCGTTTTTTCAGGCTAGAAGAGAAACTCATGGTAAATTGAAATGTAATGGGCATGACAGAGGACTCTGCCTTAGGTTTCTTGGTTTTGATATATCTGTTCTGAATAGAAAAAACAAACCATCTATACATGTATATTTAGCACTGCCCATATTTAGGCTACATCATGCTTTGTGTATATTTACTAAAGTATCACACAGAGGAGAGATTCCTACCATTACCCTCCTTGTTACAGATCAGAAAAGAGGATTCTTGGCCACAGGACAACAACAACAATCTTTATGTTTTAAATCAAAGCTAACTCCATAATTTTCTAAGAGCAATGTTTGATACTGAGATGGACCCTGAATTTGAGAAAAAAAACAATAAAAAAAAAGATCACCTTGTTTCAGTTTTTTTTTTAACGAATGCACTGGAAGATTTGCAGTGCTTAGAAGAACAGAATAATCTGATTAAGCCAGTCTTAGCTACCAATGAAGGCACTTACAGGCTACAAGGAAGAAAATCCCCTTGATTCAGACCAAGAGACTGAAATCTTGTGCTTGGCCTTCCCAGAGTGGAAGGGGCCATATCCATGACATGCTAAACATGGTCTTTTTTCTTTCCTCGTCGTGTAAAGAAGCCCATGTGCTGCTCAGGAGCTGCTTTTCCCCCGTGGCCTTTTCCCTTTTGGACTCACAGTGAAAGACATGGTTATCACTGACTTCTGAGATACAGTTCCCACTTCTAAGTCAGAGTTGGATGACTCCTAAAAAAATATGGGCAAATTCAGCTCATTTTTTTCTTCTTCCCTTCTTCCTTTTATTTCACCACTCATATCTAAGGTCTGAGTCCTCAGTCAGCCTCCACAATTGTCTCCCTTGAAGCCTACCTTTCCTATTTCTTTGACTGTCTTTTGTTCTCCCCAATCCAGCACTGTCAGACTTCTATATTAAATAAATTACATTAATAAAGCTGTCAAACTGCTTGAACAGCAGTAATTCCTATGTTAATAAAATCCAGTAAAAGCATGTCTTTGACTTCACCTTCATATTTTTAAATTCTATTTTGTAACAACAAATAAAGCACTCTAAGCTTTATTTTTCTAAATTATTATTATATTTCTTTGATGGATAAAGGCAATATGTATTTTCCAGAAACACCAGAAAATTAGATGAAAGCAAGACACATGGAATTCACTGAAGTGGAATTCTCCCTTGTGATAGATGGCTCGAAGTTTCACTAATCAGAGAAGTTTGCAAAATCATTTCTGATTAGTTAAGGATACATACAACACAGACAACAGATAAGGAAGGCAAACAGTGGAAATATTAGCTAATATAAATACAAATGGATTACTAATCTAAGTGCAAAGGTTTGGGGTTTTTTTGCCTTTTTCAGCTCACAATGTTATTCATGCCCCTGAGCAACTCACTTAATCTCTTTTCTCACGCACTTTGTCTGTAAAATGGGAATGAACCAACATAATTTATCCCACTGGCATAATATGTGAGTTAGAGTAAGACAAAAAAATAACAAAATCCAAACATCTCATAATTATTTAAATAGGATTTGGTACATCAGGATGACATATATAATCTTAGCTTTTGTTCTCTTCAGGAAAAAAACCCCTATGAATTACTTAAAATGTATACATTTTTCACTCTTAAGCATTCCACCTCCATCTTATATCATTTTTAGCTACATAAAAGATGAAGTACATGCATTTCAAGTTGTTTTTCTTAGACTTTAAATCTCGGGTAACTCTTCTCATTTATCACCTTTCACCACAAATTAACATGCACATCAAGACAAGTTCATTATCATTTAGAGGTCTGTTAAATAGATGAAAAAAGAACTGCATCTTAAAGTGCCCTGGATTATCTACTGGCACTCAGTACTGAATAATTTTAGAGTTCATAATAATTAGTTTGCTTTTCTTCCTTTCTAATCAAAAAGCTCTGAGAGTGAAATTTACATTCTAAGTAAATAAATGCTCTTTGTTGGAGACAACAATATTTGTTTTCTGAAGGTAAGAATGATGTCTATATAAAATAAATAGAAAATGCAATTACACACATAAAACCATGATATGAATGCATTTCGGTGTTTCTAAATACAGGACTTTAGGGAATTGGAGTCGAAAAATTACTCACAGCTTGGAACAGTCCTAATTCAGAGGAAAAAAACCCCCACCTACATCTTACAGAGTTATAGAATTCCATAGTGCCACCTTTCTTTCTTTAGCCTTTTCAGCATTGTTTCTGATCAGTTCCATTCATCTTCTCTTTATCCTTGTAACTCTGTTCCTTGTCAATCCTCATATATCAAAATTTACCTTGCCTTTTCAACACTGAAGTTGCTGTCACTTCATTTAGATTCACTATTTTTTTTCCCTGTGATTTTCAAAGTCTTTATTTACCAGTATCACTCTGCACAGGTTAGAAGTCTTTAAGGGCAATCAAGATAAGAAAATCAGAAAAAAATCATGTAATTGAATTGTGAATACAGAGAGGGGGAAAAAAAAAAAAAAGAGAAAAAGCCCCCAAACAAATGCACTCAAAATATTTTGCCAAGAATCTAAAGATTTTTGCAAGGAATTCCTTGAGGGGAAAAAAAAAAACAAACCACACCTAGAAAATTTGACAGACACGCTCTACCACTTGCATATCCCAAAATATCTCCAGATTTCAGCAGAAATCTCAAACTTCCAGCTGAAATTCTCCTTGACAGTAAGACAAGAAGCCGCTTGCACAAGTGCCCTGTGTCCCCTCCTCTGCATTTCAGATGAGGCCGATGGTAATTCACAACCTGGAGCCCCAAGCAATCGAAGATCGGCCGTAAGAAATGTTTGCCAGTGGAGCAGGAGGAAGGGACACCATAAGGACTCACAGTTTGCCCTCCTCTGCAACAGAGCCTGCTCCTTCCTGCAGCTGAAAGCACTGCTCACAGGTCCCCGCTGGGCTTTGGGGGGCAGCAAGAGTCAAACCCCACCACTCCCTGCTTGGAGCTGCTGAGGACAGGAAAACACTCTGCAGGAAGGCAAAGTTTGTGCAAAGATTTAGCTCAACTTCACCCTCCAGCTTGAAAGCTGAGGCCACAAAGTCCTTTGAGATACCTCATCTCTGTAGGAGAAGAGTTCTCTTACAGGAGCAAACAATAAATGAAGTACCTACTTTAAACATTTCATGACATATGAACAAGATGAATTTCAATTAAACAATTGGGCTTTTATTTTTATTTTAGTTATATTAAGTAAATTATACTGCTGGACTTAATGTAGCAAACATATTAGGCACAACCCTTATTTTAAAAAAATAAGAATACTTCGTATTTCACTGATGCTACCAATCACTTGGAGTCTGTTTCCTTGCTAAACAGTCACACAACCTCCAGAGACGTAGATTTTAATTCCTGTTTTGAAAACAGTACCATAAACATGTCCAGGGGCTTAATTTATTCCATCGTTGGAGGAAATTTACTGTGTATTTCCTCAGAGCACTTTTGATATGCGACCTTACCTTGTCTCTCGCAGAACATCATTTCCATCACCTGAAGAGGATCTCAGGTAAATCCCTATCATTTTGAGCCATTAGTTTTTTGGCTGCACATTCCTGGGAAAGACTAAAAAAGTCTTTCCTGTGCCTGACAAATACATTAATCACTGTAATTTCTCTGTTATCTGGAATGGTCACTCCCTCTTTGTATCTAAATATAAGAGTTGCCCAGAGAAGCTGTGGCTGCCCCATCCCTGGAAGTGTTCCTGGCCAGGTAGGATGGGACTTGGAGCAACGTGGCCTAGTGGAAGGTCTCCCTGCCCAGGGCAGAGGGCTTGGAGCAAAGATGATCTTTAAGGTCACTTTATTCTATAATTCTGTGAAAAAGACCATCAAATTCACCCTCTCCAACTAAAATCTTCATCCAGGGATAATTAAAATATTCACAGAAGAGCATTCAAAACCATGGTATTATGAGAAAATCGTAATTTTCAGGAGGGAAAAAAATCAAATCTAAATTAAATCCCTATTCTGCCAGTCCCCTACTCCACAGCTGTGCAAATGGATACTTGAGATCCAATAACTGAGTCAGTACTATCACACAATATTTGTGTATTTTACAACACAATATTAGAATTGTAAAAGTGACCTCTTAATTTCAGGTTTCATTATTCTGTCAAGTATATTATTCTATTTATTCCAAGTAGTTCCTATGCAGAGATATCCCATCTCATTCTACAGATCATCATCATGTTTCGGAATACCAAAGTTTCTGTTTTATAACTATCACATCTGTATGGCAAGAGGATAACTTGCCAAACTTCTGAAATATTTTCTGGTATTTTCTTACACTGGATACTCCTCAGGGGTAAAAGAGGTAGTGGAGAAATGTTTTTGCAAGCTATAGAAATAGTGAGGAAAGAGAGAGATGAACAGAAAAGTCTCTGTAAAACAATACTTCAGAGGAATTCTGTTAACAAGAACTGTCCTGCCTAGTGTAGTGATGGCCACAGAAAATGCCACACCGCAAATTTTTTGATATCCCTGTGTGAGATAGACATACTGGGATCAAGGTATAACATAGTTATGCTGTCAAAAACATGAAGGAAGATGATGAATTTAAGAGCCTAAAATTAAGACAGAGGAGTCTGTCATGCAATAACAGCTTATAAGAGTTACAAACCCGACACAAACATAAAAAGCCAAGCTGACATATTTGATAACCACAAAGGCAGCTTATTCCAAATATACTCTCAATTACAGTCATTTTGCCTCACACAAAATGAAAAAAAAAAAAAAGGTTCAGGGAAGTGCAGCATGACAATGCTCATCTCAGTTTCTGTGTTGCCAACCTCCCCACCCTCCTGCCTGGGGAAAAACCCGTGGGAAGGGGAAGGGGATGGGGAAGGGGACACAGCTGGGGCAAGAAGCCCTGGGCATGTGGAGGCAGCACCTCGTGTGTGTTGCTTTGGGGTCATTGCCCTGGAATGGCCAAGGCACAGCAACCAAAGCTTCGTTAGTCCTCATTAACAGGAGGAACGAGCACAAAGGTTCCTGCTACTCCAGAAATGGTGAAGAAATGGGCAAACACAGATGAGAGATTGTTGCACTGAGTCAACAGGGGAGACTCACACAACTGGAGGACTGAAGACATCTAAAACCACAATCTGTTGTGTACACAGTGATTGCAGAGAGCAAATAACAATTCATTTCTCTGTGCTTTCTGCTTCAATTGCCCACAGTCGAACAATCCTAAATACAAGTGTAGGATTTTAGTCCTCTATCCATACTAGGTAATATACATTTCCAAGTCTGTCAAATTTAATATTCTTTCTTCTAATTAGACTGCTGCTAGATCTGTAAGCAGTCTTATAAACCCCTTTACCCTTATTTTAATTTTTCATTAAGAAAATTGTAACTGTTCATTAAACTTGGGAGACACAGCATCACAACTGTGATACAGCATTCCTCATACTTAACAATCTGCTTTATAAATTCAGTGCTTGAAGCAGATATTGGTAATAATGCCTTAGGAGTTTTATTTTTGTGTTTGTGAGAATTTAGAAAAGAACTTAATAGAAGCACGCACACTTAGCTGCCTAGCCAGACCCAACATTTTATTTGCAGTAATGATTTTAAAATTAGTGCCAAAATATAATTGCATCAAATTTAGGAGACTCATTAGAAACTACACCCTTAAACCAAGAAACTATGTGTCTACTACTCCTCTCCCCACCTCTCCAAGTCTTTGGTAAGATTAATTAACCAAAAATTATGTCCAGATTATCACCTTCAGTGCGGCAAACTTGAAGCATGCTATGAATAATTTTAGTCAAAGGTAATAGTTCCCCCATAGAGATTAAGCACCATTTTAGCTTTGCTTTCATATCACTCAAATGCCTATCTCAGGCATAGAAAAACTTCAAAAGAAAGTCGGATATTGCTATGAAATCAAATTGACTACCATCTATAAAAAGGTTATTTTGGTCCTGTAAATACATAATGTGAAATATTACTATTATAATTATAAAATCTAATATGTCATCTTAAATGCCATCTTTAAAACACAGTACTACACTGGGAGTAATTTTAAGGAGTACACTGTGCTAGGCCAGCAATCAGAGAATAGGCCATTTGCTTGAAGGAATGAAATTTATGTAATTTGTTCTACATGATGTCTTTTTTTTTTTACTTTTCCAAATTATCCAACTTAACATTCCCTCTAGCCCAAGCAGCAAAACCTAAAATACTGATAACTTTTACTTGAATACTGAACTGTCATCCTGCAACTGAGACTTATTTCATCTAAGCAAAACTTCAGCTTGTTTCCAGCCAGCATAAAACTTGATAACTTCAAGGTAAAAACAGACCAAACGCTATTCTATGTTTTTCATGTGGAATAGTGGGAAAAACACAACTGATGTTACATCTTTGTTCAAATTTTCTTAACATTAGGCATTTCTCCATTTTGTGCAGGAGCTGGGGGAGCTGCCAAACCAAAGCCCCTCAGCTGCAGCGCTCTGTGGAATCCCACCACACAGGAAACTTTCCCCCATGGAAAAGCCATGCCAGGAGAAGAAACACAGTGAGAACAACTACCCAGATGGAGAGCTTCAGAGTGGATAAACGAGGGGATAAGGAAAGAAGGAATATATGTAGCTAAGAGATGGTACAATCCTGGGAGTGGCAAGGGACACCTGGGATCATAACCTGGATCAGTGCAAGAAATAAAACTCGACAGATATTTTTAAGATCTTGCAAGCAATATTTTTTTCAAGCTGAGGAAGCATCTTGCATGGCAATCAACAGAAGACCAAGGCTTGACTTGCAAAATTACACTGGACAAACTACGCTGAAGAGAAATTTCAGTGCTGATGATTAAACTGCTCTGCTCTTGCACTCTACTTCAAGCAAGTGTCCTGCTCTGTCAAAGGAATGACTGTCCTAAGGAACACACTGGATTGGCAGAAGGAAAACATGCTACAGCAGCATTGAAAGAGATGGTGGTTACACAGGGCAAGCCAACAGGTATTGCTTTCAGTGCTATGTCAAGAGCAGTTTCAAGTGTCAAATTCAGTTTGTAACAGCCAGGTTTTGATTCAAGTTTAGAAAATAGTGTAAGTCTTAATGACTATTTCCCATAACATGTCTTTAGATGGGTCATTCCTCTCTCCATCTTCTGTCCTTGCTCAAATTCAGCTAAAATGAAATCTCTTTCTTTACTTTTCACTGCATTATGAACAAACAGAAACGTGTTCTTTTTGAGCTTTCCCATCTAAGCTTTCTGCATCTGTTTTAACAAGGCTCTGTCACACACACAAACATCTGAGCACTACTGCATATCACACACAAGCAGCAGCACTCCTCAGAGAGGCTTTTCTCCACACAGTTTTAAATGATATCTTTTCATTCTGACTTAAACAGGATGTAGGGATTGCCACCAGCAGAGGAGCAGGAATCACAAACAGCTATAACCCAACTATTCTAAGGAAATGTAAGCAAGTAATTACAAATAAAACTGCTTACATTCATGCAACTTGTTTGGCAACAGCAGTATACCATAAGGAAAGCTGCTACAATTCATAACAGCATCCTGTAATAAAACAGCTTTATGCATCCCTCTCAAACTGTTTAGTGCTCAAATCTCATCAGATGGCTGAGTAAGCATTACACTTCGGGACAGTAAATCTCTGGTTCCAATATGGTCTGCACTCACAGACATGTACTTTTGCATTCAATGTAAGTCACTTCCAGCTAAGCACTCATATTAAAAAAAAAAAAGTAATATATAAAAATATCTGCGTGCTATTTTGTCTAGTCAGCTCTCTAGACTCCAAAATAATTTTGGAACCCTAAAGGATCAACAGCTCAACAGGGATTGACTGTTGTCAGAAAAAGCTGATTTGAAGTTGGATTTACAAACATGAGAGTAGCATCAAAGGGGTATCTTCATACAAGTCACTGTCTCTTCAACATGAAGCAAATGAGGTTTGGGTGGTGGTTTTATTTGTTTGAAAATTTACTTATGTTTTTCTTATGAAAACTGTGTGTAGTTGGGTTCAGTCACAGTATTTGAAAAGCTTCTAAAAAATCACTTAATCCATTGGAAGTATTAGGAGAACAAATAGGGATGAAAAAACATAGAGACCATCACCACAGACCAACCCGTTGTCCTCCAGGCTAAAATTTACTCCCTAGGAGCAAGAGACTTGAAAAGAAGGTGGGGGAAAACAAATCAAGCACAAAAGACAATTACAGAATAAACAAAACCACACCTAAAACCTGTTCCTGGCACATTTGAGCTGAAAACTGACTTGGGCACTGGAGCAATACTCACACACTGGTGCTTAACCCATCTTCCACACACTCTACCAATACACAAAGATCTAATTCTTTCCTGATTTTTCCTGAAAATGCAAACCTTAAAAACAAGTGGTATTGGAGAGCTAACAATGTATAAGCCAAAATAAATGCTTTTCTCAGTTAAATAGTTACAGAACCTGGTTTTATTTAAACAGTTCTTTCTCCCTGTATTATGAGAAAGGAGGAGGAGAAGAAATGGTCTAATTGCTCTTTACCAGGAAACACACCTTGGAGGGGTTCCCCAGTTCACAGAAATGGAACAATACTCATTAATGCAAATGCAGGACTACCTGACTTCTAAAGACTCATTTTCTGGAACATGCCAAGGATGCCGGGAGAGAGGTGCCCAACTCAACCCCAGATCAAGCATAAAAGGCTTTTTAACCCTGAGATTTTAATGTTAATAGGTGTATTAGAAAAGCATCTACGTGTCTCCATCAGCTGGAGAACACTCACAAGTCATCAGCCTTACAAACACTGCTTGCTGAAAACCACACCTCCAAAATTATCTATTAAGCTGCAGATCCTTTTGAAGACAAGAACACAGAGAAGGAGGAATATTTGCCCGAGTTAGACATTCAATTAATCAATAATATTTTCATTTAGAACACAGTTTTTCAAAATAAAACTATTATTTCATTTTCCTGGAGTACATTATTTCCCTTTCCAATGGATTTTAACATGAGAAAAAGCATTCAGAGATGTTCCCAAATATTATAAACTTCTTAGAAGAATGTGTGCACATGTGTATGAGAAAATGGAGAAGGGTTTATAGGATCAAAAATTATTATTTTCAGTATCCAAGGTCTTACAATTCTATTACATACCAGAGTGAAGGGAATGGGGAGGGGAAGTACATAAAGAATAGGTTTTCTTCAACAGTCAGTGAGGCCCCAGCATTATAAGTGAGCAAACACGACTCTTTGAAGCACAAGATCTTTTTGCTTGATACAAATTTCAAACTATGAAGTACAGGAAGCATAATTCCTATTAATTTTAAAGTTCTTTTGAGCAGGTATTTGCATTAAAATGGTTACTAAGCCTATTTTACAGTAGGCCTAAGGATTTTAAAAATTTTATTTTATTCACTGCATGTGCTAAGTATGTGAGTTGATAATATCTACTTTTTAGAAGTTATCCTTTTGTATATAGTTTACATAATGTGCATGTAACTTTGCAAATGGTTAAAAAAATTGAAGCTAGTTTAACTTAATCATCAACTAATGAGGAGTCCAGCACAGCAGCAGTAAAAAAGCAGCTCTTTTTGAAAGCTAAATAAATGTTTAGAGAAAAGAAAGCGAGCATAAATCTGTACATACCTATATATTTGCATCAGAAATCTTGCATTCCAAGCCTCTAATCTAAACTGTAAACAAATGCTGATTTTTAATAACGATCAGAAGAAACTGGCAAGAATAAAAAGTTATTCCCTGAGAGAAACTGCATGTCTGCAGAATTTGTGTATTATGTCTCGCTGTTGTTTATTCTACAAATCCATATTAATATTAAAATAGAGGTGTGTTTTTCACACACAGTTTGTTACTGGAGTCCTCTGTCAGCATCACAGCTTCTCCACGAGTCCAGCCGGTAAGAGATTGAGAGCTGCACCTTCATTCAACAAGGCCACGGTCAGTCCATGAGCAACCAACCTCTCCCAGCAATGAAGGCACGACATATAAAGATACTAAGTGAGGAAACACCAAGAAAAGAGGATGGAGGGGGAATGAAGGGGAAGTGGAAAGTAAGAGATGACCTCAACTGATTTAAAGTATCATTTGCAAAACAGGGAGCTTGCTGCTCAAAAGGTAAAAAACTCCAATCAGACAAAAACAACAGCAAAAAAAAAAAACAAAAAACAAACTCCAAAACATTGCAAACCAAAACACCAACAAAATCCACAAAAGACTAAGAGAAAACAATTTATGCAGATTTAGATGGAAGTACCCTGAAGATCCAGAGTCAAACCCATGATGTTCCGCTGAAAAGCCCTTCTAAAGAGATTTCCTTCTGGGTTTTATTATGACTCAGATCTTATATACACACAGTTGTAGTTTAATTCCTATTTATGAGATCATCTTACTGTGACAGCTCAAAAGACCACTTTGATGCTAGAGTTTTAATGGAGGATGCACATTGGGTTTGGGTTAGACTTTCTTACCTGTTCCTTTGCTAAAAGCACATTTGGGAAAGGCTGCTATAAAGGTTTGCACTTTTATTTATTCTAGTCTAGTAATGCTGATACATAACTCCATTATTAACAACTTCAACACAGATGAAAGCACAGATGAAAAGTGCTTTCCTGTTTTTAAATCACTTAACAATAATATCCATATCATCTTTTATGATTTGGGGAAGGAGAAAGTACAGGAGGGAGTTTTCATTCAGCATCTTTCCATTATTAAATGAGATACACAAATTATATTTTTCTATTTCTCACTAAGGCTGTGCTTTCTAAACAAGAGCAACTGAAGGCAGTTGTCTCATCCTAGTAAATATTTTACACTGGGATCACATTTCTCTTAGGGAACCGTTAAAACCAAAGACAGTCTTGATTCAAGAGAAGTGCAAGGTACATATGTGCACTGGCTAAACCAGGAAAGTTGCCCTCAGGCCTTTTTCCCACACATCTGACTCCATGGTAAGGGCTTCCTCCTTACGCTTCTGCCACCTGCCTCGACCTTGACTTTATGTAACTGCACAGACATAACAAAAAGCAACAGACTGCAGAATGCCACTGAAAAACCTTACATGGCAAAGCAAAACTCACAATGTGCTCTCACTCTAACCAAGACACAAGAAAAGTTACATTTAATGTCGTGAATCCAAATATATGTATCAAATGTTTCATCTTCCACAAGTCATGGGTTCTGGAAATAAATATTAAAACTAAAATGGGCAAAACTCGGTTGGATTTGGAAGGAATATGTTAATTTGAGCCAAAGAGTTGAGTACAATTCATGTTTGATGCCAAGATGATCAAAACCTCATCTTGGTGTTACTAGGAATTATAAGGAGTGAGAGACAGTCCAGTCAGTGACCCTCCCCTCTGTAGCAGCACCTGAGTCACTGCTGGCCACTCAGCACCTGAGCACAATATCTTTAAGCCTGAACAAGCTTAATCACTCCCATGAAATGTTCCTTCTGCACTGTGGCTCTTGGAATGTGTCCCTGTAATTGTTTGGGGACAGATTTATGGTGCGAAGAACAATCAGATGAGAAAACAACATTCATTTTTCTCAGCAATCAGAGCTGCCCTAGAGCAGGCTGTGAAAAATAAAATTTGGATGCATCAAACTGCTCTGAGTTGCTTTGGCTTGGGTTTTCTTTATTAATTGATATTTTTCTCTTTTGTGTCAAGAAACCTATTCAATATATAAGGAGAAAATATGCAGTATGAAATACCCAAGAGGTGATTAGTATGGCATGGTAACAAAACTTCATGTGAAAGAAATTGAGTGCATTACACTTCCCAAGTACCTCTCTCTGAGAATTCTACTGTGATAACTTCATTTTCTATTTGTTGTTAATAAATACATCGGACAACCTTAAGGGGCACTATAGGGATTTATTATAATCATTGTCACTATTTCTTTTAGCTCCTGTTAACATAGCTATAGTGTTAAACAGGATGCAAAAAGCACACATTTTTTAGTATAAAAGGGAAAAAAAAGAATTTGAGCTGATATATAGAAAGGTATCAGCTGCTGTTCTTTACTGAAATGGTCTCACCATACAAAGAGATGCTGTAACATATACATAACAATTCAACAGTGGCAAACAAAATTCTAAGTATTTCTGAAGACTGTTGGGTCCTATTTAATCTGATTTGTGGAGTTTAGCCTTAATTTCAGTAACTTCAATCATATACACTAGTTGTTCTAACAGCAGAGATTTATTGTTAAACTATTATTGTTAAACGTAAAATAGATCTGACTTGAGAAGGCAGTGGATTCAGTATAACAATTTTGCTAATAAATTTTGCATCAGCTCAAGACCCTCATTTGGCTCAGGCAGAAACACAAAATCCAGGAGCTATGGACATCAAGTGAAGAACTCTGGAACAGCAAGGTTTGCAACCTGCAACCACCTCTTTGAAACTCAGTTTAAAACCTCTAACAACTCAGACTTCTAAGGACAAATTGGTTACAGAATACACTATGAGAAAAGTTGCCTTTCAAAGAAACCTCTTTAAAAAAAGGTTTTCCAAAATCTTCACTTTTTGCCTTAAAGAACATCTACCTTCACCATGCTGGGTCAGGAAATGAAGTTAAAAAGTAAGTATTTTCTTCAAACAGAAAAAAAAAAGTTTGATAATTGGTTCACTTTGGTGGAAAAATAGATGGCATACAGAGAAATTCACGTATTACCACAAGTTTGCAAAATATTCCAGCTATTCAGATCTCAGAACTATTCTCAAGCTTTTGACATATCCTAGCAGGAAGTATAAAAGTTTCTATTCATCTTAACATACAGCATTCAAAAAGGACTCCTCAACTTTAAATAAATCCTGTAATGTTTGAATGCTCTCTCAGACCCACTGAAGGACTTTACAGATCGATTGACTAATGAATATCCAGGGCAAGTATTGAGCTACCAACACATTTCTGTCCACATTAGGGAACATGTAAGACAAATGAACAGCTCAGACATGCATTGGACCTGTCATTTCAGCCACGATTCTGAACATCTGTTTTGAAGATGTTCAGAGAATAAGTTTGGCACAAAAATACTAAACCTATACAGAATTACTCTGTTATGTTAAAAAAAAAGGGTTTAAAGGGGGATTTTATTCCTTAGATTACATGTAAACATCTTAGAAAAAAAACATTTCATGTAATGCTAGACTAAGAGGTTTCAGGTGATATCAGTCATGACTTCATCCCAAAACTTCAAAATGCTGCACCTAAACAGCAACCACAGCCAAGAGGAACTTTGCTAGGCTTTGGCACATTTCTCAACAATTAGCTTATTTCAAAACATGCAAACAATGACAAAGTTTTTAAGTTTTATTCTCAGAGCTAAACTTTCACCAGCATTTCATTTCCCTGTTAAGTGCGTTATTCGCATCAGCTTCTTCATGAAGAATGAGACAAGTCAGAGCAGAAAGACAATAAAATACCACGCACAGCAACCCGCTAAGAACTGTTTCAGACTCCTGAGCTCTGAACACAGCTTTTGTAATTAGCATTTCACTGAGGAACCTTCAGAAACAAAAATGGAAGTAATGCAACTTGGCCGTACACTCGCCCAGATTTTCAAAGCCCAGTAATGTAAGATGAAGCAGCAGCTCAAAACAGCTGCTAGGAGCAGTTCCAGTGCCATGGTGAAAAAAAAAGTCAAATACATTGAGCTTTACTAAAAGAACAGACAAAATATTGAGGAATGTATCTGCAATTGGTTTAAAAAAAAATACATCAAGCTTCTTTATAATAGAAAAACAACAAAAACTCTCTAAAGACTATTTGTTTTAAACATGTTTATTTCCCAGAGAATTTCATCCCATCAAGACACCTACTCAATTTAGAATAAAATTACAGGTATGAATTCCTAGATGTCTGAAGCTGGAAACTGAAAGCACAAGATGTAATGGACAGTATTTCCTACTATATGAACCACATTTTTATCCATCCAGTGTTAATGTGGAAAGTGAGAACATCTATCAAGTCTTAATCTGGATCTACTTGCCACATTATCTCAAATTTCATATCAGTAGAAGAACTGTTCAATCAGAAACATATCAAGCTTTCAAATACAAAGAATCATCATGCAGACTTATTCTCTAAAGTAATTTGCTTTCTAAACTTAGCAAAAGCAGGAAAATAAGGAGTTACTGCTCATATTATTTAACAAAAAACCCTTACTTTGGCTCTCTAAAATGACATTATTCATTTTGACACAGCAACATAGACTAGCAGGGGAAAAAGAGTAATAAAAAAATACCTGAGTGTTTCAATTCAGTTACCAACAATTTACACTCCCCTTCATAAATAGGGCAGATAAGAACACATTAAGAGCAGAAGGAGGAGGAACAGTTGTCAAATCAATAATCAAGAGAAAAAGACCATCATGAAATGCTGAATAATGACCTGGAAACTAAAATGAGGCACTTGAGCTGAAGCATCAATCATCCAGCTAGGGAAAAGGAATATTTTGGTGACTCCTGTATACTAAGGCAGAACAAACCAACTGAAAATGGTTCCAGTAGCCCAGAAGTTCTAGTTGCATTTTGATGTGTTATGTTAGATGAATACCTATAAGCAAAGCAAGACCTACACAAGAGCAGAGATTTCCTCAAAAAATACAACGGGGTGTTTGACAGACCAAGCACAGTGCAAACACTCCCAGATGTCTGTACACAAATGGGACAGAAAGGAGGGATTAGACAACGGTTCAATTATCAATACTAATTATCAGAGGGTTTGAGCTAAAGGTGAGGACAGACAGTTCCTGCTGGCAGAATGCTTTCAGCTACATGGGTGACATGATTTCCAGTAAAAGAAATGACCTTGCTTTGAATGATTTCCACAAACAAGTGTGATAACCTAAAATTCCCCGAGTCATAACATTAGAAATGTGTAGCAGAGAATTATCACATGCCATGAAAAACCACATATATAAATCAGTAGAGCTTCTGCAAATAAATATGTTCTAGATAATTTACCTTCCATTGAGAGGGGGAGCAAAAGCTATACATTTACACCTCAAAATTGCCCATGTCTTACCTTATCTAACCCCTATCCAATTCTTCAACTGCAGTAAACCAAGTCCTTTAAATTTAAAAGCCATTCCTAACTGTTGACTGAGCGCCAATTTAATCAAGCTATTTGGTCAAGTTAACCAGATGATTAAACACTTTTCCTATGAAGCCACGCTCACTAAT
Organism: Xenops minutus; assembly: GCA_035221455.1. Classification (NCBI taxonomy): domain Eukaryota; kingdom Metazoa; phylum Chordata; class Aves; order Passeriformes; family Furnariidae; genus Xenops; species Xenops minutus. The sequence continues at coordinate 4,894,577 of JAWWEE010000025.1, forward strand.
AGTTTCAACACAGAGACAATTTACTGAGACAAGGAAATACCTGAACGAGAGTAAACCTATGTCCATGAACAGTGCAGGTTTTTCACCTAAAGGCATTTAAATTGCTTATTTGTTAATTGATTGGACATACCAGGTATTTAAAGCAAGGCCCATTTTATAAAAGCAGAGATTACTTCTCCTTGCTTACAAGTTAACATAGGCAGGTAATTTCAAATATTAGTCCTAAGGACTCAATGCTGCAATAATGTATTACAGCCAATTACAAAAGTAATTAGATGGGTTTCCTCCTTTCAGTTCTTATGAGGTGAATAGTAAGTACTGTGGGTAAGCAGTGACAAAATGAAGGCAGAGGAACCAGCATTCCCATTCCCACTGTTCAATTACACAGCAGTTAAGCCCAGCAAAGGAATTCCAAGGCACCTGGCCAATAATGAATATATGTTGTCCCTATGAGTTTTTATCACAACGGTGCTTTATTATCTTTTCAGTACAGGTACTGTGTTAAAGACAGACAGATTTAGGTGAAAATACCATTATTATTCCCCAAATTAACCTAGGAAACAGAATAAGAAGTTAGCATATTGGCTAACCCCAAGATCACTGCCAAAGACTCCATCTGGTTGAGTCACTAGCATTTGTGTCTATCAGGTGTTTTGGTCAGGGAATCAAACTCCAAAAGTACCAGAAAGTGAAATTCCAAAAGTACCAGAAAGCTGAGGAAAGAAAGACCTTTCTAATTTAACACAAAACAGTTGAAACAATAGTAAAATAATATCCATTCTCTGACAGTTCTTTCAGTGAAACTCCTTGTAACACTGATATACTTTAACGGAGTCTGTACCGAGGGTTACTGCAGAAGAAACCAGGTATGACTTTAAACATACCTTGTCTTGGAAACTCATCCGACTCCCTGTGAACCAGGTCAGAAACTCGATTGCCATAGTGCATCCTGGTGTCATGATCGTAGGCCTTGAGGGTCTCACTGGAGCTGTAGGACTTCTGTGTGGGCACCCTGCAGTCCTCGCTGTCCAGGGAGGAGCTGGTGTAGCGACACTCCTTCCCGCAGCGGCCGCGCGTCAGGGAGCGGTGCCTCCTGTCCTTGATGTCCATTCCGAGGCAGGCAGGACCCTGGCAGAAACGCCACTCTTCTGTCTGGGGTCACTCACTGCCACCTGGAAACATGAAAGGATAGAACAGTGAGCAAGGCTGCTACCACGTTTTGTTTTCTTCTGCTCTCCCTGGCTTATCCTTGAAGAACAATCAAAGGGAAGAACCACATAATGCACCCTTAGAAATTCAAATCATTGACCTGAATGGGTGGGGAGAACAAAAAAAGTGAAATGGTGTAAGAGAACTGTATATCTATCTCAATTATCATCTCACTGAAGAGTTTAAAAAATAATGATAAAAAAAACACACTGTCATCTTTTGATTTTTGAATGAGCCCTGGTAAGGACACAGAACTGACAGAATTATATTTGTCCCTGTTATGCAACAGTACAAAGCAAAGCAGACTCAAACCAGCCTTAATTATTTCTGTTGTTCCTGCAGGAGGGCTTGCAATTAAGACTGAAGCATGCTGGAGAGTTGCATAGAGGCGATTATTCCTATTCATCCTTAATGCATTGCAAAGCTGTACATTATCCTTTAACAACAAATTCAGAAGCAGCAGCAACTAATTTTACTGCCCCTGGTTAACATAATCCAAGGCCCTGTTCTCAAGGAAAGGCTGGACTGGGTATCTCCAGAGATCCTTTCCAGCCTTGACACTTCTGCATGGTTCTGATTCCCTGAACACGCTTGGGGAATTGGCTGCTCCTGTGCACCACAGAAATGACTGCATGTGGTTCTTCACAGCCCCTCAAGATGACCAGTTTATCCATCTCAGCAGTTGGAGCTCCTGAAAATTGTCTAAATCTCCTCTTGCTCACTGAACCAGAAAGAGAGATAGCTCCTTACAGTTTACTTAATTAGCACACCCTTACTGTCGATACAGACTTTAATATATTCATAGTTAGCATGCATAAAGTGCAAAATGAAAGATACTGCAGAAAGCAAGAAATACAGGAAGCACAAGCACCCTAACCACTGGGGTGCTAATTATTTTGAGCTGATATTAGTATGTATGTCTTCCTCTCATGGCATACTATGCCCAGGTCTGTGCTAGTCCTGAGAAATCCTCACGACAGAACTTCTTGCTGGAAAGGAAATCTTCCCACATAAAAAGTACTCTGATTTGCTAACAAGCAAAAACTGGAACAAAACCTCTTGCTGTTCTGTATGTGGCTAAGGATGTGGCAAATTTAGTAGGATAGTGGAAGACCACCTCCTTGCCCACCTCCCCCGTCTCCCAGTCCAGGTTTCTGCTCAAAGCCCACTCAGCAGAACGAGCCCAGGTCCTGCACACCACCTACATCCAACTCTGAAGCTTTACTTAAACCACCAAAACTCTTCAGCATTGCGAGTCCTTCTGCCACCTCTGCCAGCAAAGGTACAAACTGCAGCCAAAGTTGATAAGAAATGGGGAAGGCAGCCAAGCCTGTCATAGTGGCAGCTCTTTGCACCTGCAGGAGAAGAGGTCATAGCCCTGGCATAAGTATTGGCTAAATCATCCCTTTTTGGCAGGAACAGATTATGGCCCTCAGAAAGAATAAATGTACTTGGCCAGAAGAGCCAGTGACCTAGAGAAAAGGTTGCTTGGTTTCATTTAAATTCTGACATTTAGACTTCTTGTGTGGCTTTTTTTTTTCCTCCTTTCTCTAGTTTGAAGAAGAAAGTTAGGTAACCACGAGAAACAGCTGCTTTAAGCCACCCACAGATACACTGCAATCTGTGAGAGATAACAAGTGTAAACATAATTACATTTTTTTCTTTTTCACTTATTTTTAACATTTCAGAGGGGAAAAAAAGGCACAAAACAAAACATACAGATAAGCCAAAGCAAAATCAGGGACATTCGGCAGCTAAAACTGTCAGGGTCAGTTTTATAATTTCAGATTAAAGACTCAATACACATTCCTGTTTCTCACCTCTCTGAATATCTAGTGGATAAGCTGACTGCTCTAGATCTGAATTGTTCAGTTCAATTCTTTGGTCTTGTAACATTTATTAAACTGTAAAGCATATTAAACACTGGTGGCACAAACACTGGCTTGAAGTTTGAGAAGACATATGATCATTTAGATTAACAATGCCTGGCTCTGATACCAGTTCAATACTCCCTCATCAAATTCAGATACCAATTTATGACAATTGTAAACAGAAACAGATAAATACAAAGTACAGCATTGAGTACAAACTTCCCAGTTACTCTCTGGATGTCTTCATGCTACTATTGAACACAAAAGCCTGTTGTTTCATATGAATTCCATATTGTCTGCCAGTTCAGACAAACAAACAGCTTTTTGGTTTTATGACTGCTAAACTTCAAGCTTTCTGGCCTGATTTCTGTTGTCTCTGAAAGAACATTTAATTCTTGTTCCTATAGTCAAAAGAAGGATTTATTATGACTGAGATAAAACTTCTGAGTATCTCCTGGATATGAGCTCATTAAAGCATCTCAGGCAGACAAGAGCTTTTGAAATTGTTCCCTCAATAAACATTCTTTTGTAGAGTTTTGTGCAATTACCACACAAATACAAAAATAAAAGGAAACTGTAAGACAATGCCCCACTGCAGATCACACCAGGAAATATCCCTCAGTCACCCACATGTGCAGAGGATGAGGTGCAGTGTCTGCTCTGTTGCTACCACAGTGAGTCTTACAGGTTAACACAAGAAAATAAAGGTAGAAATATGATAAATATGTCCCAAGAGCTTTACCTTGACCTTTCTTAAGGAAAATCTAGATACAAGAATCAGGCATGATAATAATTGGGTGAATAACTCGATTTTTGTAATACCAGACCATTAAAAATTTACTGAACTTTACTAAATTTTAGGAGACTTAAAAATATTGTAAATAAATGGAAAAATGGGATTTTTCTTCAATGGCATGTTCATATTTATTACAGCACTTCTATTTTTTTTCCCTGAATTTTTAATTACTTGAGGACAAATCCCAAGTATTAGAGACTAAATATATCTACCAAAACACAATAAAATACTCTCATTGTTCTCTTCACCTGTGCTTTGGGGATTTCTACAAACTCAAAGCAGTCAGGCAAAAAGCAGTTCCCACAGCATCATCCAAAAAACATTCTCAAAATCCAGACAACAAAATATGATGAAGTGAAATTGTAACACACTCCTAGCAAATGTTTCACTTTTTTTTTCATACTTAGTTTTTTACAGACGAAATGCTGATTCAATTCAATGCCAAACACCTTCCCTGTTAGATAGTGAAATCTTTATGCAATGCATTCCTGGAAAGGTAAGGTGTGATAGCTTTGGTTAAGTGAGAATAACAGTGGGATTCAATTGGAGTTTAGAACTCCTGATACTCTTTGAGTTGCCTGTCTCAAGAGCACTCCAGGAACTGTTTGAGTAATTGACCTAAATAGCAAATGATTTCATAATTCCTTTTGTTTCAAAGGATTTAACTAATACTGCTCCTTCTGACCCACTTACCCACAGAGCAGTACAACCACTAAGAACCGACTTCAACTCTTTTCCTCACCTGCCTTTGGTTTCCTTATCTCTGAGGCATTAACGGGAGCTCCAAGTTTCTGAGCGAGGTGTTTATTCAGAAAATATTGACTGATGATTCCTAAAGGCCTGCTGGAGGCCTGGCCAAGTGTCCCAGGAGTGTGGCCTCAGCGGATCTGGCCTTTCCCCTCATGGCCAACCCAGGGCAACAAACGCTGTGCTGGGGCACGCAGCTACACCGGGTGGAAAAGGAACAATGAGAGGGATTAACAGAGCCCAGGGACGAAGAGAGAGCTGGAAAAGGCCTGTGTGTTAATCTTCTGAGGTTTTAAGACGGCGTTCGGATGTTACGGGTTCCCTGGTGGATGTTTCAGTGTGTGCGTTCCCTGCTCGGTGCACTGGAAATCCCGTCGGTAACATGGCGCCTTTCTTGTCCCTCACGGCATTCCGGCCCCCCGATCGGCTTTGCTGCTGCCGAGCCTGACCTGATACGGCTCTTCCCCTCCCTGCTGTCCATACATGGCTCAGCCCCGGCCCTGCCTTCCTTTCATGGAAGAGGGTTTGCTCCTCCCCACGGCGCGCCCTCTAGAACATTCTAGAATGTTCTTTGCCAAGCCCTATAGAAGTGGAGCCGTGTGCTCAGGAAATGCCATTCTGCCTTCAGCCCCACGTGGAGTGAGCCATCCTTTATGCGTCTTCTAAAGGCTGTCAATGGCACGTGCTGTATTTGTGGTGATGGTCAGACATCCCACAGGCCACAAATTACATATGTCTAATACACTTCCAACTCAGTAGCACCCATTTTTTGTGCTTGTATGAAGATTATTTGCCTGGATGCAATGACAGCATAATGTGGGGTGGCCCAAGGGTATAAAAACATTGGGACCTCCAGGGAGAAGAGAGGCAAGAGAGAGGAGAAGAGAAGGAAACACCAGGGGGCTGAGAAAAGAAAACCAGTTTTTCTTTAGGGGGTTTAAAAATCTTGACCACTTCTCCTTGTGTTAGCAGAAACAGATCAATAGGAGGCACAGAGAGAGGGCTCAAAATGAATTTTAATGCCTCAGCAAAGCTCATGCTAAAACTCTTTAAATTTCAAGTTGATTCCTACACTTCTCTAACTTCAGTCATATTGCCTGCATTCTCTAATGATCCTCACACGATTACAGCACACGTGGTCTTCAGAACTGCCACAGAGAGCAGCAATCCCTTGGAAGGTCAAGGGAAGACAAAGCCCTGCCCATTTGTGCTGTGCCCCAAAAGCACCTGGCACAGCTGGATCCAAACATTGCAACAGCACTGCAAACAGCCTCCTCTCCCCCCTTGTTTGGGTTACAAGAAGTAGTACACCATGTGCCAATCTGTTCAGTAAAAAAAGTCTCTTAAAAGCCTCTACTCCTTTGCAGGAACAGCAATCGGAAAGAAGACTGTGATTTAGAGATTCAAATGCTGTTCATTACTTTAAGCAAAGACTGTTTTTGTAATGAGAAAATGCAATAATTCAGCTTTGGTGCAGAACAAATTTTCAGGAAAAAAAATAAAAAGGTAATTTAACTGCTGGAGTTTTTTGCTGATTTTAATATTAGTGGTAAAGTACATCTCTATTTCTGGATCCCCTCTGCTTTTTTAAAAAGAAAGGCAATAAATGAAATGTCATTTTAAAAAGAAATACTACTATAGTATGTACACTTTGTTAGATGAAATAATGTTGATGACACGTACACTGGTTCTGATTTGCACCAAGAGTCAAAGCATATTTAGACAGTCTGGTGTAATAACGTAACCTCATTTTTCATTGATAAATGGTTCATCTGATTTTTCATATTTTTTTTTTCTAGAAATACTCAATTTCCCATTTAGCATGACACTCTGTGTACATGTTGAAAATTGGCTGTATTTAGTATGAGATGGGCAATAGCTATTTCAGAACAGCTGTGATAAATTAATCAAGTTAAGTAAGGGAAGACAGAGTGCTTATGGGCACTCTGTTGGGCTTTACTGCACACAACACTTGGGGTTTTTCCTTTGTTTCTGTTGGGGTTTTCCCCCCTTTTAATAAACAAAAGCTATAGGAAGCATTTTCAGACTAAAAGCAGCCAAATGATACACACAACAAAATGAAGCACTGTGCCAAATATTTATCTCATGTATGTATTTGTTACATTTAAATATACATCTTTTTATTTACAGACTATCTTCTGAGATATCTGTACTCCAGGAACTTCTCACAAATCCCAGAACTGTTTGACTCTATTATGAAAATAACATGCCATTAAGAAAATAGCATGCCATCAGGAACTGAGGAAAAGCCCAGGAGCCAGGAGCAAGGTTTCTAACTCAGCCTCCCATGAGCCACTGAGTGCTAAGCATTAACCCCTTGTGTTGGGCAGGGAGGGGTGGTCATGTGAGCCCATCTGATCTCTCCATCCCAGCTGGCACCAAGGACAATGGGAGAGTTTCTTTCTTAAGGGTACTTTGTCAGCTGAAAAAACATAGACAAACTCAGATACCAAGTCATCAGTGTTATTCTGGTTTATGAACCTCACAAGCTGGGGATCACCCCAGATTTGGCAACTGTACCAGCAGGATTTCCCTATCAGCTACACATCTGTGAGGTGTCCAGCCCTGAGAGACTGTGGCACACATGAACCAACTAAGCCTTCATGGTCATCTGCTAAGAGCTGAGTGCTTTTCCCCCTCTGAGAGCATAAGAAACAGCAGGCTCCACAAACGAGAAAATTATTGGCCTTGAAGCCTCCATTATGCAAAACCAAGGGAGCGCTTTGACAGCCCACACAATACATTTAATTGTTTTTCATGAAAAGTTATGTTAAATTCACTAAAATATTACTTGGATCATGCACAAATCAATAGCTGATATCAAAAGAGGTCACCACCCAGCCCAGAAGCCACCCCAGCCATCAGAAGCAGATCATGTCACAGTGACTCACAAGGGTGGCTGTGTTTGGGAAAAGCTCATTTTTCAGGGAAGGGCTTCTAAACCCTCCAAAGCAGCACCAAGCAGAACATTAGTGGCTTTACAAATTTAGAAATGCCATCTTTTCTTCCGAGGCACACAGAGGCAGAACAGGGAAAGAATTTGAAGGCCAGGTAAAGAAAAGAAAGTGACAGAATAAAGATCTTTGTGCTGTTTTTCAAGCAAGTGAAGTTTTCCAGTTTTTCCTGCTGGAGAGTGTTCTTCCTTCCTTCCACAATGAGGCATTACCATTCCCCCCATTCAGAAAAAAAAAGGGATCACATATTTCCACTCCTAACTCAAAGCTTCTCACAAATATTCATAAGGCTTTTTATGAGAGCTAAATCTGTACTACCCTTGTTCTACCCAAAAGGTCAAACACATAAGGGTGAGTCCCACCTGAGGTCACACAGTGACTTTGGTGCACCCTGGAAACCCCAAGATCCAGCTCTTGGTTTCCTGCTCTCAGGATCATTGTTATCTACATACTTCCATCATTCTACACAGTCAGATAAAAAAACAAAACAAGAAAGTCACCACAGAACAGTACAGTAAGCCAAAGTCTCAATTAATATGATTACTTAAAATTAGTATTGCTGAACAAGTTCACAAAACAGATTTAAAGGTCAAATACAAACCAGCCACTTCAAAAGACTAAGTCTGCTAGAAATAATTGCCTTAAGAACACTATTACTCTTCTATTACCTAGAAAGACTAAACAATAATATTATCTACTGCTAAAATGCTGTTAATGAAGAAAGGTAGAATAATTCATCATTGTATAATTAAGACAATGCAGTTAAGCATGCTTTAACGATTCTGTATAATAGTTTCCTATCACTAGAGAATACTTTTGAAACAGGGAATAATTGTCTAAATAATTTTTGATGAAGTCCTTGATCAAACTGATCAACATTTAGGGAAGTGAGATAGATCTAAATGCCCATGCAAGGAGTGCCAACTCGCTTTATTTGTCTATTGGTGATTCACCTTTTTCATTCTAATCCTGGGCTAGAATGCTGTCTTTAATTAAGCTAATGGGATTTTTAACCTTACTAGCAACAGAGCCAAGACATCAAACTGGTTGGAGCACAGTTTGTGTTCCAGCCATCCCCCTTCTTTTTCTTTCGCCAACACTTGGTTCACTTAATTATTCACCAGAACTTTCTAGAGTTCTGTGCTCTTGTCGGGCTCCTTCATTTTTTTAAAACCTTATTTATGCCCATGGTTTCAGTGACAGATTTGAATGCTTTTTCTAGACCCAGGCTAAGCCACCAGCTGTCTCTGGGAGTTCCTGGGCACAGTGTTTCCACATTAGACTCCAGGGTTTTGATTTTAAATATAAGACTGTGCTATCAAGTTGGAGAAATGTAACTGACATCACAGGACTTGAACTTCTCTTGCACCCAAGCAGGTCCAATGCCAAGAATTTTAAGACAGTTCCTTCCTAATTCTTTCCCACTTCCTTATGTTAAAACATTCTGTAATTCTAGCCCCGTTGGGCACCTTCATTCCTGCTGGCAATAGCAAAGGCTGTACCAGTGGGTGAAAGATCAGCCAAAAGAAAGCCCCTAGGAAGGCCCCTTTCATTTCTTGTTTACTCCTAACAGATGAATACTCTGTTAAAGGGAAACTTTTGCAGAAGCTGAGATCCAGCAAAGCTCCTGTGCACATCTCATCAGAGGATGCTACTACAAGATGATCATATTGCTGAAGAAGTTTTTAGCTATTTTCAAGCCTCTACAAGACTATTCTCAGAACTCATCAAATGTAGTAATCATGCAAGCAGTTATGAGTTTAGGTACTTCACTTATCACTTCAGTTGAGAACACCACCTGCTTTTGACTCTACACTTACATCATTCTCTCTCGTTCTGTCCAAGAAATATTCCCTTTCTTTCTTTAAAGCTGCCACAGAACCTCTCCTACCTCAGTTCGATACTAAAATATTTCATATGCTCATTAACAGGATGCTTTAATAGGCTTTCTCCCCGCTACCAGTGATGACCTCTGAAAATATTCTTTGAAGAAGGCTTTTCTAGAGACTGTTTTTAAGGCTATATAAACTTAGGATAAGAAAATTCATCAATCCTTTAAAATGCCTAATAGCACAATGTCAATAGAGCTATTCCCAATTACACAAGTAAATAACCCGCTTGACTAAGGTCTGATATTCCCCTCTACCAGAGAAAAGAAAAAAATAAGGAAAAAAAACCCAGGAAACAAAAAGAGGAAAAAAAGGAAAATAGAGTCCTTTTGTTTGTGTAAACTGGTAGCCTTAGAGTCCTTGGAGTTCTCTGCCTTGGTAAACACAGATTTTTATCAGAAATAACAGCTTCCTAAAGTGATTCTTTGTTTTAAAGGTTCAAGGTAAGCTAAGAAAAAGGTTAAAAGAAAAAGAACTAGGAATGAAGACAATGAAACATCATGATAAGACTCACAAAATGGATGACATTATAACTCAACAGCTTCCATACAAGTATTTTCTGAAGCATTTGAAATTCCAGGCTGCTTTAGCCAGCAATGAAACTTTGCACAACCAAGGAAAAAGGCCACACTGTTTCTCAGCTAACAAGTGTTGTTCCATCTCCCTTTAAAGGAAAATGAATTGCTTTATAGGGAGCAATTAAACCTCACAGTGATGGATAAAATAAATACAACTACTTTAAAAAAAAAATGACCAATCGTAAGTCAAAAATCTCTTAAATGAATTTATGTTCACACATCAGGGGATTGGCAGGGACAGACCTGATGCCCTGTCACCCTGAAAGCTGGTCCACCCAAACCTGCAGTGCAAGGTTTGGTGGTGTGCTATCACAGCAGAAAAGGACAAAAAGGGTTACCTTCATGAAGGGAGAACCTCTGAATAACTTAAGTCAAGAAAAATACACTTAGGGGAAATCAACCAGTCCAAGATCACAAAAAGCAGCAAATAGCTCACAATACTGTACAATCATTTTGCAGACATTACCACATCCTCTGTTCCACCTCCAAATCATGCAGGAAAATGCCACGTGCTTCAGCAGGCACGTTCTCTATCTCCTCAGTAGGGCAGTACGTGTAATCTCACATTTACTCTCACACTGCAACTTCCTTCAGCAGCATCCTTGGCTAGGACCATCGTTCTGCTTACTGTCCCCTAGCTGTGTCTCCAGGGAAAGCAAAGTCTGGCATTTGCTCGTGGATAAGAGGTGTCCTCTGTGTCACTCAGTTAGCAGCCACTGCTCACGTGGCTGAGTTGTCAGGAAAAAGCCCATCCTGGCTCCTCACTCTCAACCCTCTCTGGGATCTTCATCCAACACCCAGCAGGAGGAGCCTGAAGGCACCTGGAGACAGCAGGGCTTAAGCTGTACCAGCACAGCACGTGGGGATGCTCTCAGAGCAGCTACTCCATGAGAAGCACACCCAGCCATCTCCTATTCACTACGTGTGGCAGAGTTTTACAAAGCAACACTCACGAGGAAGTAACAAGTTAAAAACCCACTCTTAAAACTCCAAGAAATCTTTACAAAATCCATCTTGTCCTTTCTTTCCTTTGCCCTTTCACAGATTGAACAATAACCAAGCTGCAATGTCTCATTTCTTCTCGAGACTAAGCTGGCTGCATTGAAGCCAGCCCCCACAATTTTGCCATCTGGTGCCTGGATTGCCGTGTTTCCAGCACGGAGATCCCACATTCCTCAACTGCCACGGTCAAACTTCCCAGGCACAAGCACCAGCACTCCCTGAAAAGGACAGAGAGCAAACCCAAAGGAACCTGGCAAGGGATTTTTAAAGCAAACGTTGTTTCACCTACCACATTCAGCTGTATCACTGAATCTTGCAAGATGAAATTTATCCCTTCAGTGAAGACACTTGATTTAAACTAAGTATTTGTTGTATCTGTACAGCTATACAGACATCATGATCTACAACCATGGTATATGGGATACATAGTGGTTTAAAATTGCTTATTTTCTCCAAAGATGTTGGAAGTGATCAAGTCTACAGCTTTCTTTTTCAAAACAGAAAATTAACTGGGGGTCCAAAACTTGGTTGATTCTTTTTCTGATGTTACATACAGAAACAAAATAACACAGTTTAACAAAAATTACATTCTGAAACCAGAATTCTCTACTGTTATAACCACCATGTTAAACACAAGTCTTAAAATACGCCCTTTGTTCCAATGCTGCATTACCTACCTAGGTCAACAATTTCTTAATATTATTATTTTTAGCAGTACTTTACAGATGGCAACAATATTGCATCAAGTCCTCCTCCCACAAAACAAGAAAGATGTTCATGATTTGGAGCAGGTCTGGGGAAGGATGGCAGTGTCTCAAGGGACTGGAGGATGTGATGATCCATGCAGAGGGAGGGATGAAGGACTGGGCTTGTTTAACCTGTCACAGGGATGACCAGCAGTGGCCTTGCTGCTCCTAAGAGGCTGTGGAGAAGGAGTCAGGGTCTGCACTGTGGGCAACCAAAGGGGAGTGAGAAACCACAGATGCAGACTGAAGTACAGGAACTTCTGAGCACAACCAAAGTGGGTAACAAGCACTCTGGGGACACACATGCACTGGAGAGGTTGCTTCAGGGGCTGGGGGATTTTAGGCGTTTTCAAGACTCAGCTACATAAACCCCTTAGCAACCTGATGTCAGTTCAGCATTGAAGCCCGGATTACATGAGCTCCAGAGGCCCTTTCCAGCCTCACTGGTCTGTGACTGTGATATTCTTAATTGAGGAAAAGTTCCATAGTAATAAAAAAGGTTTTAAAAACCCCCAAACCAACACAACTATTTATTTCAGGAACAAGCCTGTAAAGCGAACACATGACACAGCTTTGTAAGCTGAGCACACAAGCTTAGAAAGCCAGAGCTTTTTAGAGTAAAAAAAGTCATCTAAGCTTGCAGGTTTAAAGCTGGGTTCAAAGCTTGTTCAGCACAATAAGGCAGAAGCTACACTACATCTGCAGGAAACACCTCTGCCGTGGGGTCCCTGCTACAGTCACACTGACAACACAGCACAATGGCCATGCCAGAGAAAAATGAATGAATGAATGAATGGGCTTTGTTTGTTCTTCACTCTCACAGTACAGACCATCTGAGGGAACAGCAAATGCCTGGAATACAGTTCTAGAGTGAAGGGAACTCTACTGGAGCTAAAAGCACAATTTAGCAAAAGTAAGAAGCATGAACTCTGTCACAATTCCCAAGACACTGCTGCAAGCTCATACGTTTCCAAACATGTCACTTGACAGTGTTGACTTTGAAACAGTCCCTTAAAAATGTGAAAGCAAAGCCGAAAGAAAACAACTCTGCCATATGTTGTAATGACACTACCATAAATCTAAAGAAAACAACACATGAAAAGGAGCTGTAACCTCTAACACCCACCTCTCCACCAGTCACAGCCACATTCCTGGGCTGTGGAAATCAATACAAGCCTATTCTGTGTCCACTGAAGATTTTGGCTTTTCCTTGGCAGTCCAGAAAGCATGGAATTCATCTGGGCCTATCCTACAGATATGTGGCCAGTGACCAACTTGAGCTCTGTGTGTGTGAGACTCAGGCACATGGCACATTATTCTGTCTCCAAATCCATAGATGGTCATAAAACAGAGTAAGAAAACCAAACCTGAAGTTGTTATAGTGATTTACCAAGCAAATCCTTCCATTTCTATTTCCACTGCTGGGTATGGCACAGACAACAGGCATGAACCCAACAACCCCACACAAGTCAGTGGGGTTTCTCTTGCTGTGGAACCCTCTCTGCCAAACTGCAACAGGCTTGTTCATTTTAGCCAATATGGGCTAAAACCAACTAGTCTTTTGACTCAGCTGGACTGGTGAGGGCAGCTAATCATTCCTTTCTGTGGTGTTTCATTCAAAGCAGGGGTCACTCCCTGTTTGTGGAGAACACAAGGCACCAGGGCTGGGTGAAGAGAAACAGCAGCTGGCAGCAGAAACTGGGAAGGAAGGAATACTTACAGCCATTACCTGAAGCAGTGCTGGTAGCTTTGGAGATGGGCAGAGTCACTAAAGTGTCCTAATGAACCACCTCCCTTTCTGTGTCTCAGGTGAGCTCCCATGTGTGGTGATAGGTCCAGGATTCTCCTGTTCCTGGCCTTATCCCCAGCCACACACCTGGCTCAGTTCCACACGCACCTCACCCCCCAGACAAAGACTGCTCCCAGTAACATCCTACTGCCTCTTCCACCTGTGATTTTATGATGCTCCAGCCTTTCAGGAGTTTGTCCTCATCTCAAAGAAAAGCACTGCAATCCCCTTTTTTAATAAATGAAGTTACTGAGGCAGAGAAGAGCAAAGTGCAGAGCAGCCCTGCTATTTAAAGCCTCCCTTGGCTGCAGTAGGTCATTCTGCCTTACAGGCAGTGGGAAAAAGTCTCCTATCTCTGTACCTTTTAGAGCAGGAAGGAAACTGGAAACAAATACTATAAATGCTTTATTATCCTGAACTGAAATCAATAAACTATGAACAGTTGTAACCTAATTTACTAGCAAACAGAACTGAAAAGATATCTGACAAAGCTTTTCATATACATTAAGAGCCATCAGCTTGTAATTTTAGGTCAATATTGAGGCACACAATGACCCACAGTAAAATGATTCATATACCATTGCCAATTTACTCAGTTGCCCAAATTACCTCAGTAAATTCTAACTTGCATGAAAACTTGTATGAATTATTAAAATTTAGAAGGCAAAAAGTGAAGGAGAGAAAAGAAATCCTTTTCTGGATGCTGTTGGCAGTGATATACACACGTTACCCTTCAAAGGAGGCTCTGCACAAACAGTGCTGCAAACTGGGACTTGGAGCTCCCTGTGTGGACGGGGAAGGTGGTGGTACCTCAGAATTAAAGAGCTTCTTACAAACCTCAGACCTGTTACACTTGCCAGAAGCAGGGTCTCCTATCCAAAACAGGGTGGGATTAAAAGGTGTGTATTTGAGAATTGAGCTGGTGGCACAGCCCAAGACACTTACAGCGACAGCTGTTATGGCACTACCATGAGATCTCATGCAGGACAGAAATCACTGACTCTGGACAAGTCTAGATCAGCCTTTTCACTAGCACAGAGTAACAGGTGACACACAAGACCAGATCTGAACACAGTGCATTTGGCAACAAGAAAGAAGCCCTCCTTTATGAGTGATTCACACTGCTTCAGTGCAGAAAAAGCAGCTCCCTGAACCATACAGCCAGCTTCCTATGGACTGGACTTCTCTGCTTACACAAGCAGCTAGAATTTAAACCAGAAAAAGAAAACAAGTATTTGTTCAATTAGACTGGGGAAAAAACCAAAGCAAAACAACACACACCAGAGTCTGTGAGGAAAACACGGGGCTGGTTTCAATCTGAACAGCATTAAACATAAATGATCATTATTTTTTATTACAGCTACCAGAAGAGCCAAGGGTTTCCATTTTTGCATCTCTCAGCAGTCCCATTTCCTGAGCAAAGCCAAAACACAACGACTCTGAGCAAGCACACCAAGAGTTAACAACTGGGAGCAGAAACACCACCAGTCAAGCTTCAGCAATTTAACAAGACTGTCCCAGTTCACAAGTTTGATTGAAAGGTAAGTTTTAGTCAAGATCTCATATACATATGCAACTTAGAGATTCCCTCGCTTGAATTTTTGCATTGGGTATTCCTCTAAATAAACAAACATACTGTTTATGTATTCTGGCTATAAGTCCTTTTTCTCATTCTGATAAAAATATTGGCAAGGACAAAGCAGTTTGCAGGAATCTTTGTTGCTTTCATACACTTTATTAGCTAGTTAGTCTTATTTTTCAATTTCCAGTCAACTTTCAACTCCAATCTTCACTATTTTTTCAAGGAGTGCAATAGAATGTTCACAAACTAAAGCAATAAAATGGCAAAAAGCAGCACCAGGAAAAGAAATACAAGTCCTAAGGGGCAGCATGCAGATTTGGCTTATCACTGCAATTTGGAATTGAAGGTTACATTTGTGTATTACAAGATCTGCAGAGGGGAGATTCTACAACACACAAACCTCAATGCCTGTGACTTGGGCAACTCCCCAAATAAAGACTTGTAGTAACCTAAATTGCACCTCAATTTGTGGAAGTAGAATAACTTTTAACTGAAAAGAGTGATTCTTAAGCATAGAATAAACCAGTTATTTTATTTCCTATAAATATCTTCAAGGGAATCCATATACTCATGTAATATCTTGATGGGATCCTCACCTGGATTGGCTAAAATTTTCACACCTAATATCAATTCTGAAAGTAGTTTAGAATTTCTGGCCTGAACAAGCAATGTTTCTCCTCTGTCTTGCACAGATAAAAAAATATAGATATTGGCCTTTTTTTAAAGTCATTTATCCATCTGAATTTTTTTTTTTTATATTCAGTACAAAAAAACCTGGAGCTACTGGAATATTTTCCAGTAATCAAGACTACAGAATTAGGAACTGTCCCATTTAGAAATTGAGTTTTGAGTGATAAGAAGGAAACATAAGCTGGTCCACAGTGCCCTTTCTTCATTTCGATGCCCTAATGTTAGTTCTGACACAGGGCAAGTGCATCACCAGACAGATGGTCAGATCAGGCCTTCAAATGGACAAGACTTAAACACTATAATTCAACATGAAATGGTGATATATCAGCTAATTAGATTTTTGAAATGAAGAATCAGAATGCTTTTAAAACTTATTTCTCTATATAGAGAGGCTTGTCCGTACTTTCTAAGAATTGCAGAAATCAGGTAAGTTTAAGTCTTCTTATCTATGTAGACCCAGGCTAATCCCCACTTTGCCAAATAACATCAGTTATGTTTTCTTATCATTCCCACCAAGAACTGACTATGGAAAAAGCAAGGTGTCATACCATGCAAACCACCACCACTTTCTACTAAAACACACACGGATGACAATTGCTTGGTGTTTAAGCTGCACGGTTAAACCAAACCCCTCTGCCTGACCTTTGATCCTGCTACAGCAATAATAGGCTAATCATAAAATAAAATTTATAAAAGAAATACAAGTAACAAGGATGGAAAAGCTTTTGGGGCAGCAGAGAATTCTGCTCTGGACCTGCGTGTGTAACCAACCAACACAGAGAATGCCCCAAATAGGTGCAATGGACAAGCAGGTACCACCTTTGCAATGCAGCAGGGAAAACTAAAAAATTATTAAAAATAAATAAAATTAAAGTAAACCACTAAAGGTCAGAGTGTGGTGCACACATTTCACAGCAGTGCACTGACAATACTGTCAGATTTTCTTTTCCTCCCTTTGTAATCAGATCTTCATTAACATTCTTTGGGTTTCAGTCACTTGATTTTGACCCACTTTTGCATCTCAGCTTTTATTAACTTCTTAATTTTGCCTGTTCCCCAAACCCATCTGCATTTCTGGAAATTGTGCTCCTTATTTCTCTTGGTTTCACAAATTCTAGGTGGAGTTGCATTTGAAACAATCTACAATTCTCTTTACTAATGAATCCAGCACGGGGCAAACTGCACAGACTTGCAGAATTCAGCTATTCCTCATGTGCATTTCCAAAATTACTGAAAATTAATGAGTTTCTACTGTGTGTATTTATATGCAACTCTTTGAAGTAATCATTACTAGCCAGGAAAAGCCAATTCAAGGAATGGGGTAATAAAAGAAAAATAACTAATACACTATGCCTGTACCTGCTGTACAATTCAACAACACTTGTAACTGCAGTCCTGGATCCAAAATGCACTAATAGAGCAAATTCCATGTCCAACAAGCAATGCTGACCAAAATTATGCATTTCTAAGGATGCTGAACATGCCTTAAAAAGTGAAGTCTAAAGACTTTTCTTCCCTGGAAGGCAAGTTTTTTCTACCAAGCTTCAATTCCCTTTTGTCCCCAAATAAATAAGATTTCACACACAATTGAGTTTATCTGCCTCAAATCGATTAAAACATTAAAATCAATCTTAAAAAAAAAAAAGGTATAGTTAACCAATCTGATTATTACTGCAAGTCTGGTAGGAGCACAGATGTGCTGAGAAGGAAATTTGCTGGTTCAAAGGTACTTTGGAAGGTCTCAGGCACTACTGGGATGCTTTCAAAACATGTGCAGTCACTTACAAAGAGCATTCAGGTGCTTTACCCAGTCTGAAAGGAAGTGCTTTTTTTGCACAGCATTAGTTTTATAATGAGTCTTTTTAAGAAAATTTCAAAGAATGTATAGTTCACATAATTAAAATGGAATTCACTTGTAATTCAGTATGTGACAGAGCAAGTGCTGAATTGTTTCTAAGGAGTCTACAAAGGAAAATATTTCTTTTCTTATTCAGCAAACATTCACCTAAAATTCTATTTTGCTTTGTTTTCACACTGAGGATTGACTTTGACACTATAACAGAGAAAAGCAGCCTGTGCAAATTGATGGGATTCTAATTATTGTACTCACGATATTCCTTGTCTAATCTTAGAAGGAACTTAATGAGACCCCAGCTCTGGAGTATAACACTAGAGCTGGGGAAGAGGCTCTCTTCCAACAAATCCTCTTGCACCAACCAAGCAACTCAAAGAAGGCCTGACCAGTGAGTTGACAGCAGCAGCAGGAAGGTTGGAACCCAAATGTGGCCACAACACCCTGGGCACAGCTGTTTTAAGCTCTAAGTAATGTTAATGAGAAGGCAAAAGTTACTGTTTTCTTTCCAAGTGCTCCAATCTTACCTTTTTTTTTCTATCAGATACCAGAGCTACTTCCTGTTTAACAGAGCAAGGTTAATAAAAACTTCCCAAATAATGTCATAATCTACTGTGTAGATCTTCAGCACCAATTTTATCTTATTCACACAAAGATAATTATGATTATCAGCTCTGCAGCTCCTATAAATCACTTCACCTCCACTCAGTTGGGGATATGTTGATTTGCATCGGAGAATTCTGCCAGTTTCTGCCCCAAGCAGGGGTAGCAGCATCATTTGCAAAGGTCTTTTTCAGTAAAAACAGAGACTTGCAGTCCAGTAAAATATTTGGCTTTGTCAAAAATATGTTTGCATTAAAACATAAATACAGCATGAAAAATTTCAGACTCAGAGTACACATTACATTCCACAAGCCCATCCTGCCTGCTGCATGAAGATCCACTTTCACCTGTTCCTTTGAGCTCCAACTGGAACCCACACTCATCATATGAGGACTGAACACGCAGGAAAACAGCATGGAATTGGGATTTTTTTAATAGAAAGTCTTTAAAACTAAAAGAAGAAAATCGAGGAATCTTACATAATTGTAGGTGTTGGGCAAAGTGACCCTCAGAGATCCCTCTCAACTTCAACCCCTCTGTGATTCTGTGCTTTCTGTCTCTGAAATTGTATGCTCTTTTACAAGACCATTAGGAAGGACTGTCAGCAATTCCCTCTGTACATAGATGGTGAAGCAGAAATGAAAGGTGAGATGTAAGATTTGGACCCAGAACTAGATCAGAAACCTTGACATTAGTGGCTTTAAGGTACTTCCAAAGAGACAAGGACCAACACCCAGGCACGTTGGTGAGTATCTGCATGCAAGCATTAGCTTGGTTTCCTTTTGAATCCAAGGGTTTGCTGCTGATTTCCCCTCACATACGACAGACACAAACATTCCAGTGAAGAACACTTCCTTTTCACTATGAAACCTAAGAAAATGGGAGAATAAGATCTGCAGACGGGGTGGATGGAATAAGAAACTATACAGGCATTTCTAATGGACTAATCCAATAGCATGTGCCCTGTCTGAAAACCTCCCCCAGCCCTCCAAAGGCAATTACAGCAGACGAGTTTTCAGAGTTACACCTGACTGAGATGGAAAGGTCTGTGTACATGAAATATTAAAAACAAACTCACTATAAATAACCTCTAACTGAAGCACAGCCCCAGTGACAACTAACTTTTTTTTTTCTTCCCTTTTTCTCTCATTTTTGCCCCTTGACACATCAGTGTGAAGACTTTAAAAAAAAAAATGGAATATATATCTATAGAATGACCTAAAATTCTCCAGTTTTCATGATGTTACCAGTGAGGGAAGTGCATAGGCATGTTTGTGGCCATTACATTCACATTCCAGTTTCTCTGCTGCCTGAACAAATCTAAATGACCAGAACACAGAGCAGTGTTAACTGTAACGCAATTCTGCTATCTAATTTGCAGTAAGATATTTGGGTTTTAATACTATAAAGAGAAGACTATCCCACATCTCTCCTAAAATATTTGTAAATTATATCACAGATTAAGAGGTGGCCCTAACCATCTGAGCACCACTTGATACTTGCTTTATGTTAATAGACATTCTCTGGAGGAGCTGTGCTTGACTATGTTACTGAATATGCCACAAAGAAGAGAAGGACACACCGTTTAGCAGTGTTTTTAAAACCCTGAGCAATTTCCATAATTTGTGACAGTCGGCAGATTTTCATAGTATCTCACATTGATTTTTATGTTTCAAGATGACAATCATTACACTATTATCTGCAGTTGGAGCAGTGGAACCTAACCTCCTAATTAGGATGAAAAACTGCTCCAGCTGCAACCCCAGTAAGTCACAACAAGTCAATAATTTTAATAAGAATTAATTTTAAAAACTCTACAAGGTTGTATTGGAAGTTATTCTGGCATGTCTATTGATTAACACTTGGTATTACATCCTATAGAGGACTCATTAAATACAGCATCAATCTAAAGGTAGTATTTGCCTATTTCTTGCAAAGGTTTTAATATTTTTTTCCTTACTATAAAGCAAAATAAAATAGAACAAAGCACTAACAGGTTATTAAGGTAAAGTAGCTTTTAGATTGCATGTGCTGACTTCCCACTGCACTGGAGAGCAATAGGAAGGGTTACTCCACTCTGCACTGTACTCAAAACTACACGGCTATGGGACCAAGCAAGCTGGCATTCCCCTTGTGTGGCAGCACCAAACAGCTCAGCAAACCTCACAGATTTCTGCACACCAAATATCCAGTGGCTGCCACATTCACAATCACTCATATCTTGATTAGTGTGATGCTGTTTATTATGATCCCACAGGTGTTTTTCCTTCTAGAAGCATGTGAATCTGGGCTATGTGCACTAAAACCAGGGGAAGAATTCTTCATTTTCCAGCTGCTGCCTGAATTTGAAAGCAATGTGAAAGAACAGCAACAATTCTACACGAAACACTTGATTTTTGAGAGCTGCTAAAACATTTACTAACATGGCAACACAGGATCATTTATTAACGTGGCATCTACCTAAACGTATGTAGAAACCGCTAATATTCACTGTAATACAATTCTACCTATTTAACAAAAAAGCTTTTACTAGCCCTGTTTTCATTTGTCTGAATTAAAAAGCTTTTAACGTTAATCCTCGAGGTTTGCCATGTAAGAAATGCCTTTTCGTTCGCTGTGCTGGCGGGGTTTGGCAGAGCCGGCACCGGAGCCGATGCTAGGTGGCACTCCTGTGTCACTCATCCACAGCAGCCCTTCTGCACCGCAGCCCCCCGCTCCGGCAATCAGCATTTCAGCAACAAACGGGGCTCCTTCTGCCTTTACTGTCACCCCGGAGAGCTTTACTCCTTATAGGTAAAAGCGAATTAATATCCTGTGCATAAAGCTGTTCTAGCTGTGCTACAGCTCACAGGCAGGAGCCAGCCTGGGTTTCCAGTCTGGGTTTCCAGTCTGGGTTTCCAGCCTGGGTTTCCAGCCTGGGTTTCCAGCCTGCACCCCTCTTGTCTGGCACTGCACAATTTTAAACTTCTCTGTAGGCTCTGACCCCGCTTTTCTTGGCGTCTCAGAAACAGGATTACCTCGTGTTTGAGGGGTGTACTTTTAAAGCCTGGCTTAATCTAAAGATATATTTGATTGAAGAGCTCAGATGAATCTGATCCCTTTAAATGCTGCTGCTTTTACCAAGTTCTGTGTTCCTCAGAGAGTAGTTGCAATTATTTGGAGCCACCACAGATAAACAAGGGTCACACCTATTTTCCTATACAGAATTTTGAGAATGTGCCTCACTTTGTACAGTGTGTATTTCCAGAAGGAAAACTTGTTCAGTTCACACAGTCCCTTGAATTACAACTCAAAAGGTTTCTTTGCCAAGTAAGGTAAGTCAGCCTACTCCAAAAGCACCACTGACACAAAGGGGCTGGGCAAAGTTTCAGCACTGTGACAACTGCAGTAAATAGAAAAACAAACCATGCCAGTTTTATTTAACTTATTCAACAGTGAGAACTGCTTAAATATTACACAGTGTACGTAAATAACACAGTGGGGGTTCTTCCCCATTTAAACACACACCCAAATGGGCTCACAGAGGAGCTCAAACTGTAATATTAATACAGGAACAGCATATTTGTTTTTACTGCAAAACTCGTCAGGCCCTGAGAATAACTGATTGTCTATGAAGAGGTATCAAACATCTCTGCCCAGATTTTACTGAGGATGCACCTGTATTTCCTCTAGACATTACTGAGACTGTGTACAGAGTCCCAGCTCAATGAAAAGGCAGAGCAGTCAGTTAAGAGACCTCAAAATCACAGCATTGAGACCTGTAGATGGGAGCAGAGGACACGTGGCTGGTCCCTCACTATCCTAAATCAACTCCAGCCCAGTCACAAACACATCTGAAGCCACTGCTTCTGTGGGGACCCACAAAAACATTTTTCATATCTGACTGACCTTGCATTTATTTATAGGAAGTTGATTTAATGTTCTAGAATGCATATCACATTGTTCCTTCTTTCCAGATTTGCCCATCAGTCCACATCTTATAATCCAAATATCCTGCTTCTTTGGGGGTTTTCTAATGCAAAACACGAACATTCTGGTGTCCAGTCGTATCCAAAGAATCTCTACAATGACAGTCTGAGTATTCCAAATTCATGTATTAGTTGTTTCTAATTCTACAACAGAGTGAAGAAAGCAGTTGTGTCACTGCAACACAGCACGAGCTACTTACAGTGACACCCTTCATCCAGAACAGCAATATAATCTGCAGAAATGTTAAATAACAGTGAGGGCAGTTCTATTTGGGTGTAACTTACTAACACTTCCATACAAGAATGCTCCTTTCTGCAACTGCAGGTTGTCACTCCGGAACTTTAATGCCCCAATTCCTCTAATGTACATAAGGAAAGTTACTGAGAGCAACACAAAGAGGTTTGTAACCAACCCACACGTGCTGCGGAGCTGAGTGAGTCCTGCAACCCCGGTGTGCTTGGGGAACCAAACTTCCCACTGGATCACAATCACTTATTTCTTAGCCAAAGGTTAAAGCCTTCCTGGAAATGACAGCAAGCCAAGGTACTGTGGCTTTTTCCACAGTGCAGCAGTTTATAATTGACTGCTTATGTAGTAATTGCTCTATTTATAGAGATGATTTGCACCAGAGAAGTGATTGACATCACCTGGTATTAATGACAGAGAGGGTTCATTTCACATTTATGACCTAAAGTTTCTCCATAAATTATTTTCCCTTCCTGAGATGCTGATGGTTCCAGTGTCTTGGAAATATTTCAGTGAAATTAAATGCCAGCCTTATCTTTTGTGCATTACCTAATAAATATTACTATTCTTTCAAAATTACCTTTACAGCCTTTCTGTAAGTGCCTAAAAAAGACACTTCTAGTGACTTAGGACAGGAACTCTGAGCAGTTTGGACCTCTGCCTTTGGAGAATTCATGTTTGGAATGCTGATTTTCCTGTAAGTATTCCAACACAGTGTGAATTACAAAGCCTTTAACTTTGATGGATAAAAGCTCTGAGATACAATCAAGCAACAGCATTTGTGTATTACAGAAAAAAAGTAAAACAACTGGCAAAGAAATTATGGATGGAGAAAAGCCATGGAGAAAAACCTTTGCTTTCCTCTCTGTCTCCCTATATACACTTTTTCCTTTTTTTTTTTCCTAAAGGCAATTTTCATCTTTTACTCTGTATGGAACCAACATTCATTATAGGAAAAGACACTGTCTTAATCAAATTACTTCTTATACAAGTCTATTTAATAAAAATTCATTGTTTTAATCTAGTAAGTGTAATATTAATGAAAACTAAATTATATCTATTATTCAGTTAGTGATGCTGCTCTGCAGCTTCTCAAGCTAGTTGTCTTAAAGCTGAATATATTTTAAAACACAATTAAAGACTCAGTGACGTTGGCTAAAGAAACAAAAAACAGACCAACACCATTGATCTGATGTGACTGACACCACCTCAAACACCCACCTCTTCTTATGCAGAAATGAAGCTCATAACTAATGTAGTTAGGATATGTAGCAGGTTTAACAATGATAATATTATTGCTTAATAAAAATCCATGTAACTTGGAGTGAGCAAGCAACTTGTATGTTGGAAGAATATGCTTTATCTGACAGTTGTAGAAAAAAGGTCTCTTAATATCCATGTTCTGAAAAGAACTAGTGAAAATCACCAAGGCCAAACCAGATGTGATACTGCAGGAGGAATTTTTTTCTCTTATATTACACTTCCAAATATGCAATCATGTCTCAGTTTGGTCAGTAGGACTCCTGTCTGGGAGCCCAATCTCAGAACCCAGAACAACAGGCAATTTAGGTAACAGCACCACAGCATACACTCATTTCTTGCAAGTTCAAGTTGTCAATAAATAAAGAGCTGAATTCTTGCAGCTCCAAATTTGCCATAGATCACTGAGAAGCTCCACCTGCAGTGACATCCACTGGAAATAAATAAATCAATCAACCTACCTGTGAGTGCTCTAAGCCTCTGCCCTCACCCAGAGCTCCTGTTCAGACAGACACCCTTCATACAGCAGGAGGAGCACCATGCCTTTCCTTTCATCTCCCACCTGAACCCTGCTCTGCAGATGAAACCAATTTCTTGGACTCCTTCCACACCCCAATCCCACAGATCTCCTCAGACTCTCAGCCTGCCCATTTGCAAAGGCACTGAAGCAACAGCCCCAGCTCTAACCTGCACCTTGAAGAGCTTCCCCCTTGGAAGCCTGTGCCCAGCACCTCTTTCCTAACCAATTTCTTTATTCAAACAAGCCAGCCACAAAGGCCTGCCCTCATTCCTCCCAGTATCTCCCAGCAAGCATCTCCAGTTAAGTGCCTTAGAGACAAGCACATGGGCTGGTTCTCAGGGTCTGCCTGCCCTCCTAACTAGGCAATGTTCCCCGTTTAGGGAAAAGTTGGTGGCTGCTTAACAAATTTATCTTTATTTCTTGCCTTCAACCTTTGTGGACAAAGTGTGTGGCACTGGGACACAGAGAAGAGAAGAAAAAACAACTAATTAGTGATCCAGTCATGGCCCCAGACAGTCTCTTGGAACTATTTACCCTGAGACATTTTATCTCTGGACGTTAATTCATTAAGAGACTGAAAAAATGAAAGCAATTTATTAGGAAGCAAAACCACTGAAACACACTTGATAGAAACAGAAGCACAGACCTCTCCCACATCTGTCAGACTTAACTAATGCAAAAAAGGCCAGAGTCTTGAGACAAAAAGCAACAGGTCTGAGACAAAATGCAGTGTGCACATCTCAGACCTGCAAACCCCACCAGCACCCCTTGGGTACTGATGCTTCCGAGCCATACAAGGGATGTTTTTTACCTGCAGGTGGCCCAAGTCCTCTTTTAAACTTGTTTTTGCATTGGATCTCCTCATCTCTGTCAGCCTGGCCTGCCAAGTACGGCGGCTGGGCTGTGGGAGTGCTGGTGGGATCCTCTGGGAGATGACCCCACAGTGGAACTGAGCACAGCTTTACTGTCACAGCAGTTTTGTCCCCCCTCCCTGCCAAGGGTGCTGAGAACAGAACAACACTGCCTGTACACATTTCATATCACATACATCAGCCAATTCTGGGTTATGAACAGCATTTTAACATTTATTTAGAAGCCTTTCCTTCTCTAACTCCTTTTTTTTTTCAGATCTGGTTCCATCTCCATTTCCCATTACCTACAAAGCCTCCACCAGATCAGGGCAGCGCTCTCAACCTCCTCCGAATGGTTAGTCTTAGATTTCCTAAACTCAAAGAATCAAATGAAGCCACACTCCTCTGGTGGTATTGAATGCAACAGGGAGAGGTGATTTCGATTCTGTTTACTGAACTCTGAGGGAGAGGAAAGGAGAATTTACTTTCCCTCTGCAGGGAACTGCTGTGCTTAAGGGCTGACAGAGCTGTCTCAGATCTCCCCGCTGGCTGGGCTAAGTTGTGGTGGAGCTGTGGTCATCTAAGGGCATAAACAAGACAAGGAACAATCATGGCTGTCATTAGCCCATATTGAAAGTTTAATAAAAAAAGAAAAAAGCTTTGGCAAACAAGCTGTGATTTTCAACATATTTCTCATTCCTCTTGCAGCTAAGAAGCTGTCACTGAAATTTCAGCCCTGTGTCCCACACAGTAATGTTTAATGCTCTTTCACTTTCCACTATCAACTTATAAAAATGCCTATTTTCTTTCATACACAGGCTAAGCCTTGACATTTAGAAGCATTCAGAATCAAGATCTTCTCAAAATCCAATATGAAAAGCATTTGTGCCCCTCAAGACACATTGCTGGCAGCCAGATCTGGGGCTACTGACAGCAGTGCTGTGTGGCAGAGCAATAACCACGGTGTATGACTACATACATTATTCACACGAAAGGAATATTATCCATTACAATCACAATTCATAAAGTTCTCCAAAACACCCAGCCAAGACGATTTAAGTGCCATTTCCCATTCTAATATTTACAAGCTAATGCTCCACAGAATGAGTGGGATCCAGTCAGCAGCATCACGTCTCCTTCCTGGGGAGGCAGGAGCTGAAGAGCTCCTAACTTTCATGTTAAGATAATAGTTGAAGGGTGTTGACAGTTTTAACCTACATCCTTTATTCAGAAAGACTTCTAATCCTGAATCTCTGTTCTTTGTTTTAAATCAGGGCTGTATTGATTAACTGTGAGACCGAACGTATCTCAGCAGTGGCTGAGTCGGGTATCCACTGTGGAATTAGGACACTTAAACACTGGAATCGATCCTCTCATTGTAAAGCCACGGCTGCTGTGGCAAGCAGTTTCTCTAAGCTATTAATTTTATTATTAGCACACCTGGAGACATTGTTTCCCTGAGGGAAAAGCAATTCAATTGTGTGTGCTGCAACAACTAGTGGCACATGATCAATGAGACAGCTGGGACCACGAGCTTTCTCCTGGAGCTCGGGCTGGCTGTGACAAAGTAGTTTGTAAAACAGTGACGATACAAACTAATGTTGCTTTGTTTTATGCACCTCATTGTAAGCACAGAGAGACCTTCCCGTTTCCAGTGTCTGCTATTTCTAAGCCTTTCTGGAGTAGTTCAGCAGCCTCAACCTTCTGAAGGTCCTTCCCTATGATATCTGGGATCAATTGATGATCAGTCTGACCATTGGCTCCTTCCATCTTCCCTCGTGCCCCCAAGGGAGGAAGGAATGCATCACCCTCCCTTAAAAGGCAGCAGAAAGACATGTTTAGTGTAAAGCAGAAAGACTAATCCCAAGTTTCTGCACATTTTGTTCTATTCCAGAAGCATGTTAACAATGAATAGACAGAAAACCCCATAGGCCTGGCAGCAAAGCACCAGCTAGAACTGACATGTCTAAAAACCTCTGATTCAGCAATACCTGAAATCAAAACAAGAATAACTGTTAGGAAAAGCCAGAGCTATTGGACTTAAAAATACAAATTTAAGTTTGCTTTCAAGATGCTTCCCCTACCATTTCTATATGCTGTAAATGGACTCACTTTAAAAAGCAAACCACTGCAGAGCAGCAATTTAACAGCAAATTCTACTGTTTTTCAAAACACCAAATTATTTTTTCCCCGTAAATTAATCTAATCCTTACATAATTACTGAAAAATAATTACTGTCTGAAAATTCCTCTCTTACCTCTCGCCCCAAATCACAGAAACTCTATAGGCTTATTTTAATTTCACAGGCATCAAAAACACAGTTAAAATAAAATCAACTTTCTCCATTTTAACTACATGTTCTCAAGTCGAATTTTATTTGTTGCACAATCCAGACACAAGAAACAACCAGAAACTTCCTCCAGCATGGAATTATTAGTTTTTAAGTTCCATTCCACCACATCTTTTTCTTCCTCTAGCAATTGGCCTAATCTAAGAGGGTGCAGGTACAGCTACTGAGTCTCTCATTTTACTGCCTGCTCCATTTGGGTTTTGTACAATTGATTGATGGTTGGTCATCAGCAATCATCTACTAAATTCCTTCTGACAGGTTCTGGGGCCTTTTACAACATCAGGCTAAATGCCAAATATTAAGGATCTGCTTGTACATGGTTCCCCAAGAGAAGGGAAAGAAAACTTATTATCTTTTACAATTTATATTCTATCTCTACCTTGATTATATAAGAAGTCTTTTGTTGTTAAAAGAAAAAAAAAAAAAGGAAATGCTCAATCAGCATTCATCACTCTGTGTGCTTTTCTGAAAGGACGAATTGCTTCCTAACTGAAATTATCATCATCATCATCATCTGATACAGGCTGAATCTGTGTAAACTGCATTATACATGATAAACCCCTATGGTGTTGGGCCAAATCATCATAATGCAGAACAGGATAAGAAACAGCATTAAAACCTCCAAAACTACAGTGGGGAAAAAAAAAAAAAACAAAACAGCAAGAGAATCCTTCTGCCTGCACGCCTCCTTCCACAAGCTTTATGATAAGCAGTATTTTACAGACAGAGAAAAAATCTGAAGGCAGGTTTAGGTGACAAGAAAGACCCTGACCAAGAGGGCAGGCCATCACCTTCCCAACAGTGTCATCACTGACTCTCCTCTGGGGTGGGTACCAGTCCTCATTAAGCCTCAGCCCTTAGGAATTCCAAGTGTGACTCCAGCAGGCTGAAGGGACGCCAGGGCTCTGGATGCAGCTGCACACACACAGGACCTGTGGGCAGTGAGCCACCCTGGGTGAGTGCCCCAAAGGAACCCAGCAGCAGAGGCAGCAGCCTGTGTGCACGCTCCCTGTGCCCAGGGCCTTACAAACCACCCCAGTGCAGGTAAGCAACTAGAAAAGAAAAAAGAAAATCCATCAGGCACCTCTAAGAGCTGGAGATGAGCAGGAATGTATGTGCTGCTTGTTTTCAGCCAGGAGACCCCAGGCTTAGCCCCCAGAGCCTGATCAGAGCTGGCTTGAACTCAGAAACACACCTTGTGCAGCTCCTGGAGCACCCCAGACGCAGCAGTTTTTGTGACAAGGCTTTTTGGCTGCACAAAGGAGTCATACAGTGGCTGTCCTCTCCTGTTACACAAGGGTGCTCATTTTCACCCAAGGGAAAGCAGCCACTCCTCTGGAGAGTGCTCCAGAACTGAAACTTCTCCTCCCTCTTAGTGTCCAACACCCAGAAAAACAAAAAGACAGTCATCTCCACACTTTTATAACCAAACATAGGACAGAGTAATTGCTCATCAAGTGAGACAGTGATACTAGACTTGGGGGGAAAACTACAGCAGAGCAGAGACAACCACAGAGAGGGGAGCAAGGAAGTGACAGGGAGCCAGGAAAGGGTTAGTGGGCAGGGGAAGCAGAAGGACAGGGATGGTGTCCATGCCAACGCACTGCAGGGACCTCGAATGCCACCCGGGGTCCTCCAGGTGGGGTTTTGCAACTCAGCCCTATTCAAACCCTTCTTGGCTCATCCATTCACAGTTCACAAACATCCACTGTCCTACAGGCTGGCCATCAAGGACAACACCACTCTATGGTGGGTAATTTCCATTTCAGATTTTGATGAGAAAACATTGATTGCAAGTACGATGAAAATCCCCGTTTTTTAATGATGATTTAATATGTTTAAAATTAACCCATCATTACTGCCACTTGTGCACTACAATCACAGTCGGCCTGCTGCATCCATGTCTAATTTGTGCAATCAAGAAATGAAGATTCACTTGGGATTCACTATTCTGATGTTGACAAGATATTTCACAGAATATTTTGAGGCAGATTTCCCAGATCAGTCTAAGCACCTCCATGACTAACCATGGAAAACAGGCACCCTAGTCAGCAGATGCTCTAACAGAACCAAGACATAACATTTACTCTTCAGCTTCCCCTTATTTCTAAAAGTGAAATAAAGTAACCCCTTTATCATTCCCCTTAAGCACACAGAGAAACGGTGGGTGGGGCTCTCTGTGTGTCTAGAGAAACCTTCTAGTTGCTGTAGTTACTTGAACTTTGAGCTCTCTGACTCAAGGAGAATTTTTCTGCACAGAAAAACTCTGAGATGCCTTCATTTCAGTGGATTTGAGGCTGCACAGCCCTATAGCCAAATAAAAGTCTTTTAACACCAAGCTTGAGCAGCAGCCTCAGTACAGTCTCCTACACAGATCCTACAAATAGTATCTGGCCACTCCAACTAGGATTAAAGGCAGAACAGTTTCACAGCTGTGTTTCACAGGACTCACTTTTCCTGTGCCAAAAAAATTTATTTTCTCTTTTGTTTCCTAACCCACCACTGCTGCCAGCAATGTCCACAAGCATGCAATTCACTCCCTTTGTTACAACACTAATGAAAATACACTTCTTAGCTTGCTTTCTGCCAGCACCCAACACCACTGACACACAGTTCTCACCTTAACTGGCACCTCCTCCTTCCAATACAAAGCCCTTGCACTACCTTCATCAAGGGAAGACCAAATATGTGCAGGTTTATAAACTATACATCAACACAAAGACTTATTCCACTTGATAGTTCTAGTATTTGAGTGATTGCAAAAGAAATTAAAATTAATAAAGTACCACCCCCTCCCACCATGTTTTTATAGTTCTCTTAATAATATTACCTTAGTTTTCACCTGCTTTACCATGTTATTAAAGTACAAAGAGATGGAGAGAACAACATATTGAAGAAACTAGATGTTCTGTATAAGGTATGTTTGGAGGCATCTTTTTTTAAGAATAAAGAAAAAATATTAAGAAAAAATGCATGAAAGTTTGCAAACGTGAGAAATAGTTTGGAATCCTATGAGTATTACAAAATGACTATTATTAACAACAAATACTCATACATAATTTTTCACTTATCTATGTGTTTCTCCCTGGTTCTACAGTGTATTCTCACTGGATTTCAAAGCACACTCTAATGTTGCAGAAATACGTCTTTGAGGAAAAGACTTAGAGAAGTAATTTCTGCTGAAATGTGGCAAGAGCTGCCCTGACTGACAAGTTGAGTATGCATAATTCAGAGACTAGAGCAGCCTGAACTAAAGAGGGCTTGGATGGATGTAGGAAATAGGCAGTGTGCGAAAGATTAGGATATTAATTTTTTTATTAAAAACAAACAAACACCAAGATAAGAAGTAAAAAGTAAAGACAAACATCCCATATAACTAACTGAAAGGGGCACTCCAACTAAGGAAAATAAAGTCTGGCATAAATATGCTGCATGAGAAGTCTGATATGACTGTGTATAGCAACAAAGAAGCTGAAATCAAAGTACCCCTTTTCCCCTACAACAGTACATACATTTCTGGCATATTAGAGCTTTAACCCCATAGCTTCCACTTCAGATTGCTTGTATCTTCCTTTGGTAGCTTTTTGGTCTGCCTTTCTTCATTATGTCCTCACATACTAACACAAAACCTGTCCTGTCACTGAAAAGCAGACACACGTAGGATCCATGTGAGCAGCTGGTTAAGAGCTCCAAGAATTACTATACTGTAGGTAAGAACAGGAAACCAAGTATTCAACTGGTAGGGAATTTAGACCAAATCTAATTTCACACCCTGGAATTTGTCCAAGACATTGTGTTTAACACCTTTACTCCTGTGAGCAGCGAGTGAGTTCTTTAATGACCACAAGTGGCCAAGGCCTCAGTTTTAAGTCTCACCTGGTAGCCAGGATAATGAGATTGCCACCACTGCTAGGCTTTGCTCAGAGTGACAGCCACTGTCCCATAATATTTCCACATCTCCAGTCCCTAATGGAACCAAATAGCAAAGCTGTGCAAAATCGATAATATGGACCTTTCTTTCCCTGTCCAAATCTCAAAAGCAGTTTGACTCAGGGTCAGGATGAGCTTTAAGTGTAGGCACACATCAGTTCTTTTACCTTAGCTACGTTTTGCAATCCTTGACATACAAACACACACACGTGCACCTCTCTGAAAGCCACCACACCAGAAAACCCAAAGCATTCTCTCAGTATATCATGACTCTAGGGTATTATTTACACAAATTTAAAGGGTTATTACTACATGCTTACATAAAAGCATAATACATACACAGTAGACTGGAATGTCTCAAAAGCATGTGCTTTGTGCTGCCTATAAATAAATCAGATGGAAAAATCCCAGTTAACCAGAATATTGGAATGGCAAAATTACTCAGAATGCTTCTCGGAAACACAAGTCTGCCATTGACCCAGTGATTACACCTCTCAGTTTATCAGGAAATCATTAATACTTTTTTCATGTGATGAGTAATAATTAAAAATCAAGCCTGAACACAGCTCTGTGTAAAGTGCACCAATCCTTAACCACCCAGCTGGAGCACTGACAGTGGCCGTGGGACAGAAGTGCTTCCCTTGGAAAACACGTACTGTCTCCAGGCTGCTGGAATTATTCATCTCAGCCCACGGTCTCCACTTGGGAAGCATTTTTTCCAGGACAAAGAAGGGCACAAGCACAGATTAATGGAGTGGCAGCAGTATCTGCCTGTGCACAAGTGACATGGGTGCCTGCAGCATCTTCCTTGCAAACCTGAGAGGGGAACCAGCGTGCCTGGGAGCAGGCTGGCTAAAATCCCTGCTGCCATCTCCTTAGTGGCAGCCACTGTGCTTCCCAAAGCAGCTGAGCAACACAAGGTGTGCAGCACATTGTACATGTACACCTGCCATACACCCAGTACCTTCCCAGCCAGGGGTTAGCCAAACCACTCCTGGGGGGCATTCCCCTAATAATGGGACCAACTAATGGCTTGCTGAGAGGCCCTAAGGGATGAACAAACTACTGCACATTACTGGGCATGACCAAATGCAGGCAGAATAACACAGGACATTTCCCCTAAAACCTGAATGCCTGTATTTGGGCAACTGGAGCACATTGTGAGTATGCTGTATTGTACGACTGTGTTCTGTGCAGTGGCATTAACTTCATGATTTTTTTGTTGAAATTACCACATAATGGGGTTTTATCCAAAGTCCCAATATAGTTTAGTAACTCTGAAAAGCATGTGGCGTTTTCATTTAGTTTGACTTTTCAAGCACAGTCCTATTAACTGGCTTACCCAAAACTTGTTGATGTATCAAGAGCAAAGGCAACAACAATCCAAGCATCCTATCCCCCTTTTTTACCACTCTGTAAATATTCTTGATGACATTTCACAGGTAGATAAACCAACTCAGAAAGAGACAACAGCCATTTGTGATTTATAAACACTGATAAAAGTTAAAATATCCTTAGGGACACTTCTCACCTAAGTACCCACATTTGAGAGCAGTCTGTTTGTAAGCAATTTTTGATGTTTGCCACCAGCCACCCTCGAAAAAGTTCCAACTATCTAAATTAACAAGGAACTTATCCATCAATTACATGTTGCATTTTAAACCAATATCTCTACAGTCCACCCCCTTCCAGGACTGGGTTCACACTCAGACTTTAATTCATTCTACCAGAACTTATCAGACCTGCAATCTGGATCACAAAAAAAGAGAAAAGGTTTATTGAGGTATGTATCTTCTTTATCTAAATATAGAAATAAATGTTTTAATGTTATTGTGTACCCAATATACCACAGTAATAACAATTAGCTAGATGCTACAGTACTGATTTCATGATTATGTCATTAGCACGGGAGAATCAAACAATGTTTTGAAACAATGAAGCACTTCTCTCTATTGCTTCAAAACTGCTAAAATTACTTAGGGAAATAGAGAATTAGGCTCTTATTTATCAGATACTTCATGGCATACACTGCATTTTCTAAGGTCTGTACATTCCTTTCATGTGGCATGTGCATACCAGAGATCTTTTTTTAATCTATTCACCATAAAAATAATGGACAAAATCACTATTACTTGGGGTTTTGCCCTCAAAATTGATTTCTACTGGAGGTATGAGGGGGAATTCCCGTTACTGCTGTCTGAAGTTGGCTGCTGACTTTTTCCTAATTCATTGCTGAGCTTCTTTTCAGATAAATCCTCTAGAGGACAAGCAGTGTTAATCACAAGAGACAGGATGACTCTTGAGGACTGAGCTCATCAGAGTTTTATTTGCAACTTCACTATTTCCCAGCAGCCTTTGTATTTTTTGCTTCCATATCATGAATATGGAAAATCTGTAAGTTCCTGAGACTACAGGACACATATTGATTGTTTGCACCTTGTTAGAGAACACAAGTATTAAAATTTTTCTAGAAAGAAGGTGAAGAAATAGAAACATGCTGGTATTTAGGATACAGGGCTTGGTGCAATGGAATTCTGTATAGCAGAGATGTGGGAATAACACAAAACTATTTGTGAAAAGATTTCTGGTGGTCTTTGTTAAATTCTAGATGATCTTTGTTGCTTCCTACAGTACAAGTAACAAACTAATGATTAAGTAGTATATCATGGGCTATGAGGAGAAATGGAAATCTGAATTCTCTAGGAAAGCTGCCTGGTCCAATCTGAAAACACTTTCCCTTTTCTTTTAAATAAAGTTAACTTGGCCCTATCGCTTGCATTCACAGAGGTAGGGTTAAAAAAAACCCCAAAAACTGCAATAAATGTGAACCTCCACTCTGGATTTTTTATCATGTACATACTAAAATGCCAACAATATGTCATACCTAAGAAACATCCTTTTATCCTATTTTAAAGCCAGTATTCAAGTTAAATGGTAAGGCATATCTCTTGATCTTGTTTTGTAAAGGTTGCACTTGCTACGGGCTTAACAGGACTGTGGGAGCTGGCATGGAAAGGATCGATAAGGCAGCATTACCCTTTGTGAGAGGGAATCTCTGCAGGCCACTCCAGCTTAACTCTGCTGCCTGCACTTCCCCTTCACCCCTTCCCCTGGGACAGCGGCCTCAAACACAGCAATGGACTCACCACACAAGAAGAGGGGGGCACAAATTCCCCTCTTGCTCCTGCCCTGCAGTTGCCATCTTTCTGTGAGGGTCATAAAATAAAAATATTCGGTTAAATTACAGGCTTTGTTTATTAGGACCAAAAAAAAACCCACTCACAAGCCCTGCCGAGCACAGGTGGAGATGCAATAGAGTTTTAACTTTCATATTAGCAGCATGATTTAAATAAAGAAAAGAAAAAAGAAAAAAGGAAGAAGGAAGAAGTACAGTGTCAGCCACAGAGCTATGTATTATCACCACGAATATCACCAAATGACACATCTCTTTGGTGCTACAGCAGAATAAAACATGAAAGACTTTCTGCTTCAGCACAAACTGGGCTGGTGGGAACCATGTGCGGGTGGCCACTGGGCTGTGCTGCTGACAGGTTCTCTATGGGAGAGGCTGACTTATAAGCAAAGAGGGCTCTTGCTGTCTGAAAACAGATCTGAAGAGACAGGGGTATTTTGGGCACAAAGCAAAGTAAACAGCTTCAATTATAGGCAGTAGAATGGGAAAAGTCACAGGCACTTAAGTGGGTCAGACATAAGATGAAGACTGGAACAAAGTCAGCAGAGAAGAAAAGAGGAGGATGTTAAAAACAGAAAGTTTTAAATACAGTTTAGAAGAAAAGTTTCAGAAATTAGGACAAGTGTTTTAAACTTGAGGCAGACATGAAGGGTCTGTCAGGTGGAGGATACAAAGGTGGAGATGACTTTGCTATTACAGCAGAAAAGGAACCTTCTTTTAGTCAACACAGAGATTGCTACATAATCACATTGCAAAACATTAAAAAACATTGGTACAAAGGCTAACACCAGAGCCAAGAGGCTGTTGTGTAATGGTACTTTATCAAATGAGCTAAAAATATAAATAGGCACATCGAGAAACAAAATCAGCTATCAAAATCTTGTGCCTTTTAAAATGTAAGCATTCCAGAACAGATTACAGCGAGCCACTTGTACAGCGTGTCCTTGAAAAGTGGCACATAATGTGTGTTTTATATTCTCACTCCGACTATTTGGAGTTTGAGATCAGAAACTTCTTTTGAGTTTCTCTAAAATGGTGCAGACTGATAAAGAATTAAACACAGAAGTGAGCTAAGCATGAAATTGCAAGCAGAGGAGTTAGACAGGTGATAGCAGCAGGTGGAAAAAGTGAATGATTCATTTGGAGACTGAGACAGACAAATACCAAAGCTGTTTACATGAAAGGAGGCCTGCAAATAACCCTGATTAACTCCAGAGGCCCTAAACCTTCCCAGGGTGATGGCAAAGCCATTATGTAAGTTTGCATCTGTGCTCTCACCAATTAGAGGAGCTGTCATCTCCCTTTGGTAGCTTTTTCTTTGCTCCCTCATGTCTTCACCCTTGGCTTCTCCCCCTTGACCTGCAGCCACCTAAATCCCAGGAGCTCCCAGCTGAGCTGGGGCTGGATGCAAGGGGGTTAGAGAGCTGTGGCACTCAGTCATGAGTGTTTGGGGCACAAAGGGAAGGACCTGTGGGCAATGACTAAACACTGCTGATTTCTTTTTGCCAGTGGCCCCTTATCATACCTTCTCAGAAAGGTTTCCACAGCAGAATGACAACCCTCTGTCTCCTAAAGGCAAGTTCCAAATGTCAAAGTGACTGTGCAAATGGTGCAATACCAACAGACCAGCAGAGGAACACAAATGGCCTCACCTCTCCAAGAGAGTTGAAAGCAGTATTTACAATAAAAGGATTTACTTTTTTTCTTTAAATAAACTCTCAAGAATTGTATTAGCAAGATGTTTCCATAACTCCTAAGTTTGAAAGTACACAAATATTAATGATTTGAGAAGAGAAGAGTCAAGCTCCAGACCATGCAGTGTTACCTGGTTCAAGGACACAGCCCCTCAGGGATGCAGAACCACCACCTTTTTGTGTGTTGGTTTCTTTGCTTTGGGAACACACTTCTGCTTTGATTTGTTGTTTGCTTGGGTTTTTTTTCCTTTTAAACAGCAGTTTGCTATGGAAGACAAACCAAGCATGTTCCTTTTGTCGAGGAAAAGCCTTGCTAATGACTAAGCAGAAACTGGCTGAAAGAATCCTCTGTGATGCAGATGCATCATGTTTGTTCATGATACTGATTGTGTCCACCACTTGCTAAAATAAAAGCAATCAAGTCCCACTAGTATTTCAGAAAATTCTGTATTTCAAATCTATCCAAAGACATTGTTTTTAATGAAAATCATTTCCTTTGTCTCCATGGTTAGAGAGACAGGCACTGTCCTTTAGCAGGGCTCCACTCGGTGTCACATGGAACCAACACTGGGGCACTCCCCACTTCTGCCCAGGCCACCAAACAGACACTATCTCCAGACAACAAAACAGATGGGGAGCTGTCCAAAGACTCAGCAGGCCAAGAGGCCCCTGCTGCTCCTGACAGGGCTGATGGCCCAGCACATCCCTGGGCCTTGGACTAACCACCCTGCTGGATGCCAGCCCCGATCCAAACCCCCCCCAGGAGCCTTCCCCTGGCACCAGCGGGCTGGGCATCAGCCTGCAGGGCTGGCTCTAAGAGCAGGAATTCATCCAAGTCCCAGGGGTAGGCAGCCAGGGTACAGTGCTCAGTGGTTGCCCAGGGAGCTGAAGGCTTTCCCAACCATACCCAGGGCTCCTGCCAAGCACTCTGTCATCCCAGAAGCAAAGCTTTCTGTAAATATGGTAAGGAAAAAAAAAAAAACCACCTGGTTTAATGCTCAGCAATCCTATGGGACATCTTCATTACCAGTTGTTTCTACTCTAAACATACTTCAAATTTAGACTTACAGATTTTTGCTGGTTACCCAAAGCAATTGGTAAGCAATCTGGAAAAATAAGTGCAACTACGTATAAAGGTACTGTAGCTGGCAGAATTATTGCATGGGAATAATAAAGAATAGGCTAAGATGAATTTTCTTCCTCCTTAGAGTCAGTATTAATATATCCATCCCTTTTACTCACTTTCAGGGCATACATCCTATTGCAACACAACGGGGAACTAAGTGGAAGTTCTTTTTGATCCCAGCTCTTTTGCTAAGAACAGCCCCTGTAATCCTTCTCTTGCTGGCTTTAGCTGGGGGAGATGTATTTACATACTGCACACATGAAACCTGCCCTATGGTTTCCTACATGTGCTGTCAGAGCACCAGAGAAGAGTTTGTCATTTACTGATATGCAGAAGCCTCAGTTTATGACCCAATTATTCAAGTGCCCATCCAGGGAAGTGCAGGTGCCACGAGCAGCTTCCTTCAGAGCTCCACGGGTGTCATGGAGCTCCCCCATGGACCTGGGTGCCATGCCCTGCTGAAAATTAACTGTGCTGGAGGGAAAAGTAAGCCAGAAGTACCAGTGAGGCTCTGTCCACTGCAGCCTCTTATTAAGTGAAATCAAATTAAATGAAGTTCTCCAAAAACATGATGTTAGCAAACAATTCAGAATTAACCTCAATGCTTTCTTACACAAAACAATGCAGAAATGTCTATATAAAACTATACTGCTGTGTGCTTACCTATACTTTATATATACAAAATACATTTGTATGTAATAGATATTTATATCAATATATGTGTTTATAAAATCAGGTAAATAAATTAGGATCATTCCTACCTTCACTTGAAAACAGTGATTCTAATAAAGCAATCATCAGTTCTTAATCACTGAACGTTTAAATTAATAATTTCTCATTTCCTAATAAGTCCAGATTGACTGATGAAATTTCTGCAAACAAGTGGTTAAAATTCATCTTAGCTTTTCCATGCAAAATTGGATTTCACTTTATCAGAAAACTTTCAAATGCAATATGACTCGTTGTTACATACACAGCCTGCAACTTAGGTAGGGCACTATTTATCATTCAGACAACTTAAGTACAACGCAAAAAATCACCTTGAGACAAATGAGAAATTCTCTCTTGGGAAACCCAAAACTGTATTAATATGATAAGAAGTAGAGCTTCACTTTTCCTTCATTAACTCTAGAAGGCATTTGTGATATAGCCATGTAAGAAGTTAGAAAAAAAAATTAAAAAATAAAACTAAAAAGCCCTCCAAGGTTCAGACATCCTTTTAGGCATATCAATCATTTTCAGCTCAACCAACTTTTTTCATTGCTACAAAAGCATTAAAATCAAGATAGAACTCAGCTGAAAAATTCCATGCCCACAGGGAACCCAGTGCTTAGATAATCTAATCCATTTGGGAAACAAAAAGTTCACGTCAGGTATTTAGTAACCAAAGCAATTACCAGGAGCTGACTATTGAAATCGGGCTGAGTAATATTTCAGCAGATTTCATCAATCCTGCTGGAACAAAGGAAATTGTGGGGGGAAAACAACCCACTCAGTGTGGGCTCAAAAGGTGAGATAAATAACTATGAACTGGGGGAAGAACCAAACACCAAGCATTGCAGTTATCTGCTGTTATTTCCTAAATACATTGCTCAGAATATAATACAGACAGTATTTCCAAATCACTGAAATGTGGGGAGCACAGTGGCCACTTCCATTTCTGCCTTTGCAGCTTATTGAGGACATCCCAATCATTCTTTGCATTGAGATTCTGCCTGCACATCTTTCCCTCTTCACACTCTCCTCTTAAAACCAGGAGAAAGATCTGCCCCTGAGCAAGGAAAATGTGTAGCATCCTTGGATGAATAATATTAAGATCCATTAGTTGAGCAGTCTGCAGCAAACCTGTCTGTTCCAAGTAATCAGGGGTGTCCGAAGCAGATGTGCACCCACAGCACCCACCAGTGTGCTGGAGATGCTTAAAAACCACTTCCACTGAGCATTCGACAAGTTAGGATTTCCTTATGTTAGGATTCTGGAAAGAATTAACATTTCACTGCAAGAAATTATAAAAAAAATATATTTTAAAAAAAAAAAAAACTTCACTGCAAAACCCAGCCATCCTATCAAGCAGATAAAATGAAGCTGAAATGCATTTCCACCATAACATAAACCAGCATCCACACAAACATGGTTCACGTCTGCAGAATCTATCACACCAGGCATTTCAGTTTGATTCAATAGTTTATGCTCATGGCTTAAAGAGGCTTCATATTTACTTTAAAATAAACCCCCTCATCATCTTAAAAGATCATCAAGTGGGCCTTGAATGCACAGACATGATGCAAATGCTGGTTCCAGACAGGCCTGTGTGCATATATGGGAGAGCATCAGACACATCTGCCCTGCAGAGGCACTGAGTCACACCCCAAAACCCCAACAATTCCAAGTCCAAAGAAAAAGCCTTTGCTGTGCCAAGATGCCAGCAGGCAAGGAGAGTTTTCCCAGGGAGCTGATAGCCTCCCCTCTCTGCCTAATTAAAGGGAGCACAAACTCACCTCAGAAGTCTCTCCCATTGGTACCATGGCCCACCAACAAACTCTCTCTCAGATAGCTCAGCAAAACCCCTGGGCACCATCCCAGCTTCTCTTACCCACCTGGGATTTAAGGTAATACCTGGGAGAATCAAGACGACTGCTTAGCACACAGCACGACTAGTGAGTCATCAAGAGCCAGGAAGAAAGAGCAGATAAAAATGAGTATTTTTGGAATGGTATTCCTTTGGAACAGCTGCTGTTTATTAAACAGTTAGTGTCCACAGTGTTGGTAGTACCTTAAATGAACATTAAGGAAAAACACGCTGCAAAATCATGAAATCCTCTCCTGAGGAAAAAGAATATAACAGCATGGCCTTTACTGCTTGGTTTGTAAGGCCAGTTTGCCTGTGTAGACCATGGTTGTGCTGAATGGCAAGGCATCGGTACCAGTGTTGCCCCTGAGGTGCATCTGTGTCCCAACAATCCCAGTAAAACCAGTTCTGTTCCTGGAGTCACTAACAAGGGCAAAACAGTGTAAGCCTCTGCCTTTGCACCCCTTCCTGGTTCCAAAGGATTCCAGTGCTCAAAGACTTCCCAGGAATACCAACTCTATCCTGTCATCTGCCTCGCCACTAACCTTCAACACTAGCTTGTGGGATATTCCCAAAGAAGATAATGACCTTCAACATATCTAAAACCTTTTTATTCTTAACCCCTGATTCACAATTTCTCTGAAGAAAAATACCAAAACATACCAAATAATAAAAAGAAAATAATCAGGATATTCATGACTTGCTAAGAAGCCTGGCAGGATGGACAGAAATAATTTACCTCTGCCCTGCTGAGTCACTTGGGCTGTCCATCTCCCCAGAATGAACCTAATTAGCTGGTATCAAAAATGCCACAGCTTGAGCAATGGGCAAAGCGTATGAGCGAAATAAAATCAATCAGCATGAGACACCTTCGTTTCCATTTACTAAATATTAAGTGCAGTGGTTTGTCCCAAATTAACTCACAGCTAATGAGAGCCTTATTTAATAGCATCCTTCTCAAAATCAGAATGGAAGAAGGATTGTTTCCGAGTACTCAGTTGATCCAGCCATTTCAGACTCTTCCAGAGGATGCTGGATCACAGCCTATTTCAACTTGCATTTGTAACAGCACATTCAACCACAGAACACTTTATGAAAATAACATTAATGGTCTGTGCTAAACACCCAGAAGTAGGGACAAAAACTCCTGCTGACACTTTATTATGGTCTTCTGCTGCTGTGCAACACACACCCCCCCAACCTCAGCACCTCCAGCAGGGGCCTCTGCCTGTCCTAAAGCAGCTCATCTGTGCTTCAAGATGACATGCACAACTTGGCTTTTTAAGCTGGCCCAACCATCACTTGCACATAACAGCACTACAGCTAGTGAAAATAAAGATCAATTTTATTTCATATATATATATTCCTCATTGATTAATGCATTCATTCTATCAACAGGAGCACACTCCAGGCACTAAGAGGTTCTATTTAGCATACACTTCATTTCACTCTCCTCTTCAGCTTTTGCACAGGTTGGAGCTGACATTTCCACCCAGTCCACATGGCAGCATTTTGACCTTGCTTTTAGAGGCTCTTTAGCATAAAATAATCTTTGTGGTTAGAGCCTGCAACACATGCTGAATTATGGGTCCTTTACAGTAAGGAAATAAAACAGCATAGGCAAATGCTGACAGTACTCAAGTCTTTTCCCACAAGTCCTCTGAAGAACCAGCCAATTACCCTCCAA
The DNA here is from genome assembly GCA_035221455.1 of Xenops minutus. Classification (NCBI taxonomy): domain Eukaryota; kingdom Metazoa; phylum Chordata; class Aves; order Passeriformes; family Furnariidae; genus Xenops; species Xenops minutus. The sequence goes on from JAWWEE010000025.1 coordinate 4,936,301, forward strand.
TTGACACAAGTGACTGAAAAAGCATCCTCCTTTCTAGCAGTCGTAAATTCATTTGCAAGTAGCTCATCAAAATTAAATGTATACTTATTACAGACACAAAGACGTGCTTAAATCACATTAAAGAGATCATTTTATGATACTTGTAATTATTTTCCCCCAAAAAATAATTTTTCTATGCTGTATGTAGTAATCCTTTGCAAGATTTAAACTTAAATCTGTGTCTTTACGCAAGTGTTTTCTGGCAGTGTGTGTGAATACTGGTTTGCTATAACAGGATTGCTCGTGAGCAGCAGACTTCTGGCATTGATCTTTAGGGCAGAAAAGGGAACACCGCTCCAGGGGTGCAAAAATACCCAGAAAGGACTGCAGGGTGCTTTAGGAAAAAGTTACAAAAAGGGAAGCAAACCAAAATTGTGACCAAATCAGAGATGGTTGCATTCTTTTTGCAGTCGTGACAAACTGGCAAACGCTATAGGCATTAAAGAGTTTTATCTAAATTATTAAGATCTGGTATTAGGCAAGAAATAGTTCTGGCAGATGATGAGAAAAGGAAGATAAAAGGCAATGACAGCAGCACTTATGACTGTCTGGTTTTAAGCTTGACTCAGAAGTTGACTCACAATGCTGATCAGTAGTTTAGCAGAGTCATATATACATGTATGTATTATGGATACAGACACACCATTTCCCTTGTTTTCCCTGCAAATGTGAGAACTCTTACTACTGTAAATACCAGTATGAATTAACAAAGACAGAAGTTTGTGGCAGAAAACACCCTGGATAACACCATTTCCATGAGTCTTGCTCCTCTGGTCTGTATTATTACTTCAATTATGAAGGTATTATGCTTTTTCTAGACAGAATGTACATTACTGCCCAACAAATGAAACTGCCTTAAGGACTGAAAGCATAATATACTTTTAAAAGGCATATTACTGATGATAAAGAAAAATAAAATAGAGAATTAACATTTCAGTTACAATATGAAACAGCCTGCAATATCCTTCAAAGAGGAAATGGCATTTAAAAGCCAGGAAGCAAACAATTTACTAAGGACCAGATTAAAATATTCTCCAACAGTCCCAAAAAACACTGCAATAATTTTATTAAGCTTAGCTTTACTCCTCCTTAGTAGAAACACAGACATCACAGGTAACAAAGTTCTTAAAAGCTCATTTTAATCAAATGAAAGCAAATTTCAAGCCTTAACATTCAAGCCCAAACCCAGACCTGTGCCTGGGTTGGTTTGGTTGGGTTTTTTTAAAGCAGTAGCAGCTACTCGGTGTCCAAGGTAATTCTCATCTCTACTTCTCTTTCCAGTCACACTCCAGAGTGGACCCCTCTTTCTGATTAAGGCTGCCTTTCATGAGGCCCCTCATCACAACTGGCCTGAGCACCAAATCACACTGCACTGCATTCAAAACCCTTAAACTAAGCTTTTTCTTTCTACATAATCTTTATTTTTGATTTCCCAGAAGTGGCGCATTTCACAGATCCGCTACAGGGCTCCTCATTCTCAAGTCTGTGTTTGAAAATCCAGATGTGAACTGTTCCAAGTGTCTCTCTGAGCAGGGAACAGAACAAAACGCTGCTTGCCCAATTCCTGGGCCCAGCATGAGAAGGTTTAGCCCTCACACAACAGGCTTATTCTTGAATACTTCTCTGTCCTCTTCTTTTTAGTTACTCGTGTATTTATTTTCATGTTTCCATCGTGCAAGGAAAATAATGGGAGGATGTTTCATGGTTAGGTATGGAATAATTGCAGTCACACTCCCAAGCCATGTAAAGTAACTCCTGACTGCTGTGGTTTGCTATATAGAGAGCACGTGAATTCGATTGTCATCGATTCTTTGGCAATAAAGGGTGTGTGCCTCACTTGTAAAACAAGACCTCTGGAAGAGAGGGAAGAGCCACAGCCACAGGGGCCAGCACAGAGCATTGTCTCCTGCCACAACAGATTGCCAAATTGTCACACTTGGGGTCAGGATTTGGCACTTCACTAAACACCTCTGCCATATCAGTCAGCCCAGGGGCATTTGCTGCGAGGGCAGTGACTTGAGCTGGGGGGAAAAGCTGTAAATTATTGACTTCTGCAGAGTTCAAGCCTGGTGAAGAATGAGAGCAGGTGACACAGGGGACAGCAGGACCATCCTGCAAGTGAGGGAGAGGGGACACACAACCCTGCAAGATCCCAGGGCGAAAGGGAAGAGCAGCATCCCCAGTCTCACTGTTTGATTCTCAGAGGAATTGCAATGCTGCTTAGCAGTCCACCTTAATCAAAGCTGAAAAGATAAATACTAATTCTACAAATCTGGTCTAATGCCTCACCCAAAGACTGATTACTTGAGATCTACAAAGAAAAGGGTGAATTTAATCTTTCATCCAAATTGTAGCAGCTAGATAAATTACACAAGCCCATGTAAAATTGACCTTCAACCACCACTTTCTGATAACAGAGTTTCTCACCTTCTCTTTTATCAGATCTGTCTCAAAATTTCCTGCAGCAGGATTTCCCTATATTTAGAAACCAATCAGTGCCAGCAGCTGCAAGAATTGCCCTCCAACCAATCAAGGGTGGGAAACATGTAAGTCAAGAAATCCAGGGAGGCAGAAATTTAAAGGAAGTTCTTAGGAATTCACAATCATCCCAAAAAGAAGAGGCAAAACCTGGACTCTTGCAAAGCAGGACACTTGGAGGCACGGTTGGGAGCTTTTCAGGCTAAATTTCAGAAATGAAAAGGACTGTCAAAACTGCTAGGAGATTTTAACAAGTGCATGATCAGCATGATTGAAGAACCAGTCCAGCAGGACTCAGGGGAAACATCCCAGCATCTCCAAACACTTTGTGTTCTGAGGACTCCAGAACCCCAATTTTACCACACATCCAATGCTGAAAAAAAATATTACTACAAGAAGATGCAGCAATTTTTTATCCAGTATGATGATGACATCACCTTATGTTCTTCCTCAGAGCAGAACAGGGTACAGCAGAGACCACTTCTCCCAAAACAGAAGAGAAGGTATTGCCAAAGGAGTTCAGATTGACCTGATTTGTCTGAGGCCAAAGTGCTGGATTTCAGAGCTGCACTGAGGCCAGAGAAAGGCTAAATCACAGCAGTCAAGGTAAAGATGGAGTACATGCCAGGGACACTCCCTTATCAGAACAAAGGCTCTCATTTCTCCTGGGTTTCCCAGTGACAGCACTATATAAACTAAGGGCATGTCTATCACTCTTGCCATGGCACTGAGCACTTCAGCTGCACCACGGCCAGGCTACAACACACAGCCCCAGAGGGCAATTTGAAGGCACTGATCTGCTGCACTTGCACTAAGAAAACCCTTAAGAAGCATCAAATCTTTTTCAAGAGAGATGCAATCACGTTACGCTTAAAATGAATGTTCTGATTTATAGAAATTATGATTCTCAGGGGGCTCCAGGTTAAACACAAGAAGAAGTAAAAGGTAAAAGACATCCTGTAATGTATTTCAGGAGAGAACTGTCTGCGAACTAGATGATACAGGAAGCATGCTCGAAGACAGAGGAGGTGTTATCAAAGAAAAGAGTGTGCTACAGTTACACTCTACTTGAAATGCTGTCTTACGAGACCTCTGTTCTGCTAAATCAAATGTTGTTAGCATTTTGCACAGATTAGTTCAAGCCGTGGTACGTATTGATTAACTGCAGCCAGTGGCCTACTGTTGCCTTTTTCTCCAATGCTAAGATTTTTAATTTCCAGGTTCTTTACAAACTAAAACATTATGCAACCATTTTATTTGCAAATAGCTTTAGTTCTAATCACAAAAACCAGGCTAATCCATTTGCCTTCAGCAAAACATGCACTAATATGAACCTCTGCTTGCTTCTCATCTGCTTCTGCTCACCTTCCAATCACTATTTTGACATGGGCAAACTGTATCTGTATTAGACAGAATGAAATCCCAACGACCCTAAGAACAACTAATCACTGCTCATTCTCACTAAAAGAATTAGAAATTATAACAGTTGCTTTCTATTTAAATTTAAATTTCCATATTGCTCTCAGAAATGCAGAACTTCCCCCAGTCAGAACCATCCACCCAAAAATTAACAGTGTTTCAACAGAAAGACCTCTGGACTCAGCTCCTCACAGCTTCTCTTGTGCAAAGTTATATTCCACCACAGCTTTTTTAGACTTCAGGACACATTAGAAGTGTTCCCTCAACAGGGGTAGGGTGCTAACAAACCAAACAAAAAAAGAGAATAAAAAAGAAAAAAACAGAAAGAATACATAATTTCAGTTAAGGTCATGACAGACACAAGCCTGAAAATATGCAGATCTATAATTAAGTCATAGAAAAGTTGCAATATATCTCATAATGTCATTCCTACAGCCAAAAAGAAGGGAAATCTTCAGCTCATTGACAATTTCCTGGGAGTTATTGGGGAAAAGCAACAAAGCTCCTTTTTCCTTCCCTAAAACAAAAGGAAAGCATGCTCATAGCCATCCCCCTCTACACAAACCCCATTTTCCTACAACCCTACTCTGCAATCACACTGCAGAACCTGTTTACATCCAGCAGCAACAATAGGACCTCTTATGACATCTCAAAAGCAAGTCAGTGATGAAGTTCTCCCAGCTTCAGTGACATCTTTCCATACCCTGAGCAGATAAACCCTTGAGTCTTGCTCACTAACTTCAGCACCACAGCTCAGTGTGGAATTGCACTTGGCCAGGAAGGAGCCAGAACATTCTGTGGCTGCTCTTTTTTGACATGTTAATTGTTCTTGCCTGCCCAAGGAGAACAGAAGCAGCAGCGTGCAGTGTTTATTCAATGTGAGCTGAGCCACAGGGGTTATGGCACGTTCCTTCTCCAGCATCAGCCAAATTATCTCCGTGCCCAACTTGGAAGAGGGGGCAATAATTTTTAAACATATATTTCTTTCTAAGGCTCCAAATAAGGTCATTCTGCCTAGCAAGAAAAAATATGTTCCCTTGAAATCAGGGGGTTTTTAGGGGAAAAAAAAAAGGCAGAAATAACCTTTGCAGGCATGACAAAATTTACAACACACAAGCACATTTGATTGCAACAGTCCAGAAAGAATAAAGAAAATTCTCTTTCCATGTGAGGTTATTACTAACAAAATTAGGTGCATACAAATTAACTATGCACACAAACCTTCACGTACACAGATTTATTTTTTTAAATGAAAGAATCTTAGACACAACACAATGGTGACTGATGAAATAAAGGTAACAAATTAATTTAATTCTTAATGGGAAAGATCACAGCCCTTAGACAATCTGCTTATTTGAATACAAGATGTTAGACTATGTTCATCACCAAAACAGTCCTTTAAAGAAGAGTATTTTTATTACTTTTCCTTTTTTTATTATTTAAGTAATTTTAATAAGAATGGATCAAACACCTCCTTTCAAGGAAAAAAAAAGTACACATCTAAATGTGAGGCCACTGAAATGCAGCTGAAGTTTCATCTTGGCATTCGTAGGAAGTCTGGATATCTTTAGGAGAATACCTCCATTTTATTTTCAGTTTGACTCAAAGTAAAACAGACTGAAAATACCCCAACTTTATTTTTGGTTTGACTTAAAGTAAAACAGACTGAAAATACAGCAACAGAAGGGCTGCCAATTTCCATTAGGCAAGCAATACTTACACTTCTCCTTCCAATGTCACAACAGGAAGTCTAACTGTGCTTCTCATTCTGCCACAGAGGCCTCTTGCACTCAAGATACAATGCTTATCTCACTGAAGCCCTTGGTGAGGGGGGGCAGGTCCATCCAAATGGCAATTTAGGCAAGAGAACTGTGCTCAGTTTTAGCATTTAACCCCTTTTCCCAGAGCAGCAGCCATTGACATGCAACAGCTCAAACCCTCCTTGAATTTAAACAGCAAGGTAGGAAGGAGAAAACGTCCCTTGAGCAGAGCAAATGCTCTAGCCGAGGTGAAGACAACTGTTCTAGAGAATGGCTATCTCCTAGTCATTAGGGCTTTAAAAACAAGGCTCCTTTTCCTTGGGCTGTACAGCACTGCTCTCTAAGCTCCCACTGATGTTTGGGTAGAAGTTCCTATTTTAAAAGCACAGATTAATTCAGGCTATTCTGAAATCTACAGTCATCTGATAAAACACTGATTTTTTTTTTCCTCTGAGTGGGAGATGTGTCTCTCTACAGAACCTGAGGCACAAGGAATCACCTAGCCCAGCCTGCAGGATGCCACTGACAGACAGTGCTGAGCCAGCTCCACTGCCTTTGCCTCCCCTGACCACCCAGACATTCCCAGGCTGTGCATCACAGGCTCCTAGACTCTATTTGATTGCACAAAGCAACAAGAGTGGCACTCAGAGTTACATTAGGGCAGGTGGCTCATGACCCACCAATATTCTATTTGTAGGTAAGCAAACTGGCAGCTTCTCCACAGTCTTCAAGAGAGGCCACAAAAAGCTGATTAATAAAAACACCCAGCAAAAGAACCTGTGTAGTGACTGAGCTCAGATTCAAGCTAAACACCAGGCAAAGCACCTTTCCCTTGCTCTCAGGGTAACAGAAATGCTCTTTGGTTTTTGAGTCACGAGGTAAAAGAAGCTTCAAAAGTCATGTTCAAAGAAGTAGAGACGTTCAGAGCAAGTGCCCCAGGTAAATTTTTGATGCTAGCAGGAGCTGGTGCTGCCAGGGAAGCAGCCTGTCACCGTGAGAGAGTGACTAGCACCGGGGGGAGCAGTGTGGGATTCTCCTGCTGGCCCCCTTGAAAGGGATGGCAGTCCTCTCTTGGATTGTGACAGACAGTGCCATCAAAGGTTTGGCAGGATGTGCCTCAGGGCTTCTGCTTGATCCTTCTTTTCAAGAAGTGCCAACAAGCTCTGAAACGTGGAAGGAAGCAGGCCTTACAAAACACAAACCCTTATCAGAATTCTTCTCCAACCTGGGGACAAATATAGGTGGAAGAGTTTCACAACAGGGAGGCTAATTTATGGTGTGACCATCAGTGTGGGAGCACCCAGAACAGAAAGGACAAGTCAAGTCCCCAGAGGGCCATATGGCTAATGAAGACTTTGTGCTTCCCTGGCCACGGTGTAACCTTTGGGTTTTGTGCCGTGCAAATCCTCACAAACAGCAGAGCAGATTCTCTGTCCTGCTTTCAGAGACCAGACTTACAAATCTGGCACTCAGGACTTCTTGGGAGTCCATGACAATCCAGCATTGGAAACTGAGATATTAATGTCTTCCTGTAAGGTAGATGAATGTTGCCATCAGTTAAAAGAGACATATATATACACACATAAATAACTCCAAATGCAGGACTTCATGTCATTTTGCATGTGTGAAGGGCAAATATACCTCATGAGAAGGTAAGGGTGATTTTTTTTTTTTATATTCTGCTCAAGTAGAGAAGATATTTTATTTCATGTACTCTTTTTACTTGCTTCTTGAACATTTTGGGCAAGCACATTTTTGAAGTTACGTTCAGCAAGACAGACAGATTGGCCAGTTAGTGAAATTTAACAGAAATGATGAAGACTTGTCTCAGTTAACTCACTAACAGTTTTGGCTGATAGCAAGAGAGTCAGTTTTACTGATAGTTTTTAGTGTCAATGTTGCCACTGCTTGACTCCTGCAACATGAGGATTTCTGTTTGACTTCCTCGACAGAAATGAGTCAAAAAACAGATTCTGTTGATCAGATCCTTAAAAAAGTCAACATCTCAACTTTAGGCCTACTACCTGCTTTCTCCTTTATTTAACCATCCTTTCCATTTGATCATGCACTAATTAGTGCCTTCTTTGCTGCAGAATGTCATCTATAAGAAGTTCATAATGAGGATATGTGAGCACATGGTAATTCAAACTCACAAACCAGCAGAAAGAAGACAGAAGGCAATTTTAGGCAGGTTAATCAGTGGTGTTGGGCCATGCTACAGCAACTCAGCAAAGGCAAGACAGCTGATCTTCTCTCTGAGAAGATCCCAGGAGCCAGGGATCCCTTGGGATTGTCACTCCTGACCTGGGAGAACACAACTTAAGGACTGCTTAAAGACTGAAGTTCACGTGGCCAAACACAAGCTTTGTTTGCTTGATTAAATGGCTCTGCACAAATGAACCCAGTCATGTCAAAGCAAACACACAAACACAATTGTTAGGCACAAGACTTACTCAGTATGCCAAAACTATGGCATTTGAACATTAATTTATTACATAATTTGGGTATCCACTAATAAAGTGAGAGATTCATGATGTGGCTGGACTGAACAGCAGGTGCTGACTGCACACTGCCTCTTGGACACGTCACACTTAGTGACATCTAACATCTAATTGCAAAAGGCTGAGCACAATCCATTACATCTCTGCCCAGGGCCCCACAAGAGGGGACACTGAGCACACTGGGCAAGCTGGACACAGGGCAAAACAGCAATCCCAGGAGCAAGTACCCATTAGCACACAGGCTTTGGGGAACAGGAGAGCACAGACTTCTCCAGGCACAATTGCCTTGCTTTCTTCCTTCCATTCAACTCAGACTGAGGGATTCTGGCATTGCCCAAGACACGGATCAGATGGCTGAAATATCAAACTCATAACCAGAACACAATTTACAGTCCAAAACACATTAAAAAAAGGTGACCTGCCTTTATAGATGTGAATTCTTTGATGTATGTAGCTTCCTCTAAACTGCTGTTGGCCGTGTGGCCTAGAACCCTGTGCTAGGGCCAAGCAAACCCTGCTGTGAACACAGAACTGATATTTACAGCCTTCACTCCCTGCCTGCCTAGCCCTAGCAAGAAAGCTGAGAAAAATTCAGGAAGCATTAAATGCCTTGAATAAATAAGCCCTCCAAAATATTTCACTTTAAAGCACATAATACACCATTTAAGATTGTCTCCTTTGTTGTAGCATATGAGGAATGAACCACTACCAACCTGTAAAACAGTACACACAAAAGGAAACCCTCTCATCGTGGCACAGAGCCTAATTTAAGTTATCTGTACTACTGAAGAGAGTTCATAGTCACATATAATAGATATGAACAAAACATAATCATGACCAAAAAGAAGAGTTTAGTTTTAGTAAAACACCTGCACTGTTTGTCTTTTGGTCAGGGAAGGACTCAGATGTAGGTGCCTCAATACAAGGTTTTCCCACGGCCAGTATCAGTGAAAGGAAAGACAACACGTTGCCAAGAATGTCCCCTCTCAAGCTGTCACAAAATAAAGGAGCTCCACGTGGTTCTTTTATCTGTGACAGTGACTGCACCCAGTGAGGTTGAGACAGGTTTTTTCTCTCCACACTTGTTTTCATTATGATTTTCCTGTGCACCATCAGCCCCCTGAAAATCATTGATCCACTCATTACAACTGCAATTACTGCCAGTCTTGACATCAAACTCTAGTCAGCATTTGAACAACAGGGAACTGAGGAACAGAGTAACATCCTGTGGAAAACCAACTCAACACCACATTTCAGGGGTTTGTAGAATGTAGGAATATTCAACAGGTTTAGAGCACTTACTTGAAGACTTGGTTAAATTCAGGCCAGCATTTCATACATCACTGACCCATTTATTTTATTTCTCAGCTCTCTGTGCTTGGCAACTGAAGGTGAAAACACAGCCCTGGAAATCGCAACAGTCACACTACCATCAGCCTGTTGAGAGCCCTGATAAAAAGCTTATAAATGTCAAAGACATTTTGTCTTAAAAAAAAAATCCACAACCACACACAAACACAGGAATCAAAGAAAGAATATAAATTGTATAAGGGCTATGCTGTAAAAATTGCCAGCCTAATTTTGTAGGGGTTTTTTTTAACTGAATTGTAAGAGCCCCTTCAGAGAGTGACTTGATAATTTGATAATTTGTTCAGTTCAGCTTGATTACAAGTCTGCTACTTTGACATTATCTACTTAGAAGGTACTGAACCAGTACTCAAATGATTGACATTAGAGGAGCAAATCACTTGACTGACAGCCCCTGACCAAAAGCATAATTAAATCATTGCCTAGACAGGTATTCCTCCAAAAACAACCCTGGGAGATCTCACTGCTGGTCAAGAGAGCTGTCAGAGCTGAGTCTCACCTGTCTCACAGATGTGCAGCAATCACAAGAGCTCTCCCAAACACATTGGCCTCATCCTTCATACAAACAGAGCAACTACCCAAACCATAAAACTCGTGCTGAGAAAGGAAGCAGGACTAAAATACCAAGCCTAAATGAGACACCAGCCTTACATAAAGCCTGGGAGTTAAAGAATATATACAGTCAAGGACAAGTACTGACAGGAAAAAGCACAGGGTAAGAGATGCTGAAGAAATCCAGTCCTCTCTCCAACTGTGCCACAGCCCTGCTGCACCAACCCAACAGCAGAGCAAGGAAAGCTGAACTCAAACCCAACAGTAACTCTACCTTGTGTTTTCCCCATCATTTATCTTCTGACATTTCAAATGTTAAAATGTCTATCAAAACCTATAATTTTAATGAGCTAGCTACATCACAACTGCAATATAGGAGACATAAAGGAATTAGTGTCATTTTCTTTCTTTGAAACTTATGCACACTCATGCAGGCAACTTTTTTGTTCTTTTTAGAAGTTTTCTTTCCTTAAAGGAAGTCATTAAGAGAACCAGACCATTAAGGAAAAATGGTACTCAACACTTATATAATCACAGATTTTCCTGGGATGATAATCACATTAGGCTTGATTCTTCGTCTCCAATTATGGAAAATCAGGCATGTCCTTTGAGGGGAACTTCATAAATGCTCCAACCACAAGGGAAAAAAGAAAAAAAGGGGGAAAAAAAAATAGAAAGAAATACAGTGAGTGCATGTAATCCAGGAAAACAGGCTTCATTCCAGGGCTCCTGTGGATGTGGGAGCCTTTCCTCCACAGCATCACCCAAAAGAAACAGACACTGCATGTACAGAGTGTAGTAGAGTCTCCACACTGGCTGTTTTTTATCTGTTGGTACACACACTTCCAGAGGCAGGGAAAACAGCACACACTGACAACATCACCACACTAAGAGCCAAGGATAAACATCCTTAACTAAATAAACATCCCTCACCCTCTGCTGCCAAAAGCTCCCCAGCTACAAGGCTGAGCAGAAGGAATAGACAATTTTCCTAGGAAGTAGATGGAAAATCCATGGTATTTTCAAGTCCATGTCAAGTCTGTCTATTTAACTAGTCAGCTACCCTGCCTATGGTGTTTTCCACCACATTCAGAAATTTCTGTGGTTTGAGGGTTTTCTTGGATTGGGTTTTTTTGTTCTGGTTTGGTTTTTACTTCCTGCTGTTGCAGTTTTGGAAGATTTTACTTATGGCCTGAACTTTCTGACCTCTATTCCAAAAATCTCATGCTCCGACAGGATATTCCACTGCAAACGCAGAAACCAAACAGGCTGTTTGCTGTCATTGCTTTGCAATGCCACTTGCCTGCAATCCTCTCTATCCTGTGCTCTAAAAGCTAGACATCTGAAAGCAAGGAGGAGCACATGGGCCATCCAGAGCAGTCACAAGTCCTGCAAGGAGAAGGGACAGCAGCTTTGAGGGACGCCCCTAGAGATGACAAACGCTGCTGTTCTTTCCTGTGCGTGCCCCAGATTAATTCACTTGATCTGCTCTGATGGTTGCACAGGGTGCTAACAGGAGCTGAGTGCCACCGGCAATAGGAACTGATTGGTTCAAGAGATGTCATTATCTCCGAAAAAATGCACTGATAAAAGAAATCATTCCAGACCAAGAGCTGATGGAAGTAACTGATAGCCCCGTAATTTGTAGCTTGTTCATGTAATTCCCACTAATACGCATATTTGAGCACATGTTCCATGCCTTGAGCTGCTCCACGTCCCTAAAAGCATCCTCTGTTCCTCTTGCACGAGTATGTCTATTGCAGTCCCCATGGCTGGGCCAGTGGCCAAGCGAGCACCATTCATTCGAGCAGGGCACTCCCAGGGCTCAGCCAGAGCAGCCCCCCCAACCCCCCCATGCCAGGGCAGCCCAGCCACAGGAGCAAACACAGCCAGCCCCCCTGCCCCTGTGCAGCAGGAAACCTCTGGCACTGCTGCCATCAGAGGAGCACAGTGGCACCCCTGGCAGGGCAGCCAGGAGCTCCAGAACTGAGCTGGCACGGGGCACCACCAGCCTGGCTCAACAGACAGCTTTGGCTGCAATTCAGGGGGAAAAACCCCAAGAGTATAAACTTGGGAAGAAGACAGTTCTCTTACATGTACCAGTAACCTCTCATGCTTCTTGCACACCAATTTCTATTTGAAATCCCTACAAATATCCAGAAATCTTCAGTACCCTGCCATCAGAGCATATTTTCATGATTGCCAAATATTTTTTTCAATGCAGTATGTATATGTGCTACCTCCATGGTGGGTTTTTTACTCCTAGGAACACAGGATTGGAGCCTAACTAGTTGGTTTTTAGCGTATCCTGCCTCTGTAATGGCCACTATTAGAATCAAGTGTTATCTGTATCACAGCAGTGTTGCTTAATTACACTAAGCCCCAGTGGAGCACCCCTATAAGAACCACTCAAAAGTCTCATTTTTCCAAATCAAGAGTTACAAAAAATTCTAGCATGAAAACAAGCCACATATTCTATGGAAGAAGAACACAGTTTAGCTTTACTGCATTTTGGAAACACACAAAACTTGAATTTCAAGCCAGTGGAACTTACATTATGGTCAAAAAAAAAGAGAAAATCCTAACCACATGGGAGAACAGATCATCTTAATTAGGACGGATGCTCTTTTCATTTTGCTGCCTATGCAAAGAGTAGAGGCTCTTTAGTCCTGAAGTCATGAAATTGAATACTACTTTTCTATAATAATTCAAATTATATTTGATTTTAACTCAAATAATGCTTCAAATTATTTTCATTAAAAAATGCAGAAAACAAACTTGGTACGATAGATTAATTTTGTGAACCTTTTTAGAATGCATCTTCTATAGCTGTTAATAATTAACATGATCAATAAAGGTTCTTAGTTACTTGAGCACAGTGATTATCACAATTATTACAAGCCATAAATTTATTTCCTTGTACTTAGGGGCTAATGCACATAGGCTGGGCCTTCACTGAAACGTTTCTATCTTTTCCCTTAGAATTCTGGGAATAAACTACATCTTTAATTACCCTGGAGAGCAAATTACCAAATTACAACCATATATTATACAACAGCAAAAAGCAGTAACTTGCATCTTCTTTTCTCTGGTATTTTTGACAGTACACCAAGAGTAATCTAAGTGACAGAGAATGATCTGTGAATTCGGGTTGTTCTTTTTTATGATCTATTCCACATGTACCGTGGGATCTGTGCAAGAACTTACCTACAAGTGGAAATTACATACTGACATTGGTAAATGTGTTACATCTATTAATTAGTTGCAAATCCCGTGTCAGAAAAAATGAAAACACAAAAAATAAAAAAAAAAAAAATCACAGAATCCAGATGCTTAAACTCCCCAAGAAATTTAGAAATGATATAATGCTTTTATAGAGCTCATTTAAAATAATTAGGATGTAATAACAACGTCGAGCACATGCAAACTCCGTGCAAATCCAGGATAATGCCATGTTTTCCCAGCTCCAGTAATTCCCCTCATTTGCCTCCATTGTATATGCTCGACATAATGCTTACAGTCTGAAAAACGACGAGAAAATTGTACCTTTTATCATCCCTTATTGTTTCTCCGTCAGCGCATATTGCATTTGTTTATGCAAGCAACCCTCCTGCCACACTACACCCCTTCTCCTTCCCTCGGCCTCCTCTCTGCCTCATTAGAGCAGAGTTAACCAGATCAACTATCCATTGCCTTGGCAGCCTCCAATGGGGTAGTTATTACCTGATCAATCGATTACTCATTCACATCAATAACTCTTGCACTGATCTCCTGCTTTACAAGCTCAAACCACCTTCTCCTCTATCACACAGGGCAGCTGAAAGTCCAGTGCTTCCTTTCACCAGGGCAATATTTTGGATGTGAAATGTCCTGGTTTGGTTGAGCCTTTGGCACTTGCAGCCATGAATTTACACAGCCATACTAGAAAAAAATTGATTTTGAGCTGGAAACATTTCTTTTCAAATTAGGGATGCTTAGTGAGATGCTGAACCTGAACATGGCAACAACTGGACAATGTAGGAGACATATCCAGACTCTTCCTGCACAAAACAAACACTGACAAGGTCCTGTATCTTCAAAAAATGGACCCAAATGGTAAGGATCAAAACTGCAAGGCTGTTACAAATTTATGTTCTTTGGTGAGTTTTGATAGGTTGGTTCTAATGCAACACTTTACAAAATGCAGATGGTATTTACGTAAAGAAAACAGAAAAACTTGCACCTCCCTAAGAAAAGAGATTTGTCCTTCAGTCATCACACTGAATTGCTGCATCACCTGGGAGCTTTCACCCTCCTGCCGCCCCCTTTGAAGCAGAACCATCTCACCACAACCTCGACATCACACACATGAAGGAATCTTTTCTCCTTTGCCATCCAGGCAATGTAGGTTTTGATATTATGGGTTAAACCCCAACCCTATTGACAGGCATAAATTAGGCTTGACTTTGCTCTAGATTTATCATAAACTCTGAGAATCCTTTCTAGAGCTGTTCAGAAGAGAGTTCTGCTGGGCACTCTGCACTGAAATGCTCATTGGGAAATTCAAAGGATTACTGGCTGAAGAACAAACTGGTACCACGTGCTTGTTTGTCTGTGTATTTAAAAAGGAGCCACTACAAAGCCTTGCTCAGTTAACACCTTGCAATACAACATGCAGTACAACAGGACATCAGGTCAACCAAACTCCTTCAGATCAAATTCCTTAAAAAAAATAAATAGCTGCATGTGCTAATCAGCACAATAATAATCACATACTAATATAAAACTCCTAATAAGCAATCTCACCTGAGCTCATTTCCATTCCTAGATATTTAAGTTCTTTCCTTCTGCTCATCCGTTTCTTTTCTGGTTGTTTAATTTTTTTTGTAAGCTCCCTACCTTAATTTTAAGGCTCTGTTTTAGCCTTTCTGCAATTATACTTGTACTGTCAAAAATTAAATGGAGATTATGGGGTACTTTTCTCAGGTGATATATTAACTCCTAGATGAAGGCTGGAATATTACTCAATTCAAAAAAGCATTCATAATGCTCACTTCAATAAATTGCCAAAATACATGTTTGCACAAAGCTATTTCCCTCAGATAAATTGTACACATTGCTTTTTGAATCCTCCTTAGACAGTTGCTTTTGTTCAACTTATCAACACAGCAGTTCTCATTTAGAGCTCAATTTAAAATCATACTTCTTTTAATGGCAATGTTTCTTGCTATATTTTGTTCCTCTGCAAAACTAATTAAATGAACATTTATTATGATTTTCTTTTTAAATTATTCATCTTCCTATGTTATGGATTAAGACTGCAGTGGCCCTTCCCAAGAACTGAATCCTTCCAGCTCTATCAAGGACCATTTGATTTCCACAAATATGTATTTCTCAGCTTTTAAGCTATCATTTTACATAAAGGATCTTTATAGAAAAGAAACAAACCAAATTGCCTCAGAATTTCAGTACAAACCTTCTGTCTCCAACACACATTGTAAGGTTTATATTTAGCAAACTATGGTATAATTTTACTCCAGTGCACTCAGAGCCCCTTGGCTGACACAAAGTTTCCCTTTCAGTCTCAGTTGTGGCATCTGTAATTCCTGATCTTGGTAACTCTTTCCAAATCCCCTCTGGTTATTAATGTTGAGAAAGAAGGGAGGTCAGGGGAACTCACAGACACAGCTCCCTGGGCCCATTCCTACACACCCAGCAAGGAGGGGAAACCAGGAGCAGCCACGTCAGAAAAAGCAACCATGTCATGACACCCCAGAACTTGAAAACAGCCAACCCAGCGGCAGGTGAAGCACGACACACACAGTGCAGAAAGGGCTAATTCCAAAAGGCTTCTCTCTTCAGTCGATGGCATCCAATTCCTGCACCCACATACACCCACAGTTCAGCCAGAGCAGCAAACCAAGTGTCATCACTTCGAGGACCACTGGTCTCTGACAACTTCAGTGACAAACAAGGTACCAGCCAAAGGAAAGAAGAAAACATTAAGTTCACACCTAAAACTACAGTTGAAGTCACTTCCCATGCTATGCAATTATTTGCTCTCTACTGAGGAGCAAAAAGAGACTTGCAGCACAAAAGCAGCTCATCCATGTCAAGAGTTCAGGTGTGAGGAAGGTGTAAAAGCACCCCGGTGAAAAGCTCAGGTTAGAGCTGACTGATGGCTTTAGGGAGAGCAGCATCATAAAGCACAGACAAAGGGTACTCCCCACTAAAAATGGCAATAGTTGAACGGGCAGAAGTTACTCTGGTCCTTCAGCTACTGGAAAATGCACTGAAACAGAGAGAGAAACAGGAACAGAGCACCTTTCACTGCCAAAATCCTTGCAGGATGCTCTGCAGCTCTTGGAGGACGGGTCTTCCCTAAGTTAACTGCTGAGTATGATGCAAGTCCATCTCATCTACAAATGTTATTCTTCTTACAGTGATACAAATGAATTCACAAACTGATTAATTTTTAATGGCAAATAAGATCCTGGTTCACATGGCAACAAAGAGTTATTAATCAATTTATCCTCTCATTAGCAAGAGGCAGCACAGAAAGGTTTTGGGCTGGCTGATGATGGATGAGAGCTCATGTGATCAACATGTATTGTCAGAGATCAGCAGGAGACAGAGCTGGTTATCCCAGAGAGATGGGCTGGGCATTTCCCTCAAAGACAAGAACTTCAGTGGAAGGAACTGTGCCAACAGGGAATTGAGTGGCACTCAAAGCCTTGAGACAGCACACTGACACAGAACACTGGGCCAGAAAAACACAAATAAAAACATTGGTTTCTGTCACCTTATCCACGTAGGAAACACCACAGCAGCATGTGCAAATCTGTTTTAACATTCACCATGTCAAGATTTTAGAAATGTATTTTAAATATTGATGCAGGACACAGTATTTCTGATGTGTCTGTTTTTCTGGCTGTAATACCACCTTATGAACATCCCCAAACAAACAGGCACATTCCCTTTCCCTTTGGGAAACAACTGCAATGCATCCATACAATGAAACCTGGAGAAAATTCCAGCATTTCCCACACACTCTGAACACTGGGACTGAAATACAACTCATTTTTGGATTCCAATTAGTAGGCTTCCTTAAAACTAATTAAACTCAAATATTGTTTATCTCTAATCAATTTCAATAGGAAGGAATGGGATACTTTATTTCTTGATCCAAGAGCAAATACACGGCACAGTCTACAAGAGACTGCCTCAGAGACTTGACAGAGAATTATCTACAGTTACACTATAACCTCACCCAATTTTATCAGGGCCATACACATTTTCACTTCATTCTCCCACTATTTCTATTAATTTGTCATGAAAACTCAACATAACCATTTTAAGTGAGATATTCTTAGAAAATTTAGTAGAAACTAAGATGTGTAAGCTACAAAAACAAATTCAAAGCAACATATTCTTAAGCCCTCTGATGAAATCTCATATTGCTCATTTTTCAGCAAAAACTATTAATTGTGTGAGCAGTAGGAGAGATGAAATCTATTGGAAATCTCTTCTCACCTCTTAATACAAGCATTTAAAACCCTCTGCCACTTTGCAGGAAATCAGTTATCTCTGAGATCTCTCAGCCTTTAATCAGAGACAGCAGATGAGCTGAAAAATTCCAAAATTGAAGGCAACAGAGATACAGAAAACACCAAATCCTGAGCCTTGTTCTCTCATACATGGGAGCTGAAAATGACTCAAGATCAACTTTTAGTCCTAATTCTCTGCTAGTGCCTCTGTCTCCCAAACTCACATAAAACAATGTGATTTGGGTTATTTAAACTGTGAAATATATGAAGTAGGAAGCATAATTGTAATTTAATCACTGGTGCACTAATGAGCTGAGGCAAAAAGAATGGATTGATTTTTCAATAGCTAGGGTTTTTTTTAAAAAACCCTACTTTTTTAATTGGTATTTCATTAGTTGTGCTATGTACAATTATGCAATAAAACATGAAATGATACATAATTCAAAACCATAATTTTAATCTCTATTACATAGTTTCTTCTACAACAACTATTAATTTTCAGACAGCTCCCATAAAGATTTACTGCATTAAATCACAGGAGGAAAGTTACTTTATAGTTGTAGAGCTTCTCATGTTTTGCACAGGAGACAACATTGGATAACAGCAGTAATTACCACTTTGTTACACCTAAGAATAAACACATTTCTCTCTGTGCAGTTCTTCCTGAAACAATGGCAACAGTGTTTGTCCAGAAGGTGAAGGAACCAGGCTTGAGGTGTGTTTTCCAATTGCAGCACTGTGTGCTTTTGTTTCCTCAAGATGCAAAAGTGTACCAGCAATTTCTGTTCAGCCAAACAATTATTTTTAACAGAACAGACCTCCAGTTCACTTTAAATTTATAAGCAATTCCACCCTCATTCAAAGCATCCCAGTGCAAACTTAACATTCCAGTAGACACTTAAGTCCTGCTTACCATTCCTGCAGGTTCTGAAGTTCTTTTGCTGAGCTACAGCCTTGGTACTCCTCAGGCTTTCAGGGCTCTCCCACTCAAAGGAAGCAGTGCCAGAATTATCTCATCCTCAGTCAAGCCAAGCTTTGATCACTCTCATTTCACCTGGCTTGGCCACTTGCTTTTGCCTTCAGTTCTGGACTTCCAAATGATGCCCAAACAATTTCCACATTTAACTATCAGCACAAAACTCTTAAAATAACTGTTATTGTTTTACATGAAAACGTGGAGCCCTCAAGAAGCATGACATAAGAAACTGTAATCCCTTTTCTGACGCTTATGTTACAAAACTGAGCTCCAGACCCTGTAGCACAAACTTCAGCACACACTACTGTGCAAAAGCTCAACAGGAGCCTTGTGTGTCTCTGCAGAGATTTCAGGGTTTGGCAACCTTTTCCAAAGAATTATGCCTTTCTAAGCAGCTACATGAGGGCTAAAGTAGCTTTCTGTATATACAATGAAGATATTTTAAATTTGAGATCAATAAAAAGACTGCCATTGAAAAAGAAAAATGCAGGGTATTTGCACTAATGCAAAAGTTGCAATTAATGAGATATTGAGGAGCTATTCCTCAGCTTGGGCATGCTGCAGGTTCTTACCCAGCTAAGGATGTGGTGTGGCTCTGGAAGAGGCAGGGAAAGGCTGTGCTGGAGCCCCGTGGATCCCATGTGGATATCCAGGTAACACAGCCTGTCTGACTGACACACACCCACTGCCTGCCAGGTATCGGAGCAGTTAAAGCAACAAACACCACTCGAAGGTGGCCCATCAAGTGTCTACCGTCAAATTAAATGGATTTTATCTATATGGAATAAAAAAAGGTTGATGTACAGTGTCTGACAAAAAAAACAACCCACAACACACTATCTACTGATTCTGGTGGGCAGCAAATCAAAATAATTCAAGCAACCCAATGCACTTTGTGGAAGTGGCTTATTTCACTGTGTAGGCTACAGGTATTTTGAGGAAGGATTATATTTTGTTTGGCAATTTATTTTATTGACAAAACGTATTTCATCAGATATTGCTTCACATTTTGTAGACAAATGCATGTTGTCAAATTCTCCATTTCCCTTGGTGGAGGAAAAGTACTTTTCCACAGATTCTACTTGTCTCTGGAGAGCACAATGAATTCCACACAACAGTAGGTTCTATGAAGGTGTTTGTATTATAAGTTCATTTAAAATTGCATGATTTCTAAGAGTATCCCTGGAATATATAATGAATAAAAGGTTTTAGTATTGATATGTGGGTGGTTGTGATCTGTCACAGTGATCACTAATCGTTACACTAAGGTAAAAAAAATGAAAAATCAATATCTAAGTAACTTTGGGTTCTGCAATTTAATTTATGCAATAGTTTTACTGAAAACTTACCCTCAACTCGGAATAACTATGAGGATTTAGAGCAGTTATTGGCAGACATTTGAAGACAATCACTTCCCATCACTTTATTTCTGATACGTTTTCTTTCCCTAGAGGAATACACTGTCACTATATGATATAAAAGTGTCACCAAAGAACATGTTCTAACAAATATGACAAACTAGATCAGTTTAAGGCAATTACTTCAGACTATGAGTTAAAACTAAGAACAAACAAACTAACCAAAACAACCCTCTCCTGCCCCAACAAACCACACACAAACCACAGACAAAATGGTCCTTGCAAGAATATCGATTCAACAAATTATGTTCACATATTTTTCATGCAGTTGTGACATTTCAGAAAAAAACCCCAGATATTCTGACTATTCAGTCCAGTTAAAGAACACATTTAACTCCATATTCTCACATGTATTTCAAAAATACTAACTTAACATGGGTAATTTCCTCTCTCTATTACTGACTGTAGTGATTTCAACTTAAACCAGAAAAACTGTGTCTTATTCTCATTAGCATTACACTGAGTAGGATTAGTTCCTGGAATACCAGAGAATTATTCTTCATGAGAAGCCTGTCTTGAAAAATAACTTGTGGACAAACATCTTTGAAGAGCTGCAGAATTATCAGTGATTTTACCTTTGGGGTAATTCATCAGGAAGGTTAAAAGGACCCCCATTTGCTATGGGAGCATTTGAAGAGTGAAGTCCATTAAACACCCCTGGGAGCCACTCAGGGCACCATCAGGCACCCTGTCTGCTCTTTCTTTGGCAAAATGTTACTTTTTTATCCCACTTTAATGATAAAAGAACTAATCATCTTCTGAATTCTATCAGAAATAAGCAAACCTATGGACAGTAACAGCTGGCATATGGAACTTACACAGAGCATGAAAGAAACCCGACGTTCCCACTAAAATACTCTCTAGCAATCACCTACATTTATTTGGAAAGAGCACCAATATTATTTGGAAAGAGCACCAATACGTAAGCAATGATTTCCCAAATTCCAGACCACAACAAGACAACTGGGACCAAGCCAAGAGGGAAGTTAGAAGAACCCATAAGAACAAAACCATCCTTTGGGTATTTGAAGATGCAGAGGAGACACCAGGTAAATGAACATCCTGCTCTTGGCACAAACCAACTCACTCCTTTTGTACCTTGTAGTGACACACTCTTAGGCCCTTCTGCAGAACTAGGGCAGCTTGCAAAGAGCCATGGTCATGATTCTGATGCCTCCAAGGACAAAGTGCCTCCTCACTACCTTATTTGCAGCTATCATGGAAGAACTTACAGCACCTCCTGCTTCCCAAAAAGGGCTTCCTACTCCAGCACTTCACCTCAAAGGGATCAACATCTAACCTAGTGCACCACAGGTCAAAGTCCACACGAAAAGCATGACCTGACCACAGAGTTCACAGACCTGTTTTAACTGAACTTACAGAAGATGACACTGACAGGGAGATTCCAAGTATTTAGCTCCATTTATTTTCAAGGATCAATACCTGCTCCACCTGCAATAAACTGAGTGAACTCAACCCTGAGGAGGAATCCCCACGTCCTTCAGCAGCAAGCAAGGACTCTGTGCAGGGAGCAGCAGACACCCTCCAGAGCAGCCTGGGATGCCTCCCTGCCCACAGACCACATGCCAGCATGGCTCACTGCTCCAAGGCTCTTCCCTGCAACGTGCCCTGCCCTTTCTGTATCCCTTTGCAGGCGCTCCTGCAGACCCCTTTTCTCCTCACCCACCCACCCACAGCAGTGACAGCAGGGTGGACAGACAGCAGTGCCCATCTGCA
>JAWWEE010000025.1:4958174-5042068 GCA_035221455.1 Xenops minutus
GCAGTGACAGCAGGGTGGACAGACAGCAGTGCCCATCTGCAGACCCCTTTTCTCCTCACCCACCCACCCACAGCAGGGTGGACAGACAGCAGTGCCCATCTGCACTGACCCTCAGCCTCCCCAGACCATGGATCTTTACCTGCCTACAGCCACCCCCTTCCTGGGGGCTCTGAAAACCAGCCCTGCCTGCAGCACACAACACATCAAAACCAGCTGCACTTACTGGGGAACTGGGAATGGCTTCGTGTTTGTATTTGGGACTGCTCTGCCCACCCAGCTGGAATGCAGACGGCTCCCACTACTGCCCAAGCCAAACCTCAGGGCCTGCTCTCCCAAAATCCCAGGCACAGAGCGCTTGGGCAGCTGCCCATCTGTCTGAAGTGCGAGCCAGTTCAAAGGATTACAGGCACCCTTAGCTGCTCCCTGCTCCACCCAGCTCATCCCCTCTTCCATGGAGGAAGTTCTCAGTGTTCCTGGCCCTCACACACGCTCCAGGTGGTTCTTTGGTAAAGCTTCTCAAACCCATTTTTGCCACCACCTTGTGCCAGAAGTAGTTTCAATCAGAATTATTATTATTTTCAGGGTTGGGGGGAGACAGAAAAATTGGAAAGCATAAGGGAGAGTACAAATGTGATTAAAAGTGGTAGCATAACAGCAACTTCTTTACTTTTACTTCTATAACTTTTGCTGGTTCTTGGAGTAAAATTCAGGTCAAAGGTTTTATTTTCATTTTCCTGCTGTTCTCATGCAAGCACCAGGAGAATACACTTGTAAAAAAAAAAGCCAAGCAAAAATCAACCCATCCAAAAAGATCCACACCAAAAAGCAAAGCAAACCAAAAATGTTCTGTGTGGCTTTTGGTGTGCAAATCCACTCAAAGTGCAATGAGCCTCCATTTCTGTAAGACCCCTCCTTGGTACTCTTGCTAACCCTTGCTACTTCAGGTCCAGCTGAGCTTAAGCCTTCCCAGTTTCACCCATCTGAACAATTGTTTTTTCCCCTCACACTGCTACTCATCTCCATGTCAGGAGCTAAGCTGGTTAACACTATCAAAAATTAAGTTTCATTTTTCACATTGGTTTTCAAGCACTTCTACAGGTTCATTCACATGCAATTAGTCTAAATGACAATCACTCAGACTAGGGGGGCAGCAAAATTCCCCCCCTCTCCAGATTACAGAGGTAAATCTGTTTCTCTTGGTTTACAGAGACCCGTTCATATCCTAATCCTGCAGTCCTACCTCATTTCTTTCTAAACCTCACTTACATGTGCCCATTTCCTGTGAATTAAGAGCTCACTCTTGGCTATCCAGGTGAAGATTATGGATCAGTAGACCCTTCTGAAACCAAGCAACAGCTTTCAATTGTGCAATCAATACCTGGAGAAAACATGCTGTAAACTATAAAACAAACTCCATGATTTGAATTAATTATACCATTTCATACTGTAAATTAATGTACAAAAATATATATTTGTGAAGCCATGCATATTTAGTTCTTTGTCTTCAAGGCAACCTCTTCCCTGACTTGCTTTGAAGTAGCAAATTAATAAAACATGAGGTGTACATTGCTACTATATAGCTCCTCTATAAAGCAGAAATAGTCAAGCTCTCTCTTGTCTCTGTCACTGAGGAAATCACACAATAAAAGCACGAGAAGAGCAAGTAGATTATAGCTCACCTAACCAGCACAGGTTAACTAGATAGCTATATTTCAATTAAAGAAAAAAGCCAACTGTTGCATGTCTTATTATCACCCTAAACCATCTTGGCAACAATTAATAGCTACTCAGTTCATAGAAATTGCTTTCATTATTTTTGAAGCAGATTCTTTCTCTTACCCCTTACATTCAAAGAAAGAAAACATCTGTTTCTGTTGCTAAGGAGATTGGCTTAAAAAAAAAAGAGATAAAGCAAATATTTAGAATATTTTTTTTTTTTAAGAAGGAAAATTCTTTCCACTTGGATTTAACTACTTGCTTTATAGCCAGCAGCACAGTCAGCTATCACATAACAAAGCACCAGAGTGGTTCTTTCTTTGCATTGTGACTGTTCTACTGCAATTCATTCTGCATATTTATTCTGGGACAGCACAGCACAACAAATGAAGATGCCTAGACACATCCACCAGCATCTCTGTGTCTTGAGGAGCTGCAGATGCTCACCATCAAAAGTGGGTATCTGCATACCAAGCTGGATTTCTGCTCAAGTGAGGGAAACTTCAACTGTCTGTGCAGTGTGCCACGTGACAGCTATGACAAAGCTAATATTAAAAAAAGAAGAGGATGCAAACTTGTCAAACAAACAAGAAATATATCTCTACCAGCAGGCAGATTGTTTTAACGCACATGTTCACAGCACTGTAATTAACCTGGTGCTGTACAAGCACAGACCAGATTGCCAGGGGGGATAAAAACCCAGGTCAGTAAGGACTGCGATGAAGTAAAGCTGCTTCTGTTCATGCTCAAAAGGGCAAGGTTCTACCCATCTGCCAGGGAAAGAGGTGAGCAGGTGCAAGGTTAAAATAAAACCCAAATCCACTTCTGTTGAGTGTATACTTTTCAATTATTCTGCTGAGCCCCATGCTCAGGAAGTTCGGCATACTTTGGTTTTCTACAGTAGATCATGAAACACAGTAGTGCCTGTATTGTTTTTCCACTTCAGGTCACTGTCAAGGTACCAACATTGTGAGACATAGTGATGTAAATGGAAACTTGTATTAGGCACAGTGACACTGAGAATAAATAATAGCTGGAAGACAACCAGCAAACCACAACCTTCCCTGCACACGACTCCAAATTTAAAGAGAGAACCAAAGTGAAGAACAAATAGCACTTGGATTATGAACCCTCTTGCCCCATGGACCTCCTGGAAGTGCAGCACAGCTCCAGTGCAGCACCCCCCCATCACTCCCCGTGCCCCACTGACACGTGTCCCCTGCACCATCCATGTCCTTGGAGGGCTCCTGTTCCACAGCACCCATTTATTCCCACAAGGTGTCCTGCTCACTGTGTGTCTCCTTCCCTGCAGCCAAGCCCAGCCACCTCCAGGATGCCATCCCGGCCTTTCTTCAGGCTTGTTGGCACTGATCCATGTCCCAGCAGTGGCAGCAAATACACCCAGCTGTCACCCAGCACTGCTGGCTGGTGCTGCCTGAGACACAAGTGTCTTGGAGTGCTCAACAGCTGGATTCTCCCTGCCATGGCAGGGTAGCTCTTATCTGCTGCTTCGGGTTTCTTCCCATCAAATCTGATTTTTGAAGAGCCTATCCAAGCAGACACAGCTTGTTGACTCAAAGTGATTTGGTTTCACACCGACCCAGAATGGGAGTGAGGCACTGTAAAGCCTAATGAACTGGTTTGTACCTGCTATTTCTAGAAATGCAAACAGCACAAAAAAACCCAACAAAACAAAGGAAAAAAACCAAAAGAAAACATTTACACAGATTCCCCGCTCTTAAGGATTTATTTGTTTAAATACAAAAAATAAGCTGTTCGTGAGGCCAAAGGAACCAGCCTGGATTGGAATGAATGGAACCGAAATGCAGCTTTATTCACTCCTTCCTCCTGTGTGCTCTACTCCACCCTAAACATTTATCAGCCACCTACACAGTCACACTACCTCAAACTCCGGGCACAAAGTCATTACAGACAGAGGGTTTCCTCCAAGAAGGATGCTGACTGTGAAGCTTTTCACAAGGTAGCTCTGAAATAGCTCAGTTCAGGAACCATCATCAAGCATCACTGGCAAGCACACAGAATTCTTCTGAAGCCCCACCAAATTTCCAGCGAGACTTCAGAATTGGTTGGACTAAAATCTAGAACTGCCAGCACTGAGTTTTCAGTGCAGGAAAGAAGGGATAAAACCATAAATAAAGGACAGCATTTTACACTTTCCTTCATGTCAGATACCCTTACTCAGTGCTTGCAGCAGGTTACACAGACTATTTCTTAGAGAACCATCTGTCATGAGCTATAATTCTCCTCTTTGGGCTCTCTAAGGACAGAACAGGATGCACTGAATGCCTTTTCAAGAGTTTCTAGGCAAGACCTGCCTACTTCAGCCTCACCTTAAGAAGCATTCAGACAGTAATCCTAACATTTCCCTCAAGATTCCACTCTAGGTCAGCCTGAATATCTACAGCATTTCCCCCACCCCCTTTTACCCACAGTCCCATATTCCCATAGAAGCCAAAAGATGAGTTTTCTTTTTAATGTGTTTTGCCACTCCCCAAAGCCCTTTCCACACAAAAGCTCATATCCCACAGAAATATATGGAAAACACAAGACTTACACGATGTCATGGCACAGAATGCAGAAAATTGTTGGTAAAATCTGTATGAGAGAATCTTAAAAATACCAAATACCATCAACATATCCCCTTATCAACATTCAGCTTCGTGTGCTACATAATAATGAAAGAAAAGGACTGCAAACATCAGTTATCTTTGCCAGTACTCTTTTACTCAACATGGAGTGATAATTTGCTGTCTTATAGTTAGTTTTCCTCACTACCTTTTCTCAGTCTGAATACTCATCTAGAGTCCATTAAATTTTTTTAAGACACAGTAATGTGCTTTTTCCCCCCCAAAATCATCCTAAATTTGCTGTTCTGCTTGAATTCTCATCTTCCATACATCTGACAGAGGCCTGGATTTATCCAAAGTAAGATTCAATTTCTCATCTGCTCATGCAGGACTTAAGAAATGACAGTGCTCCATCTATTTCCTCACATCAAATCTTGTGTTTTAAAGAATGCTGCCAAATAAATTTCTCTCCCAACAACTGTTTGCAGTGCCAAGGCCAACGTGTGGGCACAGGCCCTGATAAATTTAAAGCAACTCCTAAAATTAAATAGGTAAAACCCCATTAATATTCTACTAAACTCCAAAGCAAAGGCAAAAATGTAAAGAAATGGTATCTCCTCTTCCTTACAATATGTTTTAGTAAAACAAGGACTTGCTGATACAGCACAACTTAAAAAGCATGGGCAACACCTTAATTCTACTTCTGTAATCATCACATTACTAGGATTCACTATAACTGCATATGTATCCTTGCTCTTTCATCGTGCTGAGCTATTGCTGATAATTCAGGAAGTGCCTATTTTAAGGTATATATTAAAAAAATATTAAAACAATTTTCTAGTGCCTTTTTTCTTATTTGGGACACAGACTTCATGCATGGGGTGAGGAATGGGAGCACAACACTGTAGCAACAGTGATTCATTGGTTAGTTTCTAATTTAGATTAATTTATTTGAAGTAAGTAGCAGGATGGTTATCTGCCTTTGCTGCCAAAAGAGTTGCTCAGGAGGAAAATCAATAGTAGAAGTTACATCGGTTTTGTGGCTCCATTTCTGAGTGCTAACATTTTACTTACCAAATTCTGGTTGTGAGTTTGCTGCTTAGAAAACAAAAGCTGCAAAGGCTCGAGAACAAGTTATTTTCTATACTTTTGTTCCCTCTAAAAATCACAGCAAACTAATAAATCAAACATGGTAGGGGCATGGAAGCCTGGCAGTAACAGGAGGGCTACTTCAGCAATGGTCTCAAGTGCTTTTGACTATTCATACCAATGCAAGTTTACACAAGCTTTTCAAACCGTACAGAGAACGTGCTTTTTTATACAAGCAGCCCTAAAAATGCAAAAAAAATCTGCATCCTCCAGACCCAGGACTGAGAAGAGCACAGAAGATGGCAGTGATTGAGAGGCTGTTTCCTTCCCACTCCCAGAGAAGAAGAGAATTTACTGTCAAGATGCATAACGCTAAGAAACTGAATCCTCCCTTGAGGATTAGTCCAGGAGGGCTTTGTTCAACAACTTAAACCTGCTTTTCTTTAAGGTAGTTACTTTCCAAAGGCTTTGATTCACCATGATGGGATGAGAGCAGCCTTTGTTGAACAGAAAACAAACAAACCCCAAAACAAATAGCAAAGCTAACAAATATGCTGAGATACTGATGTCCCAGCCATGGCCTGTGAGGAGCACAGAAGATGCTGGAGAAGGACACAAAGGAGGGAAGTGAGTCTTGATCTGTGTCTGGGAAGTGATGGAGAGTCTTTGTCAGGTGCACAAAGAAGGACAAATCAAGAGAACAAACAGGCACTGCTCAAAGGCTGGGCAAAACACACAAAAAACAAGTAATTGGGAAGGGTTTCAGTATCTGGAAACCCTTCCTGGCCTCCAAATCTTCCAGAGCAGTGTAAATAAGTAACATAGAGGAGCTAGCCACCATTTTGAAAGGTTTAAGCAGGCACATTCCCACCCTCAATTACTGCAGGCAATTATGAACTAGGTTTTGGGTTCAGCTTTGCTGCTGACCTGCTGTCTGACCGTGGGAGATGCTCAGTGTTGTTTTAAAACCAGGCAGCAAACCCAAACAAAGCAAGCCAACAGCAGGGATTTGGAGATTGAGCTATCAGGTGCTTTCCAATTTTCACCCAGGACCTCCTTCTGCAGCCTCTCCCTGACAGGCTGCTGCTGAGATACAGAGCACAGGTGAGAGCCTCTGGACCAGTACATTTCATCACTAAATGTTTGCTCTCTGGGAATTTGCTGTGAGAAGTACTTGTCAATCTGTTCTCTGACTGTTTGAAGATGGGCTAGGAAGATCCCTTAAAACCAATACATGAACATGTACATAGAGCATATACAAATAGCATATATAGAGAAGATATAGATACATTTATAATAGTCAAAACCATTTTCAGGAACCCCCTATTTCATGTTTCTAATTATAAAGAACCGGCAGAAAACTGTCATAAAACACAGACTTGTAAAACAGTAAAAATAAATTTAAAAACTGCCACAATCCCACCAGATTTTCTTTCTTTCTCTACAGGAAGAAGTACTTACACTGCAGCATTCCTGTTTTTCTCATTTGAATTTTCTTACACTACATAACTTGTGCAAATTTAAAGATTGAGACCCTCGGAGCAATTTATTTTATAAGTAGGGAGCACAGATCTTAATGGTTTAAGATCTGAGGAAATGCAGCCTTGCAGTCAGAAATTAACCTTCCAGTAGAAAACATGTAATAAAACCCAATTGACCCATTGCAAACAATAAAGAACAACATGCTGATTGTTCAAGTGTGAAAGAATTCCCTTAGCCTTTGGTGCTTCCCATATCTAAACCCCACAATCTTGCCATGCTTTTCAAGACATGTGAAACAATATAAAATGTTATGTTAAGGCAATCCCAATCAAAAGATTTATTTTACAAAAGGTGTGATCTAGAAGTAGCTTCCTAAGAAACGCTGCCACTGAATTAAATGAGTAAGAATTCTAAGGTGTATCTCAAAAAATTGCACTTTGTCAAATTGAAATCCACAAAGAAAAAGCTCAACATTAAAAAAAAAAAGGTTTTTTTTTAATTTATTTTCTTATGTGACTCTATCAACAGAAGTGCATGTTTCCTTTCCTCTTGAGCTCCTCCTAAACAAGACACCCCATTTCCACTGCTGGGCCCACTGGGCTGAGTGTGGGACTGCATATAACTACATTAATTCCCAGAGCATATGTACAGCAGTAATTAAATTATCAGGTGTCTTGTGAGCATTCTGAGCAGCAGTTAGAGACAACACAAAGAACAAACTGTGTGCAAGTTTCTCTCTTTGCTGATCTTCTCTCTGCACAGCATCTGTCACGGACACACACATTCTGAACTTCACCATGTGCAGCCAATCATACAGACCAAGCAGTCCTTGTTGTGTTCTGGATCTGAACAAAAGGCCCATTTGAGTGAAGATAACTTTCCTTTGATGCCAGGAGCACTAAATTCCTACCATCCTCATTTGGTCCTGAATTTGTCAGGATGGGCAACTCTTGCAAATGAACACCCAGGTATGCAGGAAAAAAAGCATATTTCCCCAAGTGAAGGCTCCTGAAGTAATTCAGCTGAGCTGGGAAAGACTGAAGCAGGTTCTGGAAAGCAAAGTGCTGAGACAAATTGCTTTCCTCTACAAAACCCCTTCCCTGCAGAGAACTTCCCAGGCTCTTCTCAAGCCTAGATGGAACCACTTGAGTCATGATATCAACACATCTCTGAGCCAAACAACACACAAAGCTGAAGTTCCAGTACTCACTGAACGGGGAGAGCCCAGCGCTGTTACAGGCTGTGTCTGCAGCTCATCAGGTGAGAGGGAATTCTCAGTGCAGTGGGCAATGAAAAGCAAGAAAGATCTACGAGAAAGGAAAAAGGATAACTTTCAGAAAAAAACCCAAACTACAAAATACCAGTAATAAACAAGTTTTAACAGGGTTTTGGTACTTATCCCTCAGTTTTTAACTACCAAAAGGGCCACACAATCAACCCGTGCTAGGATGTAAGAAATCACCTTCCATGGGTGTCTTTGCTTATGCCTCTCATTTTCCCTCCTCACTGTCCCAAATGAACCTGAGCAATGTGATTTGATAAATTAGCCATTTCATTTTTACACTGCTAAAACCAGCAAATAAGAAGGGACCATGCCCTCTCTGCACAATTCCCAAGGAAGGGAAAGACATGATGATCTTGAACAGTGTTCACCAAAACTTTTGCATCCAGGCATTTTTGCCTCTCAGTATCTTTACTATGGAAAGTTTAAATTAAACTGCTCTTAGAGGCCATCACTTCACAGACTATTTGTTGCTTCCCCTGTCAGTTTACTGTTTTCTTCCTCAGTATGCAATACTTTCTTCCACCTGTTGATTCCCATGTTTTCTTCAGCATTTTCATTATCCTCAAAAGTATTTTTGGAAAAACAAGTATGACCTAACATGTCCATAGCCTCAGCAATTGATTTATCTTTCACCTGGTCAATGAAATGATCCAGGGAGAACCAAAAGTATTTAGTCAGGAGACTTGGAAAAAACATAGGTTACACCTTGCATTATGAAACTGTAAAATATGAAATAAGGGTGAAAAACTGATTGGCTGTGCCACCAAAGAAATTCAAAGAGTTGATGGCCACCCACTCAAAAAAATATAAAATCCCCACAGGCTGGAGGTGTCAACCCCAATCCTAGAGCCAAATGTTTCATAAATACATACCAAAAACCTATAAAGACAAGCTAATGCTTTTCACTGTTATGCATGAAACTTTTCAGTTATTTTCTTTTAACACTGAGAGCATTTAACACTGCTAGCTTTACCCATGGCTTCCATTGAATTTAAAATAATGGTACGTATTTTTGGTTAAAAAAGAAGCTTGATGTACTAGCACTACTTAACTGCTAAGGTTTATCTCCCTGGAAATGAATAGGCCCAATTGTATTTCAGGCCAGCAGCTTTCCATAAAGCATCAATTATTTAAATAAGCCAAAGAACTCGATACACATTGTACATTAGTATCATGTAAAATCTTTAAGGCCAGAATCCTGGCGTAAGATTTTCTAAGAATGTGAATCGATGTGACAAAACCCAAAAACCCCAGTGCTTTTAATGTGCAAACGTAAAAGCTGCAATACAGATAACCTCACTAATTAGGGGTTGGAATGCAGCCTTCACTTTCATAATCTCCTTATTTTCACTATTGTGCTTACTTTCTTTTGTGCAATCCTATCAAACCTAGGCCTCGGTGCAAATTACACTTCTAATACATCCCTCCTGCTTTGGTAACTCTGTGCCATTCACACTATTTGCTTATAACTGTTAATTCTTTTGTACCTTCCCTGTTTGTATACCCCAATTTCAGGCCCTGCTGAATTTGGAACAGAAACATCCTCAAGAGCAGCATCAGGTTACAGAGATACAGACACCAATAAGCCACCAGGAAGGCGAATAAGCAATTTGTGAGCGCTGAAATCCATCTCACGCAAAACCATGTGTAATCCTCGGGAAAACCCACCTTACAGAGGCTGTTGAAAGGGATCCTGGGGAGCTGTCAATAACAGAGCACCACCCGTGGCCACTCACAGCTCAAACAGAGCCTGCTCTTGGCTTTGGCCACCAAGCCAACCCTGCTCGGGCTGCCAGCCCACCCCACTGCACTGCTGCAATGGCACTGGAGGGCACAGACAGCACACCAGGCACAAGGGACTTGAGAAAGCAACACCAGAGCGTTTCAAACTCAAACCATTTGCTTCTCCATCTCCCTTGACACTAAAAAAGGGCAGCAGAGCTACAAGTCCAGTTTTCAGTTTTAGCGTTCGTCTGGTTTACATGCAAGGGCTCCAAGGAAAGGTGGAACAGTCCAGCTTTAAATGAATTTTTAAACCTCCCAACAAGCCAGTCCAAAATCTGTGTAGTAAATTAATAAACAAAAATAAAAACAGGTTTCATGTTTCTTCATAGGGTTTAACACACTACTCGTTACCAAGACTTACTAAAAACACAATCAGACGAGTTCTAATTGTTTTGCCTTGATGTGCCTTCCTGTAACAGAGCAGGTGAGAAGTGATTGCAAACACCTACCAGCAATTCCAAACAAGCCAAACCGAGCAATCCAAGAAGCAGAACTGGAACAGACAAAGTTGTTCCTTTCAGACATCTCTTACAACAAGACCAGATTCCTTAAAGATAATTTCAGCACATACTACACAACCAGCACAAAACCAGAGTGTGCTACTCCTCAGAAGGGAAGGCACATCCCATGCAGTGGCCTGGCACTGACATGAAGAATTTCTGGAGTCTGAAAGAATGTCTCTTAATTTGCCAGCATCTCTTGATGAGACATGGTTTGTATTTTGGCTATTCCAGCAGTGTTAGGAGCCACAGCAGCACTACAAAGAGGGTTAAAGAAATGGAAAGCAAGGTTGCAGATTACTCTGAGTGCCACTGGAATAACTGCTACAAAACCCCATAAATTCACTCCATGCTGCAAGACATGGTTGGTCCCTTAGAGCAATCTGCCAGGACGACTGAGATGCCATCTCCGAGCAGTCAGACACTTAAAAACTTGGAGAGAGGATTTGGCACACTTGATGCTGTTGCATGTCTTGCCCTTGGTAATGATTAATTAATGAGTCGTGTTTCTCAGATGAAGGTTACAGATTACACACACAGTAATGATAGGAATGGAACATCACAGCTTCGAGCCAGGGAAGAGCTAAATCTACATAACGCAGACGATTTGTCCTGCTCGGTACATACTTTATGTTGTACTTTATTAGTAGTATTTTAAATTTTTATTTTTCTTTCTAGCCAGTAGATCATTCAGTGCAAGGTACTCAACCACAGAGCTTCAGTGAATGAGTTTGCTGCTCCTTTTTGAGCCCGCTGGCCCCAGGCCAGGCAGCCTGCCCGACTCAGCCCTGCTGCTGCACAGCACCACCCTCTGCATGCCCAGCGCCCCCAGGGGCTGCTCTGCCTCTCGAACTGGCTCACAGCTTGGCAGGACAGGACTGCAGGAGTGTCCCTGAATGCCACGTGCCCCATTTCCCTTGCACTTGGCATCACACAGCACTCGGTGTGCCACAGGACAGCGCCGGGTGCCTTCAGCTGTGAGCTGAGAAGGATAAGCCTTTTTATACATTAAGGCACCCATAAAACTAGGGATAAGCAAGCATTTAGTGTTTAAGGCAGGAATCTATCACCTTACAGGCACATTTGGGACAGAGCAGTTCCAGTTTGCCTCACTCCTCAAGGCTGCAGCCACGAGAATCAAAAAACCAAACCCAAACTAAACCCACACCACTGATATTACAAACACCACCCGGCTTGGCTTCACAAGACTAATGGGTTCTTAGACCATCTCTGCTCAAAATACTGCATAAACCAAGGGTTCTGAAGGAAAGATAGCACTCAGCTTCACCCCAAGGCCAGGACAAATTCAAATGAGACATTTGAGTTTTGACTTGTCTCACTGCTCCAACCCCCCCCACACGTGCACCTTTTTCTTCTGCAGCTTGAATAATCACAATCCAATCTAGCCCATGTTTCATCAAAGACAGAGATGCTTTCAGAGAGACTACCTGTACAAAAAGCTGGTATTCAAAAAAATGAAAATATATCAACCCCTTTTGCATGTTCAGTACAACCTTCATGTTCAAGGCATAGAGCTCATCCTCCAGAAACTTACATAAACTAAGGCTTTCTAAAATACCAAATATCCCAACAAATCAGGGAATATTTAGAACCTGTACTCATGTGATATTTAACACAGATGCCAATTACTTAAAGTGATATTGATCAAAACCTAACACCCTTGACAAATAGAAGTAAAACTTTTAAGATGGGGTTGTCCTCATCCTGACACCAATAAATATAATGGAAATTAGGCTGACAAGCTTTAGGCCAAACTCAAAAGAAAAAATATTTCTTCTTCCCAATAGCCAGCAAAAGATATGAGAGAGAGTGGTAGATAAATACATGGAAATTAACTGAATTCTGGGTAATGAATAATAATAATAAAGCTTTTAACAGCCATGAAATTATAAACACAAGCTTTTTCAATGTATTACAGATGTAGAACAAAAAAGAAATTATAAACCCCAAGAAATTACAGACTTCTGAGGTATGCAAGTCCTGTACTTCATAACTGACATATTTCCCAACTTCTAGCTTCAAAAATTAATCATTTTTCTAATTAACAGTAATAATAGTTGAAGACAGCACTTGAAATGTTCCAGGGATATATTACATAAATTCACCAAGAATGGAAACTCAGTCTTAGTAACAGAAAAAAAAAAGATCCTGACAAAAATCTGATGGCCATGAGGTAATTAAGAGGCAGAGACTGAAAACTGCAGGTGAATCACAGCAGAACACAAACCCCCATACACCAATGAAGAACCTGTGCTCACATCTTCAGAGACACAGCAACCTTAATCCAAATAAAAAGAAAAGCAGTAAAAATGAAAAATATACCAGCCTTTGACACATCTCCTGAAATGTGGACCCAGAAGAGCAGGAAGGAAGGAGCCAGAAGCTGAAGCGAAGCAGTATGGTCATCCAAAACATGAAGGAGACCATGACTTCTCAGATAAATTAAAAAGGTTACAATGGAAGAAGAGGCAAAGTTGGTGCTTAACAAGCAATAGCTGTAGAACCAGCCCTGCAGGAAGAAGCCTCTTGTAGAATGTGAATCAGGAGAGATGACACTAATAAAGCAAAATTATGCTCAGTGAAAAACAACATCATTTACCAGCGACGCTGGGTGCTTTATCCACAGCCTCTACGTTGTTACAAAACTCTGCTTTAGATAGACTACAACCCCTGGATAGCAAACCTAAACATGCTGTCCTGTCTCAGGAGCTCCCAAAACTGCCAAAGGAAGAACCTGAAAGGAAGAGACCCAAAAAACCTCTAGAGGAGAAATGACTAAAGTATTCCCAAGTATTTCTTCCTGTGTATTTAAAAAGACAAATCTGAAAGGAAAGTTTATTCATTTCTTCAAGAACAGGTGCAATGTGTATTTAACACCTCCAAATAATACTTCTTGTTTGCAAACTAAACAAAACTCAGGACTGAAAAAGTGTCAGGTAAACAGGAAACATCAATCAATAACCTAGAGACGACAACAGGCAAATAGTGAAATATTCATTAGTTTCTCAAGAGGAAAAAAGGTGTCAGAAGGAGAAAGAGAAATGTCTGAGTAAGATGCATGAAAGGCAGGCTGATGCTGGGCAGGAGAGCAGCACAAAACATTCTGGGCTGTGCCCACCACAGCTGCTGACCCAGCAAGGCCCCAATCTGTACAAGCAAAGGGAAAACAACCTCTTAATATTGAGTTCGGGGTGAGATTTTCCTTTCAAGCAGCTCAACTAACCAAAACATTAATCAATGTCTCTGTAGAGCAGAGACTGCAACGTAAACCTGAGCAATTACGAGAAGGTGCAAAGTCTGATTGGACGTGCACACATCCAGCCAACCCAACTCAGAGCCTGCCTCCACCACAGCTCCAAGGGGTGCACTGACATCATACAAACCCAACTCAGAGCCTGCCTCCACCACAGCTCCAAGGCGTGCACTGACATCATACAAACCCAACTCAGAGCCTGCCTCCACCACAGCTCCAAGGGGTACACTGACATCATACAAACACAGCCACATGGCTAAGGACCACAGAAAATGGATCAGAGGCTTCCCTTGCAAGCAGGAAAAGAAATTTGAGACTGTATTTATCGTTGCTTTACACTGAGAGCTTCCAATTAAATGGGGTAAAATAACACAGAGAAAACAGTAAAACTTCCAGAGAAAATGCCAAGCTTCAAAGATGGGCATTCATGGTGATCAGAACCAAAGAGCAAGAGACAGCTCACAGGGTGAAAGTGCACCCATCAGGGCAGGGGGAGAGGGAACAGGAGAGGTGGAGAACCCCATAGGCCACCTTTATCTTGCACCAGACACGAGCACAGAAGCACCCAAAGCAGCTTCAGGCCCTGGCCAACATTCTTCAGGGGATGAAGGCAACTGCAACCATTTCACAGCACCCTCACCAGGCACCACTGAAGGCCAAGCATAGCTGGGTCTGGAGATAAGCAAAGCTGAGCACTCCACTAAGTGAAGAACTATTCCAACACCACTTTATGAAACAATCAATAGTAATTGCAATTCCAACCACTGCCTTTGGATAATCATTATTATTTACAGGCTTACTGAGATAACCAGTATATTGTCTCTTTAAAAGGGATGAATAAAGTTACTCCAGGAGAGTGTCTCTCATTCAGAGACAGAACTGTGTGTATAAACACACACCCACTCACCTCTAAATAGGAAGAGCAGCTAAAGGGAGTTGCTGAAGGTGTGTGCTTTGGAAAGTGAGAGTACGAATGCTCTGGCACATGTAGGCGTTCCCATAAACTGTCTAGACCACCACAACAAGAGGAACACCACGATTCATCCCTTCCCATTAACTGGTCAAAGTCCCAGGGTGCTTTGATCAGACCTAAAGAGAACAAGCAATACATGAGCCACCACCTTCCCTCCCAAAGCCCCAGGGCAGCATCACCTCCTCCTCCCCCCCGGGAGGGCACTGAAAACAGCAACACGACAAACACCACAATGCACTGAATTTATTTCCCTTTGACCAAATCCCACCACTCAGAGGAAAGGACACCACAGAGAAAGCTGCGAGGTATGTTATCCTGACCTCCCTGACTCTTTTCATACAAGAATCCGGAGACATCAAACAAAACTAGCAGTACTCTGGTTCAAAACACTCTTCTTTCTTTCTTCTCCCCTCCTTAGAAAAGGTGATTCTTTACACAGCAAATGCACATTTGTTAGGGAACGCTGGGGAGGGAGGCCCCAGGTTTACAAGGATTTAAGCAAAGGCAAGGAAGAGCCTGAGAGAACCCCCCTGAGGTGTCCCAAGCAGCCAGGGCCATGTCCAGCCCTGCAAGTGCCAGCACCAAAAGGGCTGTGAGCCTGGAAAGCCTAAGTGGCATTTCAATTATGCCTGTCTCTTGTCCTGTCCCCAGGTAGCCACTTACAGCCATCGATCTGAACCAGGACAGCCTAGCTTGGCTGTCTCCTTCCTTCTGGCATCTCTCTGCCTCCAGACAGAGCCAGCAAAGAATGATTTGGCTTGATAACTACCAGCTCATTCTGATAATACCTTCTGCACTGGCAAATGAAGACAAGAAGTTATATTTTCACCTTTCCCCAAGCTATTAATCCAACCCTGGAACACTGTCAGTGCATCAAAGTGTATGTATTACCTAATTTATTTAGACCCACGAGCTGGTATGATTCAGAGACACAGAATCCAGGCACAGCACTAAAAAACAGGCATAATGAGATGTTAATCCCCTTCAGTAAACAGCAATTTAAAAAATAAAAATACCAAAAACCCCCAAGCCCCCTGCTTTTTGCCCTTCCATGATCTGAGCAGATGGCCTTGCTTCACTCCCAGACACTGTTTGCCAGTGTCACACAGAGCCCCCGTTTGCAGGAGCTGTTTGAGCCGGGGGTGTGTTCTGTGCTGCCAGGGGAGCAGCAGCCACAGCTGGGAGCAGGGCAGCACCTTGGGGCTCACACATGGCTGCCAAGGAGCATCAACTGCGCCTTGCACCCACCTCTATTGGTAGAAAAAGAAACTACAAGGAATTGTTCATATTTCAAATATTTAAACACAGCCTGAAACCGCTTTTGTGTCCCCCCCTCCCTCTGTAACTTTTGTTCTAGCACAACTACTGTGATGCCATTTCCCCATCTTTAAGTGCAGCACTGCTCTAATAAAACAGTGGCATAAACCCACACGGTTGGGTAACTCGTGACACAAAATAAAAGGCCAACTGAGTGGCAAGCCAGAACTGTCATTTGAAATTAGGGCATACCACAACCCTAATGTGATTTGAAATGCAGATTTATATTAGGCCTCATTAAGCAGTTTTGAGACATTTGTACATCTTTTTATTGGATCTTTTTATGTAATTACTTTTACAGAATTATGTACATAAATACATAAATAAAAATAAAGTCTTTCAAAATCATAAAATATTTCAGTATTGCATTTTTTCAAGTCCTATCATCTCAGCTATTAGAGTGGAAAAAGCAAGAGCCTTCACAGTTCATTAGAAATCCCAAACAACAAAAACTATGTTAAAAAAATCTGGCATATATAGTAGCTATCCCTTCCAAAATGATTTCAAAGTAAGCAGTCCCAAATACTCTGAGAATTAAGCAGCCCTTTGTCAGTTGTCTTTTAAGTAAAGGTTATTTGTCATAAGACTGGAGCCAGTTGACTTTTACAAACTGTAATTTAAAGACAGATTTACTTTTTTAATGTTGGTTCTGTTTATTATTGTCCTTGTCTCTTACGAGAGCTGACAACTCCTTAGCTTAGGGCCTTGACACAAGGCAGCAATAAAGCATGCCATGTGTAAATGCTTATGGCTTATCAATAGTCTCTCATTTACAGAGATAATTGTATTTGTTCATCAGTCCCTAAAGAGCCACATGCACATTCTCCACCAGCAGCCAGCTACTGACTGCAGATTGTTCATTTGCAGCATTTATGTTCAGTATATTTATATGGCAACTGTTACAGTCTAAAAAACCTCTTTTGTTGGAAAAAAAGTATTGCTCAAGATAATTGTTTTGAGAGTTTCTTTTGTTTGGTTGTTTTTCTGTTATGGGGTTTTTTTAATACACCTTTGGGAAAGTACCACAAAGAGAAAAGTTGATATCCAGCAGGAGACTTGGTGTAATTCTCTGCTCCCAGCTCTATCACTCCACACTGAGCAAACAGGACAATTTTCAAACCTGCAGGTGTTTTCATTAAATACATATTGATAAAACATACTGTGCATGCTTTCATTTCTGCAAAGACTCAATGCACCAAAGGCCTCAGCTGAGAGTATTGGTATTTGAATACTGAATGCTGGATAGCACCTAAGTGAGCATAAATACACTCAGACAGGATTTCCAGGTATTAAAAGCTAAGACAGTGAATCTATACATAGCCACTGAATAAAGGGGAGCTTAAAAGGACACTGATTGCTCCTGGCTTTTCTAAGTTAATAACAGGCAAGAAATTTGAAGTGTTTCCCCTCTACAATGAAAATGGTCACCTTAAATGCCCATATATATGAGAGCAGGTCAACCTCCAGGTAGCAAACCTCTGGAAAATGTAATTAGTACCTAAATTTCAAAGTACAGGGTTTCAAACAATCTTTTGAGAAATACTTGGTTTATAAAAGAATACCACGAGCTGCACTTCGCTATTCAGCGATGCCAAAGAAATATTGCTGATGTAAAAAGAGTTGACTTATCAAGTACAAAACTTTATAAACATAATGCCTGAAAAAATTTCAATATGGACCTTATGTAGCTATGGCTAACAAAACCTACTGGGTTTAAGGTTTTAAAATATTTCCTGCATTATCACAGCACTTGCAAAGGATCCCCCTGAAACCATCTTGAGGACAGACTGTCACCCAAATTTTATTCTCACACAGTGATGCTCAGCTCTCACATTTTTACACCTCTTTATGCTTTTGCCAGAAAAGTAAATGTTCACATGTAGGCCACTATTCAGAAGTGGGTTTTCCCCAAGTTAAAACCTTCATTCTCTGACATTTACTCCTTACTGTTATAATGGTCAAACTACATTCAGAGGGACTCAAAGTAGAAGGAACTTCTACAACAGCCTTGCACATTCCACTGTTATTTACATTTCAATATCATTTACATGCTATAAATGTGTAATCTGTTATTTTTTGAAGCTAAAAAAACTTTCATATTCCACTTTTCTTCTTCCAATTTTCATTTCATACTGTACTCAATATTTTTTAAGGGCAGGTCTTGAACTTAAGGGGCTAAACACTCCCTTCCTGATCTCTGCTTGTTTTCTCTCCAGTTCCCAGCATCATGCCAAGAGTGGTAACCACTGCACTTGATTTGCTAAACAAGAGAGCAGCACAGAGAAAGAGCAGCAGTTTAGCAAAACCTAATCAAAATTAAACCAATCACTGTCACGAGGAGGAAGGAGCAGACACATTTTTAATATGTCTCTATCCATTTCTATGAAATTTAACAGAGGGCAGTCACCTTGAAGATATTAAATCCCCCTGAGCACTGAGAAAATCTGTCTGATAGTAAAACAAGGGACTTGAATTATCATCACCCCTGAGAGAGGGGAGGCTAATAGCTTGGCCAGCTGAGCAGCTCCCACTCAGCACCCCGGGCACCCTGGACCAGGCACAGGCACTGCAGATGCTGCTGGGGGCAGGAGGAACTGGGGAAGGCACTGCAGGAAGGCTTAAAGGATGGAGGAAAACAGGAGCTGGCATTACTGCAGGGCAAAGGGGACCAGGGCAAGATCACACAAAATAGGAGCAGAGAGAAATTAGTAATCCTGCTGGTGGGAGAGTTGGTGAGGGGAGCAGGGATGGAGGACAGAAATCTGCAGGCTGTGAAGCTTCATTAGTTTCACTAATCACAGAACAATTTGTTTTCAGGAAAGTATTTAGTTTGTTTGTTGTTTGCCTTACAAGGATGAACAGGTGTCTCAATGTACTCTGCACATGGAGTAACCGAGGAACAGCCAATACCAGGAGCACTCTGCTCAGGCTCAATTTATACAGGGAAAAGTGATTCTGCATTCAACAGGAAGGATAAAAACAGTATCCTGCTGTTCACAGTGGGAGACAGAATTTAAATATCCTGTAATATAATTTGGTACATCACCACATGTCAGGCTTGACTATCCTCATTTACACCAGTAAGCTCTTACACAAGAAGAAATCTTTGCAACCCAAGGCAGTAACTTCTGATTTACACCAGGGCAAGTGAAAGAGCATGAGGTGCTTCTCCTAATAAAATCTGTCATCTACTGTTAAATATGTTAATGGCAGATATAATCCTATGTTAGTATTGTATTACAACAGTATTGGCAGTGGGTTGAGAGGGGAACAAGGCTGCAGTTTGGTATTAAGTCATTAACACCAGCATCCACAAAAATCAGTTAATAGGTTGTAGTGTTCTCCGATTTCAGTTACTTAATTAAAAGCATAAATCAAATCACAACTAAAAAGAAATTAGAAGCACCACGTTGGGGAAAAAGAAGTTTTTTCAAGGATGGCTTTAACATAGACCACTATGTTCAATTTTAGAGGATACAAGGGCACAACAAGGGCATCATTCCTCTCTGTGAAGTCACACATTAAACTATATGGGGAACGTTTTTTCTCCTTCAGTTCCCAAATTCTTCCACTATACAATGATGTTTGGTCACAGAGTTGGTAGAAGACAATGCCAACAAAGCACCAACCACCATGGAAACACCCCTTGCCTACATATTTCTCATAAACATTAAAAAAAAGCAAAACAAGAACCCCCCCACCAATTTCCAAGCCAAGAGAGGCTGTTTAGAGGGCTTTGGACTCTGGCTTTGAGCACCATTCTCACTGTCAAGCTCAAGTGCCCTCTGCTGGCCCCACGCTCACCCAGACAGACACACTTCCAGATGCTCACACATCTGGGCTGCCACTTGTTTTTAAACAGGAAACTTCATTAGAAGGTCCTATAGGCTCCTACAAAGACACCTAATTCAATTGTTGAAATTTATTTTCCTTTCTACAGCAACCAGATCTGCATTAGGGAAAATTATAAAGGGGGTTTGAACTTTGCACCAGGGACTGAAACTTGGTTGGCTTTGCTCAGATGCTCCAGTTCTGTGGAGAAATGACAGATAGAGGGACAAGAGAACAACCAAACCAATGGACCAAGCTAAGGTACACCAAGAGAGCAG
Organism: Xenops minutus; assembly: GCA_035221455.1. NCBI lineage: Eukaryota > Metazoa > Chordata > Aves > Passeriformes > Furnariidae > Xenops > Xenops minutus. The sequence goes on from JAWWEE010000025.1 coordinate 4,978,293, forward strand.
GGAACTACAAAGACAAAATAGAAGATGAAGTGTATGGGAAGAGGCTGCAGAAGAGATTCAGAAGGTACAAGAAGAGAGTGCATACAAACCCCAGCCATGAAATAAGTCAGGCATTTTCACTTGGCTATATTAGATTTCAGCCCTGGACTAAGCTAGGATGATGAAGTCAGGCTTCTCCACATCATTTCTCCAGTCAGGAGATGGGTAGGTCATATTTCTTTCTCCTCCTGCACCTTCTCTACACCTACAGAAGCCTAAATACTCAAGAGCTGCTGCCTTTGAGTCCCTTCAGGTCTGCAGCAATCCAGTCCCTCAGAAGCTCAGCAGGGGTAACAGAAGACTGGTCTATCTTTGAGGAAGGAGGACAGTTTCACTCAAAGAACATTATTTATGTGAAGCAGCAATAAACTCCTGAGAGATACCTGCCTGGGCCTGAGAAAGAAAAAATCACCCCCAAACTGCTCCCTCTTCTCCTGCTCTTACCTTTCCATTGAGATCCTTCACAAGGAAAACCTCACAGGGAAACATTTTTTTCTCTCCATTAAAGATTGCAAGCCAAAAATACGTTGGGGTTTGGGTTTTTTTGGGGTAAGGTGTTTCTCTAGTAGAGATGAATAACAGGACTGAGGCAGTAAGAAGGCTCAGGAATGGTAAAAACCACAATTAAAGCTAAAAATTGATCTCAGGCTGCCCTTATAAATCTTTCATTATTCATACCATTAGCATTAGTTAGACTTCTGTGATAAAACAAATATAATCCACAAAAGGGCAGGTAGAGAAATGAGCTATCATGCTTGCTAACTGAAAGACCTGATAAAAGATACTAAGCATTAAGATGCATCCAGATCATTAAGCCTTGGTCTTCAAAGAATTTTCATCATTAGTGAGTTACTTCTCATAGAAATTTTGGATGCATCTTAAAAAACATTTAATTCTCTTCCCATTATCATAAAGTCCAAGCACTAGAAAAAATTAACTTCCTCTGTGTTGCTAAATCTAATGCAGATTCAGGATTATTAGGACCAATCTTCCAGTGCGTTACATGAACTTTAATGTCATCAATTAAAAGGCAGGGGAGGAACAATCAGGGTTAATTGGTTTAGACAAAACAGAGCCACTGGCATTCAACCACATGTCAACAGCTGGGAGTTTTCTGGAACAGACTTATCTCACCATCTCTGACACTACTGTACAACACATCCCCTTCTTTAAAGGGCAGGCCATTTCTTTGCCATAAAACCAGTCAAACTTAGCTCTACAGCTAAAGGACCTTGAAATAATTAAAAAATGAAAAGGTACCATTCACTTTTCAGCTCAATTTAAGCATGATCATAACAAAAACACACATTTTAGTTCTGCTTTTCTAGCAATAGGTGGCACTGTCAAATACCACTTGCATAAGCATCTCCTGTGCACCATATCATTCTACAGTCAAGTGGAACATCTGCAGGGAAATGTGGCTAAAGTTCTTTGCCTTTCTGCTTTCCTGAAACAGGACAGAGATTATGTCTTGCACTTGCTTCATTTCCTGTTTTAAACTGCTCAAAAACGTTTAGACAACAGTTAAAACCTCGAGAGAAATATGTTGCTACTGTTTTGAAGAGGGTGCTCCTTTAGACAAGTGGCAAGCAGGTCAGCATGTTGCATGCTCCAGCAATCTGTATGATGAAACTAACACTAAAAAAAAAATCAAAATAAATCAAAACCAGTTTGAAAACAGGGATTATTATCTTTTTGTGACCTGTTCAAGTCTTTCAATTCCCACCTTCTCCCAGATTTGTGGATAACATGCACGGTTGGCAAACACACCTCCTCTTACCCTGCAGAAGAAGCTGGCTGCTCTCCCCGCTCAGCTGGCTGAGCCCCTCTCCCCAGCTCCCTGCTCTGGGCAGCATCCCCCCAGTGCTGGTACCTCTGCCTCTCCTCCCAGTGCCCCGCTGGCTCTGCATCCTCATTCCAGAGAGATGCTCAACACCTGCAGCCCCGTCAGTGCTGAGCTCGCTGCTTACCACGCTGAGCAGGTACAGAGCTCTGGTTTGGAGACTTGCCACTTCTCCAGTGTAATTTCTGAAGTCCCAGCTCCAATATAACATGCTCCTCACCTAAGCTGTTTACATAAGGGATATACTTCATGGGAAAGAAAAGTGTACCACACTAAGTCTCTTTTGGATTTTAATTCCTTTTGTTTCAAAGTAAAACGCTCTGGAATCCCAGAAACAACAACTGCTTGTCTCAACACAAAGAAAGAATTAAACACCAAAGCTGTTTGCTTAAGTCTTTCGGTTATTATGGCAAAAGCATTAAATCAGTGTTACAAATGCTACCTGCCATTAGGCCACCTCCTACTCCTTCTCCACAGAGCAGCCCCATCCCTGCGATTTGGCAGCGCTTTCTGATGCAAAGCATGCCCAGACTCCGGTGGCAGGGCAGTGACAGGACCTGTTTCACCCGGCATTGTCCCCTGTCCCCGGCTGTTCCTGCAGAATAATGACCCCTCTGCCTGGGGCAAGGCGTGGTGCTATAGGGCTTCTCCTACCTGAAACACCCAGCACATCCCTTCTGCTGGGGGCCATCAGCCAAACATTTGGTAAACTTATTTCCAGCCCCAACCGGCAGAAAACAAAAAGTAAAAATGTTTTTAAGCAGGGGGCACGCAGCCCAAATAAACCAACATCTCACTTGCTCTACCAAACTCCCTGTGACCCAAGAAACGTTCTGCTGGGCTGAAAAATTCCTTCTCCCAGGAAACCCCACAAACATGAACAGCTCCAAGAACAGTAAAACATATATGAAATAGCTAGAAAGCTTTCTCACCTTTTAAAAAACCTCTGCTTTAGGACTTGCTGCTTGTGTGAGGACTTCTGGAAACATCTAGAATGGGTCCTTTTAACTCCCCAATGATTTCCAGCTGAGGTAGCCAACAGCCAGCAATCAGCTCTAAACTACAGCAGATGTTTCCCCAGCTGAAGTCACTCAGCCTGATTCTCCTGCCCAGCGACAAGAAACAGGACATCTAGAACTCAGGAACTGTCATATTTAGGGTCTGTGATAAGGAATTAGTACCAGGGAAGTTATCAGGTGTGAAACATTTAAACGAGATGACAGCTTTGAATAAAATATGTGCCCCCCCCTCCCACCAAATGGCAGCAGATTTTGTTCTAAAGGCTTCATTAGAAAAAATATGAACTGAAGAAATAGTTCTGTCACGTTTAGTTCAACAAATCAAAATAAAAAGGCAGGACATCTCACTATCTGGCCAGCAGAGGAGCAGTAGGCAATGCATGCAGTAAACAACCCAATAGAGTAAGTATCCTGATGCACTGGGCAGAAATTGTCAGTTTAATTAAGATAAAATAACTATGATATTAACTGCATCAATTTTTGCTTTCCTGAGTTCTCAGTTAGGCTGCCTCTATGCCATCAATAAATCCTACCAAGACATTTACCATTAGCATTTGGGTTTATATTTTCACATTACTGTCCTGTGTAAATTCAGTCTGTGTATTGTAGCATATTCCACCACATTCTGTTTGCCCTGGTCCCAGACATCCCTGCAGACAGAAAGGCAGAGCAATACCTAATGGCCTGAGGTGACTGGGGCTCAGCCTGCCAGGGGGTGGAAGCCACCAGCACTGGGGACACCCAGCTCTGTGCCAGCACACACTCCCTCTGACCCAGAAAGAGAGCTAAGCTGCTGTGGATCTGCAGGAGACGGTGTGTGCTGTGGCACAGCAATGACCCCCACTGAGCCTGGACGTTCCTGAGCGAGCAGCCACCGCAGCCAGCACGGTGTAACAGAGCTCAGGCGTGCCTGACTGGGATCTGCAGCTCCTCATGGTCTCACACAGAGAGACCATGTTTGAAGCCTGGAAATTGAAAGCTCCCAGCACAGTGACCCCCTCCCCAGTCCCCTAATACCAACATCCAGCACAACCTGTACCCCACGGACTCAAAGTGTCCAGAGTCAAAAGGTGCTGGGACTGCAAACTGAGAAAGGGATGTCTCAGAGCAGTGTCCTCTCGTTTACTGTGAGGAACACAGTAAGGTAACATTAAAAAGGCTGGTTTCTGCTGTGCAAGAGAAGGTCTGTTACAGGACAGACCAACAGGTGTGCTCTGTAATAATTTTTCACTTGTCACCTTGATTTATATCCAAGATGAGCACGTACAGCACTACATGTCCTGAATGATGACACTGGTTCCATGTAAATCATCGAGCTTTGGATGCTAAGGGCAGTAAATGTTGCATTGATCATTGCTGCAAAGCTGGCGAATCCAGATACCTCCTCTAAAACCCATAATCCAAAAAGACATTTATTATCTTCATTGAGCAATTAAAATGAAATTTTATTTGTAAAAGTTTGGGTTACTCCAAACCACTTTAAAAAACAAGAGTAGACTGCATAAGCATTAGTCTTTTAGAGGACTTTTGAAAATAAGCTACTAGTAAATCTTCCCTACATGTGGAACAGTATTAAATTTCAGCTCTGCCTCTAGCATAATTAAGTACCCACCAACAGCATAATACCTTCATTAAATTAAGGTGTTTGGAGTGAAATGTAAATTTGTCTTCAGATATGAGGTTGATATTTCAACCCCTTCACAGCCTGAATATCATTATGGCGGGGGAGGAGGGGGAAGCCCAGAATAAGCCAAACAGAGTTATTGAGCACTACTGCATAATCAGGAACTGCAACAATTAAATGCCCGTGTCTCTGCCATCTCCCACCAGGGGAGAAAAGAAAAGAAAAAGAGAAGCAACAGAAAAGCTAAGGGTACTTCTTAATTGTTGCCTCACTTAAAACAATGATGACTTTCTGAATTTATTCAAATATCTGATATTCAACTTCAGGGTTTTTTGGAAGGCCAAGTACAGAAAGGAGGTGTCGACAATGACATGTTAAGCATTTACTTGGGTGAAAAGGGTGGGAAAAGAAAAAAAACTAGAGCTGAGTCATGTACAATGTCACTTCCTGAAGTGTTTCCACTTCCAAGCATTTCCCAAATTGATATTTCTGCAGAAATACAAGATACTGGAATGATTTGTCAGCATTCCAGCTTTGTCACAACATTAAGATGTACTTCTGGAATAAACATAATTCGGCATGTTCTGAATACAACAAAACCACTGTCCTTTTAAATATTTCTGTGTCTCTGTATATGTATGGAAAACACTTCATAAAGGTAGCAACAATATTAGTGTGTGGGGGGGTCTTTTTAAGGGAAAACCCCACAAAAAGTAGAAGTACCCCAGAAGTAAAAATATTTGGCAATTTATCCTGACTTCTGGAACGCTGCACACACTGTTTGCTCAGACCTGAGCTACAATTCTGAACAGTCTCCAATTCTTGTTCAGTTTTAACGTCAAGAAACTGATCTTGTATATTTTCCAGGCTATGAAGAAAACCCAAAAAATCATTAGAATGTATATTTAGAATTTTCTGTATGGCTGAATATGCAGATGTGGGATAATAAAATACTTCATAAAGCCTAATATAAATGTTATTGTAAAACAATAACTGCCAGCTTAAGAATGTCAAGATTCCAAATATTAGAGGGGCTTAGAAAGATTAGAATTATCCATGAATCTACCTTATCACTCAAACCACTCTCAGTATAAGTTAGAACATTATTAGGTAGTTTTCTGGTTTGTCTACCTCTCATGTTTGAAGCCTCAAAAGATAATTTACAGCAATCAGCATTTTAGAATATAAATCTTCATCTATTGCAACCTAGAAAGTGTGTACATTAAAACCAAGCTTGTGCTATTAAGCTGGAATAATAATTACTTTTCTGTATTTATCTCCCAGTGTTACCACAGCCAAACAAGAAAAAAAGCAAACACTGAAGCACTCATTTACAGACATTCTCTTTATAATGAGAACAACAATAAAAGCTATTAGATGGCACATAGCTAAAGGAAAAAGCTTTCCCTTTAGGTCAAATATATCAGTACTAGCTTGTAATAATCAAACCAGAAAGATTATTCCTTTAAAATCCTTTAATTCTTGATATCCACAGTTCTAATCCTCAAGTCATTGTTGAAGGCCACTTTAATGTTTGTGTTACACTGTTTAAATTTTGGTGTCAAGACACTTTTCCTAGTACTAAACCACTCATGCTTCACTTCTGTAATTTCTGTCATTTCAGAAGCCCTTAATTTAATTTAAACCTCGTAAAACTAAGGAGGTTTGTCTTCATTTTCTATATGCAAAGGACGAGAAGCACAATACTTGATATTTTGTTTGAACAGCTCATTTCAAAATTTATTATAGGTTGCTATCACACCGAGAATAATAAAGATATATTTTTAATTACTTCTGCTCACAAGAACAGGCTAATACATATTCCATCAATATTATGATCCCCTTGGATGGAGGGAAGCTAAATGCTAACCCAAACAGATTTTAAAGCTATAATTACTTAGTAAACAAGGGAATCGTACTAAATAATTATCCATCGAGTTGATATTAAATTAAACCCCAAGAAGTTTTTCAGCCACTGTGCACTGTGTTTTCCCCTCTTGCTCCAGTGTGCTGCAGTGTCACTGAGCACACCACGATGCAGGTGACACTGCTGTCCCCTCCTGTCCCCTCCCTGGTGAGGAGGCGCACATAAAGGGACAATGCCACTCCAGGCACAGCAGAGGAAGCAGCAAAACGCTGCTTGGAGGATGCACAGCCCAGCTAGAAAGCAACAAACCACGAGGTCACCCAGGCAAGGTCATGCAGGAAGATTATTTCTAATCTGCTTTAAAAATATTATTAGGGCTTTTTGTTATGGTGTCTGTAGAAAGGCTCGCTGCTTGGCTGAATGATAAACACTGCTATCTATAACAGGGGGGGAAAAAAAGAAAGGAAAAGATTTTCCAGCTCTTCTGCTCACTCAGCCATTTAAAAAACTTTTCTTTTACAAGGACTGATGCCCTCCTCTGCCACATTTTGTATTTTACTATTACCAAGGAAGAAGCTCTTAAAAGACCATGCTAGAATAGAAAACTACACACACAACACCACTAAGTTTCTCAGAGCAGTCTTTCAACGAAAGATACAGGCTGTAAAGACTGTAATTCCCTAGAACACAGCTTTCCTCTCCTCTGCATTTCGCCCCCACCCCAAAACACATCCCTAGTGAGCTTTGCCAAATGTGCAGGTATTCCTGCTGAAGGTCTGCCTTCTGCGGTGAAATCAGCTGGTAGGGAGGCAGCATTTAGCACCTCGCAGGGGCAAGAATTCCCCACGTGTCCGGAAAAGCAGAACATCCCCTGGCTCTGAGCACACAGGGAAGTACAGGAGGAAGGGCAGTGCTTTCTGGACCTGATCCAAAACTTCCCAAGTTCCTGACAAGCTTTTCCATCAAGTGCACTGGATTTGCACACAGGAGCAGGGCAGCAGTGTCAGCAGGGCATTTGGGCTGAGCAAAGCATGAGCACTGCAGGCCACACCACGGGGTCTATCCTATCACACCTAGCCAAGTACCTGCTATGGTAAGAACTAAAAAGGATGCTTTTTAAGCTCCTACAAAATTATGCAAGTGTAGAATGATGTTACCATTTTGTATTCTGTGGTGGTTTTTGAATCTTTAATTAGACTACAGAATAGCAAAGATGAATCACACCTTATTAAAAAAAAAAAATAAAATCAAACCTTGCCATTAAGCTCCTTTTGCGTGTTTAGCACACAGACCATTTTGTACCAAAAAAAAAGTACAGCAGTAGACATTGGTTTAATCCATTAAGTAGTTCTAACTTGGTCTATGTTAGAGAAATCTTTAATTCTGATTTTAAATGACTTTGCTTACCTAGCCCAATGCCATCACCCAAACCTGCCCCAGTCTCTCCCGGCCTCAGGACCAAATCCCAGCACAGCCCCTGGCTCAGCCCAGCCCAGCACACGTGGCCAAAGCCTTTCCTCCAGTCACTGCTGTATTTGACAATTATTCCTGCAGTATAAAGCTGCATAAACGGTGTGTTAGCCCAAGTAAAACACATTAATCACAGCTCTGCTGCTTGTCTCTCCCTCCTTTAACACCTCCCACACAACACAGCACCAACCTCTCAAAGGCCAACTGAGCCAAAGCCACTGGGCAGCCCTGGATTTACCTCTAACTAATGGGCATTTGATCAAAACCAGGGATTTACAGCCCAGCTACTACCCATGACACATCTCTCCTCATAATGTCAAAGCCTGGCAGCCTGAAAGAGCTCCCTTCTCCCACCTCAGTGGCAGATGCAGCTGGTGTTGCTTTGTGCTCCAAAGGGTAAACCCATGCCCTGAGAATATGACACCAACAACCAGGGACAGCTCCAGGGCAGAGCCAAATGAACCACCCCATGTATGAGCTGGTGAGTGCTTACATGGACTGCCCAAAGCTTAGGGTGACCCTGAAATAAAGCTGGACCAAGAAACTAAACTGAAGCTCTCACCATCTCACCTTCCCAGTGATAACAGAAGGACAAGCTGAGCAAGCTAGTGAGGCACAGTCCAGCTAGACAAGTACAGGGGAAAGGGAGCAAGGGATTTCCAGAACATTCTAAGGCATCACTGCACAGGTACAGGAATGCACTGTGTGGGGGTCTGTAGGGATGGGTGCTGGATCTGGTGCAACACACACCTCCACTGCACAGCTGCAGCACAGGCTTGCACCAAACCACCTTCCAAACTAAACTATTCCAGGATTTTAGGGTCTAAAATGTGCACTATTGAAATCTAGAAACAATACAAAGATGAGGTGGTAGTGAGCTACCAGACACGTTTCAAATTAAAATTAAACTTGACATATGGGCAAAATGGTTCTGAAATGAAAAGAATTCACGACAGTGAGAAAAAGGGTAAGATTTTTCCTTTATGCAAACGCACTCGACTGCACACGAACAGATGAGAAACAAGTAATTCTGCAGTAAAAAAAGCTGTTGGCTGCGGCAGATCACAAGCTGCACATGAATCAACAATATCACGCTGTTCCTCACTCTCTAAATATATACTATGTTTATATTTATATAGGGCTGTATAAACAGGAAAACAGACTGAAGTAATCCTTCCAACTCTGCTCAGTCCCAGTCCCAGTCCCGCACAGTTTGCAGCCCTGCACTTCAAGAACGAGGAAAGCCAGGCAGGGCCCCGAAGAGCACCACAAAGATAATCAGAGAAAACATGACCTACATAAATCCAGACTGAAAGAAATCTCGATTGTTTAGTCTAAAGAGGAGTCGATGCGCTGGAGGAAGGGGGTGGGATAAGGTAACACAGTTTCAACTGCAGATAATGTGAAAGGAAAAAGGAAAAGCTTTGTTCAGATTCATGTGATTATTAAGTCAGCAACAGCATGCCATCTGACTGCAGAAAGCAAAGCAAAGGTTGAGATTCCGAAATCCTTTTGAATGACAGAGAGTGACTTGGGTAGGTGGGACAGAGGTTTCACAGACTGACCATCAGTGGAGGCCTCTAAAAATGCCTTAGCCAAATACCTGATGCCAATGCCATTAAAGAGATTGCTTCTTGTCCTCAGGCAAGAAACAAACCAGAGTCCTCCTAAAGTCATCTCCAGTCCTATTTTAGTATGATCCTATCATTTCTGCTTGGCTGGAGCTGGCCATGTTATCTAACAGTGTCTGACTGTTTGGTATAACTGCAGACAGGACTTTGCTTGGATGCTCTGCCCTTAAACCCTTTACCTCCAACAGCAACTCTGCTGCCACCCAGGTCATTCATGCCCTGAATCCCAACAAACCCTCATGCACAGAGAGGTTAATGGGTAAAGTCCAAAGCAGAACCCACTGATGTCACACCCTAAACCCCAGAGCACGGTGCTGGCTGGGAAAATGCACTATTGTGCCTTTTGGTTCAGGCCTGGTTTGGTGGAATGATCACAGCTATGAAGGAAATCATGCAGAGACTGAATCTTTATCATAGTCTTAATAAAAAACATTTCAAAGATCTGAATATTCTACCTTTTCCCTTGATTCTTGCATTGATTTGCATGAAAATGGTTGGGGGTTGGGTTTTGACAAGATTCATCTCAGACCAAACCAGTTCAGCTATAGACACACCTGGTTAAGAATTCAGTTTGCTCCAAAGCACCAGATCACTTCTGTGAGGCCTGGTATTTCACAGAAATTATTCCATTCCATTATGAAATACTTCTTAAAAAAAGTTACCATATCAATAAAATCTACACATTGTTTCCCACTAATTATTTAGCTTTAATTAGTAGAAAAGCGTATGATTTGTTAATTCTTTTCACAACCATTATAACTTTAACTCAGTGGCAATTCAAATGAGTGGTAATTCAAAGACTGACATTAACTTCCCCACAGCCTTGATGTGGGATGTGCTTTTTTCCAGCTGTACCTGTACTTTTTTCAGGTGCACTTGACCTTCAAACCCCTTGTTTGGGGATGAATTTCCCAGATTTCGCAGACCACACTCCAAACTCCTCCATGCTGCTTGGGTTGACACAAGCACTCCAAGCAAGATTTACTTTATGCTCTTAATTGGAATACCATAAAAACCCCACTTCCCTCAAAGACACCATTGCCAGTGTCCTATTTCCAAGGCTTTTCTCTTTTTGCCCTAATTCATATAAGACCACCAAGAATATTCCTCTGACCTTTCCCACCCACTTTTACACTTTCATTCTACAGTTGGTGCTTTGTTTTTACCAACTTCTATGTCCCAAGTTCCCCCTGCCTTAAAGAAAAATTCAAGTGTGGGTTAATGTTACCAGGCCTCACATCACACGACTACCAAGTGAGTCAGCACAATAACCAGATGTCTGAGCCCGACTCCAGATAAAAGATCTGTAGAGCCTTATTCAATGAGAGCAGAAAATTCCTCCTTGGCTCTGCTTTTTCATGGCTGAATTACAATCTCACACTATGCAACTCCAATTATCCTGAGGGAATGTATTTTTTTGCCCTTCTTCTGAGAAAGTAATACTAATCTCATCAGTGTTTGTCGTGTCACTCCTGGGGCCTCTGATAGTGTTTTGGGCATTCCATAGAAAACAAAGCACGTCTTATTACCGTGCACTTCAGTTAAAGGCTACCAAGGTAATGACCTTACAATATTCCACCTGTAGTTTTCAGCAGCAGGAAACCCTCATCCTGCAACACAGGGACACCATTTGCGTTTGCACAGCACCTCAAATCACCACATTTAATGGAAATATAGCAAGGACTAAAATTAACTCACAGAAAAACAGAGCATCTCTCCCACCCTGCCACTCCCTCCTTCCACAAACACCACTGCCACGCAGCAGTGCTCTCTGAAGAGCTGCTATGTAGCTAAACCTTTTTTTCTGGGAGGTGATTTGAAAGAACACTGCCATCTAACTTAAAAAGCAAATTAAAATTTTGGTAGGACTGGGAAACAAAAAATCCAGGCCATACTTCAAAAAAGCTCACAACAAAACAAAACATGCAGAAAGGTGAATACAACAGCCTTGATTTTTGCTTTATTCACTGACTACAAAAAAGTTTCAAGCTGGAGATGAGATTATTTCATCTTTGTATCTAAAAATATAACCCCTACTCTAATGGAAGACTTTTTATCCTGGATGTAATGGTAGCACACGTGTTAGTTTAAAGGCAGACAAGCCATAGGCACTTAAGACTCCTTGTAAAACTTCTAAAGAATATTTCCTTAACCTACATCCGAGTCTGAAACATTCTTGAAATATTTCCCTGACTAGAGGAGAAAATGTAACCTCTTAGCCAGTTGTGCCAGTGAGAATGAACCAGATCTTTAAGCACAGGAGCACCACAACACAGCCCTGGGTCACCCCACTGAGAAGTTCACAGGTGATTAGGATAAGCCTGCAACAGGTGTTCAGGTTTCAACTCTAAATCTGCTCTTAAAACACTTGGAAAAAAATGTTCCTGCTTTCCATGTCTTGAAAGAAGTTCCCTCTCTATGCCAAAAGTAAGCTCCATTCTTAGGCCAAAATAGCTCCTTAGCACAAGTTACAAAAGCAGTGTGAAAAACAAATACCATTCTGGGAAGCATCTCATTCATTTAATTTGTATACACATTTTGCCTCAAACTTCAAAGGGAAAACAAACAAAAAGTCCCGGGCATTCTAGACTACCATGTTATTGTGCCAGAAAAATTGACAACTTAATTTGTCTACATTTAGTATGTGGGAAGAGGCACATTTTAGTGGAGCCTAAAAATAAAGCTTCAACCTTAAATTAAAGAGACAAGTAATTTCCCATTAGCTACAACAGCTTCTCCGGAGAAGTCTGTCAAACAATTTTGTGAGTCAACTTAGCCCTTTTTATAGTTACAGCTGGAGGTGAAGGGGCCATTCCAGTCCATGCAGCCTGACCTGCTGTACATCAACACTGCGTTGGATGACACCTGCTTTGAGGCCAGTGATCCATGGTGAGCCATGGCCAAACTCCTTGCCTTGACAGAAAGGTTCAGAGGGCTGGGGGACACCATGTCCTTTGGTACTCACCCTCCTGCTTACACACCTGGCCATCAGTCCCCTTTCTGTCTGCCCAGGGAAGGATGGTTTGGGCCCTTCCCTGTAGCTGCAGAAAGCTAGGGCTGATCTGTCATTTCTGAGGTCTGAAGTTTCTCATTCTCCCATTTCATATCAGCTTCACTTAATAAGCCTTTTCTTCCTAGCTGTAAAGCTGAGCATCTGACTGAACCAGAATACATTATGTCTGAATACAGCCAGGATCAGGATAGATAATTCTGCATTACTCCCTGCCCTCATTATTTACCACTTTGGTAATCTTTGAGTCATTTGCAAATTTTACCACAGTTCCATGTACTTCAGATCAATGATGGAACCGTTAAATGGTGTCAGGCACAGTGCTGATCCCTATGGAGCTGCACTCTATTATTATGACTAATTTTTTAGGTTTGTCAGTTGGCCAGTTCTTAATCCTTTTAACTTGTGCTTCACTGATACAGGGCAGTGCTATTTTTCAAACTGGAATGTCATGCAATGTGAAGAACTGTCTTTCTAAAAGGGCTGTTACAGCTACACCTTCACCTTTGTCAGCCAAACCTTTGAACTTCTTTAAATACTGAAATTAAGCTTGCTCATGATTCATTTCCTGTAAAGCTGCACATACTGAGAATCACATGCCTATTGCTTATTTCTTTGCAAATGAGTCTTTTTGAAAGATTCCCTGTATCCTTCCCAGCGCTGATGTCTGGATGTTCAATCTGCAGTTATTTCAAGTCCCTCCATGTCTGTCTCCAGAACAGAAGATTTGTGAACCAAAACAGACATAGAGAGACTTGGAATTAACCATGAATCGAATATCTGATCTTGCCATGACCTCTCCGGAACAGAAACAGACACAGTAAGAGAGTTCATGGTACAAATGTTGATGCATTAACACAGTTAATGACTTTTTTTTTTATTTTTTAGTCTTAGAATATTAGGATACAGAAAAATGTCTTTCATGTTTACATCTCCTGTAGACAAAGCAGGTTCCCTTCTCCTTCTGACCAAAAGTTTTGGACTCTGCCTACATAGAGGCAACTACAGGATTTTAACATCCTTTAGATACCTTTAGACAGGAGATTGTGGTAACTTGGCAACAATTCCTGTAAGAATCTGAATGCTCCTCATTTTTCTGAACTTCAGATGCTGAACAGCATTCAAAAACTGCCCTTCAGCACCATTCACACATTTCTTGCCCCTGTATTCCACCTTACAGTGCTGTGACAATCCCAGTGAAGAGAACCTCATACGAGGCAGGAAGGTGGCACTCAGACAAAGTCCCCAAATCAAACATGTTGCCTAGGGACCATCCAAAGGGTTGTGCATGTGCCAAGACTCCAGCAATATGGCTCAAGCAATCTTCCCCCCTATAAAGAACCCCAAAGTGAGACACAGGAGCCCATTTAGTGCTGCTCTGTGTCTCTGAGCATGGGTATAGCCAAGACAGTGATCCTGTGACAGTACCTGTGACCCACCCCCAGCCCATAAATCCAGCAGGGACAGAGCCAAGGCTCTTGTCTTGCCATCTCTCCCAGAGAACTACACATACCTCCTGCTCAGCAAGAGAACAGCTCAAAGAGTTTTCTGGCAAAACATTCCTAAGGATGGAAAGAAAAAATACCATGGAGCTACCCACATATGATTAATTGGATTGATTCTAATAGTAACAAACAAGTTTTCACTCCCCAGGGCTGTTGCTTTTTTAAACAAACACCCCAAAAGAAGCCAACCCTCTCAACCCTGCGTTGCACCTTCCTGCCCTATAATCAATCCTCGCATAGACTGCAACTCCCCGTGAGTGAAGGCAGCAGACTGAGCCTGTGTAATTACCCATTTGATCTCATTAAGACACTGGATTCTAAATTACAAGGCTGAGGGCTGTGCACTGGTTCACTGCCACGCACACAGGTACTACTCAAGCAACCTCAGCCTGAAAAGCTTCCCACACTCTAGTTCAGCTCCTCTAAAACAGGTATGTACTCCTTAACATACTGCATTGCAATAATAGAACTGTTATGCACAACTTCATGGCTTTTAACAAGGTTAATGCAGAGAACAATACAGACTAAACCTCTAGGAATGTAAAATGCCCAACTAGAAAATTTCTTTTTTAATTTCATTAAAGCATGTTACTGTATAGGTATCAATTTGACAGGAACATATAATACGTGTGTGTGAGTTAAACCTAATTTTGCAGAGATTTAAGAGCTTGATTTTTCATAAGTGAACATCAAAACCTCTATATAAAAATTTATAATGAAAATTATAACAGCATAACTCATTACAACACTGAAGCTCAGAGAAAAACATTCAACACCACAGAAGTGTACAAGAAACTGTCACAGGAGAATTGGGCACACATTCTGCTAACAGAATTAGTGACATATCAATTTACAATCCCAAAGAAATCTGGTTATTTATCTCAGCTCCTCAGGAAAAAAAAGCTTCATTCTTAAAAAACTATGCTTGTGCTACCACAACTTCCAGATAAACATCACTCTTAATCCTGTTATGCTCTTTTATATCATTTGCTTCTTTGCTACCTCATTAATAGACACTGATATTATTCTACTATTTATATACATGTCAGAATTATTAATCATAAATAATCTATTTACTCTTTATTTTTTTTGTGCTAACTTCAAAATATTTGTGCAAATTGAGTATTATCTGAAGTGCAAAAGACAGGTAGATCAGTCAGCAAAGAGCCAGGAAAATTTTGCACCAGGTTTCCAAACTGTGGGTTCCACCCTGGCCAGCCGCCTCTGTAAGGGGAAGGAGCGAGCTTGAAGCACTTGGAACTTTACTCTTTGGATCAAAGGACTTTCAAAGAAGTTAAACAGGGAGAAAAGCAGGTGAGATGAGGGAATTCAGTTGCCTTCAGCTCTAGGTTTTACTACAAATAACAACTCCATGGCTGGAGAAACACCAAGATGGAGCAATGAGGTGGGTCAGCTCCTCCCTGTTTGTATCAGCTCGAGCTGCTCCAGCATCTTATTGTTCTGGATAATCCAAAATGTATCCTTGGAAAAACACCCTCCAGTAGATGCTGCCAGCAATGGAAGAATGACCAACCAGGACAGAAAAATTCTTTTACAAATTAAAAATCAAACTTTCTTGGCAACAAACAGTATTCTTGGCAACCACAGCTACCTGCACATCCAAGAGGAGCCCAGGAAGTGGTACCACTGCTCTGCCTCTGAGGAGGTCTAAGAGAAACTGTCATGGGGGGCAGGATGATGGGGTCAGTGTTGGAATCACAAGGGGAGAGGTTAATCTTGACTTTTACTGTAATTAAGCTTTTTTTTTTTTTGCATGAAAGGAAAAAGTAAAAATTCCTAATAGTGTGAAGTGAATCAAATATCATCTTCAAGTTACCCCTTTTTTGTTTCATTTGGAGATCACCTCATCACTTCTAATAAATATTATGAGGAAAAGGGCATTTGAAATCAAGGAGTAAAATATTTTACTCATGAAACAATTATTAACCATAGAAATAATATTAAAGATCCCATTCTTTCCTCAGAAAGCACTATCCAAACTGAATGGAGGCAGGAAGTATGCAAATACACTTGTGTCTTTAAAACAGCCCGAGAGGCACCTTGTGGTTCACAGGGGACAAATAAGTTCAAGGAGTCTTTGGCATCCAGTGTTAAACAGTGAGTGAGAATTTATGTTCATTAGCAGCTTGAACAACAAACTGTCTTACTGCACTGGGCAAACCTAACTAGCTTTATATATATATATATATATATATATTTATCTAACTTTGTATGAATTGCTGGAGCAAAGAAAGGATTTGTTTAAAATAAACATCAGAAGCTGAATAAGGTGTAAAGTAAAAGCAACATTAAAATACAAACTTACCAGTTTAGTTAGTAGAAAGGTTAACAGAGCAAAACATATTATCACCAGAATTCAAATACAAATATGTAAATATCAGCTAACATGGATCACTGCCAATATTTAGTGAAAGAATATCCAAATAGTCTAGTATGATACCATGCTATATGTGCAGCTTTGGCAAAAACAAAGTCAAAGTTAAGGAGAGCACCTTGGTGGAATTGAAATGCTTTGATCTCACAACTAGGTCTGAAATGCAGAAACCATAACAGGATTTATGACCCATATAAGATTTCAGCTCTTTTTGTACCAAGAATAATATTCATTTCTCTATTAACGAAACAGCAGCACAGTACAATTGACAAGCATAAAATTCTTCAGAAAAGTATTAGTGAGAGTGCTAAAAGAAGGAAGAAATGGAGAAAAATAAAGCTTTATGAATTCTCCTAAACAAGTCCACTATGTATACTATACAGTCAGTAAGTGACTTCCAGTCCCACTTTGGCTCACAATCTGTCCTTCATTCATGGAGGGGAACCAGGTATTTGTAAAGGAAATTTATCTGGGACCAGCAATGCAGGAAATAACTTCACCAGGGTTTGCCTACAGTTTGCTAGGACCAACTTGAAATTCTCTGCATCCAGTATTAGCTGCTTTGGAGCACACCACCACAGCATCCTCCTCCAAGAGAGGACAGAAACTAACCCTCAAGGAGCTCCACAAGCACTGTTGCCCCCACCAGAGTCACAGGAACACAAGCAAGGGGATTTGAGCCCTGGCTCGACCAACCTGGAGCAGCTGGAGGCAGCTGGAAACAGCTGGAAGCAAACAGCTGGAAGCAGCCACCTCAGAGAGCAGCCAGAGCCCTGAGCCCAAGGAAGGTGGCACATACACAGTCCCATCAAGTCTCACAAAGTCAAGTGGGATTTACAGTCAAATCTGTGACAATTCTCCCTCTCCACTTCCACAGCACAATTTTTCAAAAAGCTGATTGATACTCCACCAAACACAGCCAGGTTTTAGGACATTTCCCAACACCGCATTGTTCACCAGCTTGGCCAGTCAAGCACCAAATAAAAAGGCTTTTTCACCGAACAAAGCCCCAATTTCCCACAAATACCCCCCCCTTCAGCCCCAGAGCTGTTCTCCAGGGTGCAGGATCCTCACAAGAAGGCTCTGCCCAGGAAAGGCAGAGCTGTGCCCAGGATGGCTCCCTGCTCTCCATGTGCCCTTGCCAGTGGCACACGCTGCCATCTGCCCAGCAGCCCCGAGCTGAGCAGAGCAGGGAGGGCACTAAAGGAAATGTCACAGGCAGGACAGACACTGCAAACAGCACCCCACAGTCAGCAAGGAAGCACAGAGCATATGGATTCCAGGGCGTTATACACCTCTCCCTGCTTTAATACAAATGGGAAATGGAATGCAGAATTTTAGCTGGAGTGTATGCTGAAAGCTTATTCTATAAAAATGTCTTTAAAATACTAATGTGCTCACACTTCATCCCTCCCCCCCTCTTTTTTTTTTACTAATTCAGACATCTAAATAGAGAATTGAAAATTTGGGCACATTTGTCCCTGTCTTTGACAGATACTGTAATAGATAACAGTTCATTTATTGAGCCAAATATTACTTAACATTATAATAATACTGTACATTATTGCTATTCTTCATTTTATTTAACAGTTTGGGATGTATAAGCCAAAAGAGCCTGGGATAAAACCTGAAAAATTATTAAAAATAGAGGAGAGAGTTAGGCAATGTCTTACTTGTTAATTTTATCTTCCCATTTTTGTTATGCCTGGCAGACGATGGGTTTATACTTCCTCATATCATAAAATCCTATTACAGGAATTTCTCCAGTGAACCATAATTTCTCCTCCTTAACATTTCCCACACTGCCTTCCTAAAAGTCAGAAGAGGAGAAAACACAAACTGTGCTCTCCTTGTCCTACAGAATGTCCATCCTGTTATGCCCGTGGAGCAGAGACTGCAGAGGAGACCTGGAGCCCAGTGGAATGGCATGGAGTGATGCTTTCCCTAACTAGGTGGGAAAGATCAAGATCTGCCTTATTTTTTTCAAAGACGCTTTTCACCATCTGTGCTCATGACAGTTTTATTCTGGGCCAACAAATGGCCTTTTCTGAAATGCAAAATTAAGTTGCAATGTGGTGGTAAAGTAGACTGAAGAACAGACACTTCTTCCAAAACCACCATCTTACACTAAGTATTCTTTTGTAGCATGAATCAATATAGATGGTTGTCAGAGGAATGAAACACCAAGCAGCTACATAAAGACAGGTAGATGACCACATGGGGACATAAGTGTGGCTGAAGCTTTGTATATTTGCTGCAAGAGAATTAATTAAAAAAAAATAAAAATAAAAAAGAAGAAAATATTTGGACATACATTCAAGGAGAGAAATACAAATGTAGCAGTTCAGTGGAGGGGAGGAAATCATAATGATATTTATCACATCTCAGTGCTAAGAGACAATCATTTTCTCAAAAAAGTGGACTTAAAACTCCCTCTACAACTACCCTGAATATTTATCTACTTTGCACTCCACAGCATTTTGCTATGTACTTATTGGTTCATATTGCAGTGTTCTAATAAAGGGAATTGTAACAATTTCCATTTCCAGCCAGCACCAAATAAAACTCCCATTGCTGTGTCCCTCTCCATCTTTATAGCTTGTATAACCCCAAACAACTTTCTATTCATAGAAAATCTGTATTAAATCCTTATAGAAGAAAAAATTTAAACAGAAGCCCCATATTTCCAAACGATGCATTTGAAATATTCTTTTTATTTTCATGTGCAGACTTAAGCTTAGAGCATTCTGTCTCTCTAGCAGGAAGAGAGATTATCACTATCACTTAAATCACCACAAGAAATACTGTTCCAATTCTACCAAGGTGTTAGTGATGTTATCAGCTTCCACAAGAAAAAGAAAATTCAGGGCTGGAGTTTGGCAAGGTTCAAAATATAGGTTTCCACACTTAAATCTTAGTTTAAAGCTTACAGACTTGATTCGGCATTGATTAATGGAACCGACTGTGCTTCAACTCCGGGCTAAATCACAGTTAAAAGGCAGATGAGAAGATACAGTTATGCTGATGTTTCCGAAATAGAAGCATTTGAATAGCTATCAAACATCTTATTCGACTTTATCAGATACAGGAATATTTGTGAGGATGAAAAACAATCCGTAAGAAGGAAAACAAGCTGAAGGATAAGATGTTACATTTCTCTGACATATGATTGCGTAGCACTATTTGCCAGTACTTTCCTGTCATTAACACAATCTCTTTTTCATCAGAATATGAATTTTTTATTATGAATGTCTTTATGTAACACTAATCTTTCTAGTATGACCTGAGGGAATGTCCTATAATAATATTCGAAATCTTCATTTGTTTCTTCAGTCAGCGATTCAAAGTTGATGTCCTGGTTTAAACAGAATTAAATGACTAAAAAAAAAAATGATGGGCATTCTGCCATGGCCTTTTACCTGCCCCTACATTACATCACGGGGGGAGCCCCAGCCCTTGAGGGGGTGCTTCTTTCTAAAGGCTGCAGAGCAGTAAAAGCCTCAAGAGGCAACAGAAGCACTCCTGTACTAGAAACATTAGGTGCAGACTCTGGAATCAGCCTCTGTTCAATAACAGCAGCCACAGCAAAGACTTTCACCCCTGTCATACCCAAACCATGCCATGTAAGCACCATTCCTCCTGCTCCCTTCCAGTGAAACAAAGCAACCCGAGAGTGCACCCACAGCTGGCTCCACTCTGCAGTCAGGGTGCAGCCCATGGCTGCTGTGTGAGGAGCTCTGGAAAACCAGAGGGACAGAGAGTATGAGTGCCCCTCCCAGCTCTTGATAAAACAGGGCAAGATGATGTGCCCCCCTCTCTCAGCACTAACCTGGTCTCTTCACGTTTCCACCAACCCCACCTGCTGTGTAGTCTTTAGAGCAGTGTGATAGTCCCAGACTGCCTTGTAAATCACCAAGTCAGCCTGGCCCCCAAAAGCTGTGCACATGCAAGGGTTAAAGGACTTTTAAGATTTTTAAGTCATACTTCCCATTGGCTAATCATTACTCAGCTTGAACTCCTGATGGTGAACTCCTTGACACTAATGAGCCCACATCTGGCTCCTCTAACTCAAAATTACTTTGCTCCATGAGCTGCTTTTATTAGCAGAGCAATGACCATAATGAATTTTTGACAAGGGAGGGCTATTCAGCACAAATCAACTTAAGCAATTCTTCCATCAAGTTTAACTGTGTTGTGTTAGAGGAAGCAATTGATTGCTGCTCTAAAGCTGTGCCTCCCCAAGCTGATTTCTTATCACACATGACCCAAACCAAGCAAACAAACCTCCCCCTCGCTGCCTGGGAATAGCCAGGTCTACCTGTTACCCAGAACGCTGAACAAACCCTTCTGTTTCCCTGGAACTCACAAGATCAGCTTAGAAACCAGACCAATTCAATGAAACAAAACTATAAGCACTAAAAGCAACCGTGACCTACAGATGTAAGGATACTTAGTGGTCCTAATTCAAATGTACTCTACTGGAAAGTGCTCATGGAAGCCCAAGTGCTTCTTTTTCCCCCAAAGTGCTGCAATGATCTGCCAGCTGGCTGGAGAGGATCTTCCCTCCTCTGTGTGCAGTTTTTAGCAGTACTCACATGAACAAAATGGAGAGAGCAGAGCAAAAGATCCTGTGCTTAAATATGTAATATATTCAGTCAAGGCTCGAGAAAGATGATTAACCTTATGATCACTGACAAAGCTCCAAAGCTGATGATTTCTCTTGGCTGTTTGGTTCAAGTCACCACAAAAGAGGTTGTAACACATTGTTTTTATCAGTTTCAAGATGGTTTTAACCACAGATAGAGTTTCTGTGTTTTATACACTTAACAGCAAACGGAGTAATACACAGGCACAGGGAAAAAAAACCCACAAGCTGTATGTCTTGTTTTGTGTGAAACCTGGTCTGCAGTATGCCCTGCCTGCCAAGGAGAATAAGAAAAAGCCTCTCTAAATTCACCTGCAGCTTCTGGTCTCAAAATAAACCCATCTCCTGCTCATCTTAATAATTTTAGACTCCCCTTTACACCCCAGCTGTAAAGCACAGGATGGTGATGACACTTCAACTCCAAGGTACACATACAAACTCAAGAAGCAGAACACCAGGTGAAATTTATGGGTCAGATATGTCAAAATACCTTATGAAAAATTGTTTCATCTTACTAATAATCTCTGAAAGCTCATAGAGGTTGTCACATCTTCTCTAAATTCAAGCCACGATGCTGATCTGAATATTTATTTACATATACATACACACATATTGCATATTATATGTGCAGATGCTGAAATATGTTTGTGTAAAATGCAACTTGTAAACCCCCAAGACTCAAATACTGCTGATGCCTGACACTTGACAAGGTCTGAACCAGGAAAAATAAAGGATTTCACAATTTATTTCAAGAGCATTGCACAAGATGCCTGAATTTAAAAAGTCCTGGTTACCAAATAGGCAGCTGACAGTTATTTCTTGTGTAATGTATTTCAGAAATAACCTAACACGATCACAGTATCTCCAAACCTCACATTCTCATTAAGAAGTGAGCAGGTGGGTTTCAGAGTACATGAAAGCATCGTGCTCCTAGTAGAGGTAACCTTTTTTGTCCTCATTAGGATGAGTGATGACAGCAGTGGAAAAAAAAAATGAAGCATTTTCTCCTTTCTTTTTCCTTCCTTTTCCCAGTATAGTAACAATAACCAGCAGAGAGGATTCTGTGCAGCAGATGAATAGATCTGCACCGGTTTCACAGTTTAGTTTATTAGCCAAGAAGGATCCCAGGAATTTCTACCTTGTGTTTGACTCAGGCTGACATAAAAAGAAAATGCTGCTTGCTATTGCAGCATTTGATCCAAGATTCTTCTTTCATCTCCTTCTAACTTTGCATTTTGCCTTTTCTTCTGTCGTTCTTTCCAAGATACTGCAGGATACAAATCAAACAGCATTCCACCAGAAGGGCAACAACTGCAAGATTAATAGAACACACCAACAGCTGTATGGCAAAAGACAGCAACTCAAGTTAGGAACGACCACCCGTGTGTAAAATCAGCTGGACACTTCAAAGTGAAATTGTACTGAAATCTGAACACCTGGTAATTAAACTAAAACCCCTTAGAATTTAGAGTGAGAATTGCAACCTTTTCCATGACAACTCATGTTATCAGAGGTAAATAAATTGACACACACACAAATGTGCCCCCCTGACCTTTCTGTCTTTCACACTACTCACCACACACACTCCCCCCTTCTCAGGGAGGGTGGACACTGGAAGGGCCGTGCCCATGTGGCCACTGTCAGGCTTACTGGGTCACTCTGCTCTGGTAGAAGCCAAGAATATTACCTAAGAGTTTGCATGAGGAGAAAGAAAGCTAACTCCAGACTGCCTTAAAGGTTAGAGCCTAGGGGTTCTCTGATTTGCTCCAGCCATGCCTACAGCAGTGGAAGGAGGAGAGAGCAGTACAGAGCAGCTGGGTCAGGCTCCCAGATCCTCCAAGAACAGAGAGAAACAGCCCATTGCATTTCCATCCATCATTATTTAATTCAGTCTTCCCCCTCCCAGTTTTCCTGCAAGCAGTAGGCTGAAAGATCATGTAGCAATGTATGTGCTGCTGCAAAGCTTGCAGAAATAAAGGATAGCCAGAATCCAAACAGATGAGCCCCAAAATCAGCAAGAACCCAACCATGTTAGTGAACAATTGCACCTGAGACGTAAAGTTAAACTTTTGTTTAGAAATGTCTTTGATTCACAAATAGCATTGCACCTTCAAGAACTCAAAAGGTATGACAATAACAAGAGGTCTAAGACATGCCCCAAAACTGAGGCTGTAGGTACTGCCATAGGAAAAGAGAACAAGCATGGTTCAATGTCTTGACAATAATGTATCTGACATTTTCTACCCTGCAGCATATTATAAGCAAGGAAAAGTAAGAAGTAGGTTTCTTAATGTTGAAGTACAATTCCTGTACAAAAATTCTCATAAGACTTATTTTAGTTTTGAAAAAGACACAATTTGTTTTCAATTTGAATTTAAAAAAAAAGAAAGCTCTCATTTTGTTTACAAACAGCAGTGACAAAAGCAAACATTTGCAAAGTAACTGTGCATAGGAAAACAAAATAGGTACTAGCATTCATTCCTACTAATACAGAATGCTAAGTAGGTTGCTGGAAATTAATCTAAAAATATTAATTACATTCAGTCACAGGACCATAAAATTAAGCAGCCTAATGTATCCTCTCTTGAAAAACACACTTGAACATCCTTCCCTGGTGAGCAGTGGCCTAAGCCATGAGCTTCTGTGGAATTCCAACATGCACACTCCCACGCCCAGGGCTGCAATGGCAATGGAACAGTGGCCTAAGCCATCAGGTTCTGTGCAATTCCAACATGCACAGTCCCATCTCCAGGGCTGCAATGGCAATGGAGCAGTGGCCTAAGCCATGAGCTTCTGTGCAATTCCAACATGCACACTCCCACCCCCAGGGCTGCAGTGGCAGTGGCAGCACTCAGTCAGCAGCTCAGGCACTCAGCAGCTCAGCTGCACCAGCCCTTCCCTCCATCTCCGGGCAGTTCAGCACCCCTCCTTCAGCTCACGATATTGATGGGTATAAAAGGAAACAACCAGCACAGCAGAGTTCCATAGATCTCGTTCAGAAACATGGGGGAGGTTTGGCAATTTATTTTTTCATGCTGCAGCTACTGCTTCAGATAGTCATAGGGCTGAACTCCAATTTCTCCCTGAGAGAAGCAGAGAGTACGAAGAACAGAGAGAACAGCATATCTATCTTTCGCTGCCCTCACCCACAGGCAGGAGGCTTTGAGGGAGAGCGTGGAGACATGACAGTAGTTTTGCATCCTCACAGATTTTAAGTAGGAGAGGCCACTGTGCTTTCCTTGAACCATCACATTTCTGGAACAGCCCACCTGCCTGAGGTGGCTCCACAGCACAAGGTATGTCCAAGGGTGTGGTATGGCAGGAACATCACAGCACTCTCTCTTCTGATGGGAGAGGTAAAAGTCTTTATCAAGTACTGCTTCTGAACTTACCTGCCATCCACTTTCACCCCTTCCCTGCCTTTCATCTATTTTTGGCTGAGTATATCAATTTTCTACCCTAATAAATAAGAGTATTTCATGAGTTACACAGTTACTGGAATCCAGAGTTTAACTAACATCATTTCAGGTCTTGAAAAGCCAGTGAAGCTCTTGGTAACCTTTCCTTTTATATTTACCACATTATACAAAGTTCAAAACATCGAAGCTGGAGCTTGAAGTTCAAGGTTGCAACCCATCTTTAATCTTCTATTAACATTACAGGAGAGCAGTTCTGCAACATTATGATCCTTTAATTATGAAAAATTGGAGATTATTAGCATGGCCATATTTCACAGATAAGGCTGTGCTTTTACTTCAGCAAGCATAATCAATAGTTTTTTTTGTAAAATTTGGTTTGCTAAATCCACTGGAGTGAAAGAACTCGGTAATTCCTTGCTAAACCGACTTTTACAGCTTCCCAGCTGTCTAGTTCTCTACATTTGTCATGACAGACAAAGTTAAATTAAAAATTCTAAACCATCACCCTAGGGCAAAACTTGATAGAGAAGTGTAGAGCAATATTCTTTAAAACCAGTAACAGAATCTATCCTAACAGTACAGAGAAAACACACTGTAATTTTTCTGTGTGCATTTGATTCCCTACTCCTTTCTAATGGATGTGACTTTCATGAAATCTAATCACAGCTCACCACTCAAATGGGTGTCTCGCACTGTTCCTGTTTTGAATAGTCCGATTGGTCACAACAAGGGAATCTCGTATGCATCAAGGCACGTGTTTAGGCACAGAGGTTGGATGTCACATCTGTGATTGATACTGTTTGTTTTGTGCTCTGCTTTTCAATAACTCTTCACTTCAAGCAGCATTTTGCTTCTAAACAGGAGTGGGTGTAAGGACACTCAGCATAATGGAATGGGCCAGGTTTAATTCCCTTAATCACTTGGTCAGGGCAACAGAATTAACTGGCCACATCTGTTCCCTGCGAGCACACATGCTTCCTTTTCCCTCTTATGCAATAAAGGAGTGTGGGGTCATGATGCCACATCTAGCCTGCCTTTTCCTCCCCAGCTGAATCCACAGAGAACACTCACAGGCTGACTGGGGAGCAACCCAGACTGATCTCGGACGACAAAAGACTTTTGATGTGGCAAAACCAGCTCCATCTTGAGCCTCAGGTGCAACTTTTTTATAGAATACACTGTATGTGCCCAAAGGGAAAAGCAGAGCTCTTGTGGAAACAGGTAAACAAAAAAGCACCCTAAAACCTTGACATGAAATGGTTTCTTAATAAAGATGTTCTTGATAGCCCTCTGAAAATGGAGTTTAACTGCACTCCTAGTTAGGGTGATCTGTTCAAGATGATGTGATCTGGTAAAGAGGATGTTCAACATCATTAGTCACACTGCCAGAGCGCTCTGGAGAGCTGCTCAGCAAAGGCCAGGGAGGGTTAGAGCCAGAGAAAATTTGAAAAGGTATCATTTAGAATGGCAATTAATTGAGCCCCTCCGGTTTGTGTTTCTGGCTGCTGGAAGCCCCATGATGGAGGTCAATTGCTCCCAGCCCCTGGTGCTCACAAAATGGTGATTATCAGGGTGCTCAGTCTCCGTTGGGCGCCACCCACGCTCACCTCCTTTGGCATTTGGATCAATTATGCTTGCTTAGGGTTGAACACACAGACAAACACTAAGTTCAGAAAAAAACCCAAAACAACAGAGTTCGTGCTGGGAAACAAACACTGAATCACCAAAAGGGCAAGGGAGGAGTCACCAACAGCCAGGTAAGTACAGGGAACACAACAGCAGTAACAGACAGGGAGCTTCTACAAAGGGACAAAACCCATTAATTTACTGGAACAGCTGCACTGTTTTCTGCTATCAGAAATAAACTAGTTTGGGAGAGAAAGAAAACAGCTTTCTCCTCTAAGGCCAAGGACAAGCAGGATGCTACGTTTCAGCAAGAAGCTGTTCTCTGCAACAGGTACCATAAAAGATACTGGATGCAGAAGGAGAGATGGCCAGGAAAACTACAGGTCAGCTGACAGCTGGAGGATGAGGGAGAACTCATTTCACTAAAAACCGAGTAAGAGTCTTTCTCCTCATTTATACCCTTTGTGGCAACACGTGCATTGTTTTGTTTGGACACCGTGCCTGCTTTCAGTTAGCACTTGTCCTCTGCCCGACCTGAGCTAAGGGTCATTTGAAGATAGCAGGTTAAACACAAAATAATCCCCTCTCAAGGCTGTGGCAGCCCATGGAACGAGGCAGGAGGTAAGACAGCTCGTAACTCCCTAGCACAGGATATTGCAGAGGGTAAACCAGGAAAACAGAGGCTGAGCAGCAGCCCTGGAGGGGTGCTGGCATCCCTGGGGACAGGGAGCAGCCTGTGCAGCCTGGAGGGCAGGGTGAAAGCACAGCATCTGGCACAGCTGTGCCCCACATCCCTCGGGAGCCTCTTTTACCTCGCCATCCTCCTGGGCAGCGCAGGACAGCAGCGCTCCGAGCCCCTCTGGGAACCTCGGGTTTTACCGCCGCAGCAAATAATAAAGAAGTGCAAATGAGGACGGTAATATTGCTTGTTTTACATGCAGAAGGTCAGGGAGCATGAATTAGTCCCTCTCCTGTGTAGGCTGGCTGGCTGGGAAGGGCACAGACTCCAAAGGACACTGTTCCCTCTCCGTAAGGAGCTGAGCAGGGACACGTGGGGCTGGGATTCTGCCTGCTCTGGTGCAGGAGCCGCTAACAGTGCAGGAGGAAAGAATCAACCACTGTCTGCAGATAAGCAACATATTATTTCTCCAGGGAGCAAGCGGCGGAACCAGGAGGCAACAGCTGCTTCCACTGCCACTATTTCTGCCTTGGACTGCTCCCACTACACACGCTGCCTTACTACGGCTTGAAAGGAGTTGCCTCTATTTATAAATACAGAGAGATAAATAGCTATGTCTGAGTGCGTGTGTGCATCTGGTTGTAATGCAAGAGTAAGGAGAAAATATCCTTCCCACGCACATTAATGCAAATGTAAAGAGAAAATATCCTTCCTACAGATATTTATTTTAAACTGTGTGTGCTAGCATATTTTTATTTTAGAAAACTGATTACTTCATCATTGGATTGTGTCCTTACTGCACTTAGCAGTTTGGGGGAAAAAAAAAGTATGAATCCAAATGTAACTCACAGGACAAACAAGTATTTATTTGAATTTTTAAACAGCTTGGCAATTTTTCTTCTCCATTTCCTGCAATAATATAAAGCATGTTAAATGGAAAAATGTGTTACGAATGCAAATCCTCTGTAAGTGAAAGCGTATAGAAAAAGAATAAAGCTACTGAGCAAATGCTCAAATAATTTTTTCTCCCAGCACAACTGGAAAGTAATGCTGCCAAACAGTAAACACACCTGCAAAACCAGATTTAGGGAATAAGTTAAATCCTCTGACCTGTATATTTTTTGCCAATTGATCTATTTTTAAGCCAGTGAACACTTAAACATAGTGCTTGCAACAAGGATTTTTCATAACTGGAATTTTTAGAAACATTTGCCATGCTATCCTGACGTGTGCCTAAGAGAGTGGTACGTTTAAGAGCGTTCAGCCATCATATAATTACAGCCAGTGTATACAACAACCATTTAACGATGCAGCTAAGCCAATTTAGGACAATATGCTCATCCACTAAGCTATTACAGCTTAGAATGACATTCTTAGCCACTTTAAAGTTCAACTTACCATTAATTGTTTAACACTAATAGAGTTCTGAATAAATAAAGTCAACAAATTAGAATGCTATAGTTAATTGTAATTAATGTGGCTGTGTGCAAACCCCTACTTTCATAAGGAATAAGATGGCAAAGAAGATAGCTTTGTGTTTGCCTAATGAAGTTTGAATTCTTCTACTGCAAAACAACTACTTAGTGCTACCATCTTCACTCAAATAAAAAATGCTCAGATTAAAATTAACAGTTAACAAAGAAGGACCAAAATTTTGTAGGAAAAAACACTATTACAGTCACAGCAAGGACGTCTGCATTGTAAGCCTTTCCACATATGTCTGTACACACAAACATATATATCTCTATAGAGGAAAGGCAACACACCTTCTCAAGAACCCTGATTTATAAGGTTTCTGGCTGCAGTTTATTGTCTTATTTTCCCCAGTCTGTGTTCTAGTTCTTTCTCTCAAGTTCCTACATTCAACTCAGATCTGTGAGGGAAAAGCGAAACAAAACAACCCACAACAAAACAAAATCAAAGCCAAATAATACAAAGGATTTTCATCTTTATCTATCTGCCTGTATGTCTTGGTTATATAATCGCAGCTGTAATCTCTAGTAACTGCAGACTCAATCAGATAGCACAATAATGCTGGGGAAGATCTCTCCAAGCTGTGATATGTCAGAATCTAAACCGACTGTTAGAGCTTCAGAAAGTTCCCATCAAATGACCAGATGGGGATGCAATCATCCAAATCTTCTACAACAGAAAGTGTAGTGAGACCATGAAACATTAGCTTCTTGATCATCTGTCTCATAAATACTGGGAAGGAAAGACAAAAGAGGAACTTTTTCTCATGTGTCTCAAAAATTATGCCTAAGAGACTGTACAGAAAAATAGGCTTTTTGTCAAATAATGAGTACTTGTGTGAGGCCATATTTGCCATGTTCTTAGATATAACACCAGGTGTTTGACCATCCCCTGCTAAACATCCCTAAGACTCCACATCAGACTGCTCATTTCTATTCAGCAGGGCAGGAATCAAAGCTGACTTAAAAATCCAATATAGCTATCACAGCTTTTTTTCTTTTTTAGGTATTATAAAATACATCTCTTTGACAATATATTTTATGTGAACTGTGAAAGAATGAAAGAAATCCATAGTACTTGCAGTCTGAATCACACGAATTAATATTTCTTGTAACTTCTTGTTTCTGAACTTCAGCACCTTTAACCAAGGTGATAAACCACCCACCTTTTATTACCCTGCTCCTCTGAAATGATGTGCTTACTATGCAAATGTTAGACGATACTTGCAAGTGGCCAGCATAAAGAAACACCTCATTTTCTTCAGATCTATCAGACGAGCTGGCTGCAGGTGAGATGAGATTTTTAAGTTCATTCATGGCATTTGCTACACTCACCACATCCTTTGTCACAGAGAAATCATGGCTAAGGGGAAGCCTGAATTTTCAGCTCTGGAAAGGTACCAGAGTACAACCAGCTAGGCTTCAATATTTCACTTCTAAGAACACACAATAAAAGAAAGTCCACTTCCAGAGAATATGGCAATGAGAATAATGGAGTAAACCTTGCTTCACTATTCCACACAGCTTGGACATGCCCAGAATTCAAAGTGCCAGCAGATTGAGATCACGTATGACAGTTCATAAACTACTCAGGAAAGGCCTCTGACAGGACACTTGGGTTTAGAAAGTTTCCCCCAATACTTTATACATGTAATTTGGAGATGCAGAGTCATATCCCTGTGTGTCTAACATCACAGGTACTTTATCTGCACTGCTGCTGTCACTGACGATGTACTCAGCTCTAGACAGATAGATATGGCTGAAGCAGAAAGGCCATCATGTTTTCTCACATTCTGGTCTCTTGTCACAGATTATAAACTGAAAAATCTGTTCTTAGGAATTAGGCATCCACCTTTTAATTTCTCATCTAGGGTACCATACCAATATCATGATGATGGACAGCACCACTGCATCAAAGTGAGAGCAGAAAGCAACTGACCCCAGCAGCAGATCTAAGAATTCCTAACCTTCTGAGCCAGCATAATTCACTCAGTACTTCTACTTTAGAGACTAAGTCTGATAAGGATCAGCTGAGGGAGCTGGCATTGTTCAGCCTGGAAAAAAAGGGGACCTTCTCACTTTCTCCAACATCCTGACAGGAGAGTGAAGCCAGGTCAGGGTCGGGCTCTGGTCCCAGGGAGCAAGGGACAGGATGGGAAGAAATGGCCTCCAGCTGCACCAGGGGAGGTTCAGGGTGGACTTTGGGAGGTTCAGGGTGGACATCAGGGGCAATTTCTTCACTGAAAATGGGGGTAGCATTGGCACAGTCTGCCCAGGGAGTGGTAGAGTCCCCAGCCCTGGAGGTGTCCAAGAAACGACTGGATGTAGCACTGGTTTACTGGACAAGGTGGTGATCAGTCAAAGGTTGGACTCAATGGTCTTGGAGGTCTCTTCCAACCTTAATGATTCTGTGATTCATATCAGAGACACATCAGAGGGCCAGACCCCAGCACAGCAGCCGTTCCTCTTACAAAGGACATGTCTTATAAAGGAACAGAGACCAGAGAATCCTGGTGTGGCACAGAAGTGAGCCAGGCAGGTCTGCCAACACCCAGGCCTGGCCCACGCTGCACCACCGGGCAAATATTCCATAATGCCACCGTGGTAGGGTGTTGGTTTTGGCATGCCTTGGTCATCAGGCAGAACTGTGAGCTGCTCAACACACAAAACACATCCTAGTTTTCTGCATCACAGACAAGAAAAATCACAGAGATTAGGACCAAAGCCAGCTGAGAGCCAGCAGGACCATTAGCTCTGTGCCCTCTAACCTGCGCTCCTGTCACTCTGCATGGCAAGAATCAAACACACCAAGCAACAGCTACAAATTTGTCCCCTTCAGTGCAGCAGCTGAACAACACCCAAATGTCCTGCTTTACATCTTCCCTGGAAAGCCCCAGAAGCACCCCACCGAACACACTGAGAACACAGCAGCTCTTCCTTCTCACAGGAGGTACTAGAGAACTTCATGGCATTTCCCCACAACTTAATCAAGGATTTAAGAGGCATTGCACAGAAATCATCGCTACACTGAAGCTGTATGAGAAATCTGCTCAGACAGGTTTTGCCCCAAAAACGCATATTGTGAAAGTGTAACAGAGAAGCAAATCAGAGAGAGAAATGTTTTAGAAAATGAGCAAATAAATTAATAAAGCTTTAAGAAGTTTGGGGTTTTTTGATTCTTTGACACAATAAGTTTATTTAAGACCTACAGACTGCAGGTATTTATTTGCCTAGTTTTGCTACAGGAATTAAATGAAACATAATAAAGTACATACAGGCATATTTTTTCCACTGCAGTTCTAACCTTTATTTTTAATTTGAAAAAAATTAATCTTAAAACAATACTATGAATGTGAAGTACAATCAAGTACTATATTGTAGTCTGTACTATACTGTGATTTTATTTTATATTTGGAAATAAGGCATAACCCCCTTCTCCAATGATTTTTTTTCAGATCAGCTATTAGAAGCCTTTCAGTATCTGATGAAGACTTAGGGCCTTTTGAAAAAATCAAAGTAACTGTATTCCTTTCGAGTCTTCAGATACCAATCTCACACTAGGGAACAACATTTTGGTATGAAAAAGCTCAACAGACATGACAGGAATTATTTAATTCAATAATAATTCTATAGTTAATATCTCCTCTTAACAAAAATTTTGTTTCCATGAAGATGGAATAGAAAGTGTGAACCAGTAATCAGAAACTTCCCACACTGCCTTTTATTTTGAAGGAAATTGTATGTACACATGCATATCCTTCCAAAAGTTAAACAAATTTATCTTAACACAGGAACAAAATAACAGCCTATATGGTGTTGTGCTTTTTCCAAAACACATTCTGAGCAGCAAGGGGTTTATGTAAGATCGTCTGCCAAGTCTTAACTTGAACTATATTTTTGTAGTATTACCCTCACTTGAAGCAACTGATTCCAGGAAAAGGCAGTTCATCATCTTTCCTTCAATACTCATAGATTAGAGTACTCTGAGAATAATTTTTTTTTTTTTTTAATTTTTATTTTGTGTTTCTATCACTCAGAGAACTAATCACACTCAGCTCATTCTTCTGAGGGCAGGCAGGGTCTGCAGAGGGATGTGGCCAGGCTGGATCGATGGGTGTGAGGTTCAGTGAGGGGAAGTGCTGGGTCCTGCACGGGGGTCCCAACAACCCCCTGAAGTGCTCCAGACTGGGGGAAGAGTGGCTGGAAAAGGCGCTGGGGGTGCTGGTGGGCAGCAGCTGAACATGAGCCAGGGGGGCAAGAGGTGCAGGGGGGCTCAGCCTGGAGAAAAGGGGCCCAGGGGGCACCTGATGACTTTGTAGAGCGACCTGAAAGGAGGTCGCAGGTGGGCGAGGGTTGGTCTCTGCTCCCAAGTAACAAGCGAGAGGATGAGAGGAAATGACCTCAGGTTGCACCAGAGGGAGGTTAGACTGGATAGGAGCAAAACACTCGGCACAGAAAGGATGCTCAGGCTCTGGCACAGGCTGCCCAGGGAAGTGGTGGAGTCCTCAGCCCTGGGGGCATTTCAAAGCCGGGTGGATGTGGCACTTGGGGCCATGGCATAGCTGTGAACACGGTGGTGATGGGTTAACAGTGGGACTCGATCTTCAATATCTTTTCCAGCCCTAATGGTTCTGTAATTCTAACATAACCAGGCCATAATAAGAATCAGTCTGCTGTACCAAAAAAAAATGATTTTGTAGATAGCTGACGGAAACTCACTACAGAAATATCACTGGCTGGTGATAAACAGATGAATGATTCACAAATGCAAATGAGGAAAAAATATTCTACAGTAACACAGTTGATTTTAGCCACAATTTAGAAATGTGTTTACAAGATTGTTTACAAGACACGACACATTCCTTCCAATGCCCTTGTAAAAGTCCTCTGCATGTGTAACATGAAAAGCCTCATCCATTAATCCAAACCAGCAAGACTACCACTCCCCCCTGCAGAATACCAGGGCTGTAACAGGGAACAAGGACCCTACAAGCTCACAAAACCAAACTTGTGCCTGAAAGGTAGCTACTCCTGCATCACTGAGTTACTGATTTAGCCATCTACAAGGAAAACATACAGTGGAAAACTTTTGCAGTTCCATAGTGATATATCCACTTGCATCTTGCCATCAGATTCTCGGGGATGGTTATTAAACCAGTGAGTAAAACAGCCAAATGAGACCTCACACGGCCCTGTTTTCACAGCCAGGTTCAACAATCCTCCCTCACTTAACAAGTCTGGAAACCCAACTGGACTTGCACATCACACATCCAGCTAAGCAGCCTCAATTTTCTTCAGAACAGGTCTGTTCTTCCCACAAAATCACTGAAATGTCTGTCATGATCCCAGCTCTGTCATCAGGGGTTAAAAGGCCTGCTTAACAAAACCCGAAGAAATCATTGCAGAGTTTGACAGGTTTTTAGAAGGAACAATTCAGTAACCATTTGCTATGTGACCTTCATTAGAATTTTCTTCATTATCATGTTGCAGAAATCTATTACATTACTGACTGAAGCTATTAGTCACTAGAAAGCCACTATCACGTTCCCCAAACTGGGGAATCATCATTACCATTAATTTCAAAGGGTAGCATTAAAAGAGACAATATTCAATATTTCACTTGCTAATTCTACTGTAATTTATATTAGAAAAATATGCAGGAAGGTTATGCCAGCCTTGAAAATTGGTCTTTTTTCCTGAACCATTTTGTTTTCCAGGGAAAGCCCCAGTAGTATCTAGGACATCTGGGGATACGTCAGTGGAATGGAGAGTTCAAGAGGCCATTCTGCAGTGCTGATATAGTGGTAGTCACAGAGGGCACCTATTTCCACATTTAAAAAGATCAGTACTGATGCAATGCAAAGAGAGAGGCAGGGCATTCCCTCCCGAAGATATTATAGCTTGAATCTTTCATCTCCCTCTATTTCATGTGTGTTCTAGGGACCACCATGAAGACTTTGCTGCTATTATCCTCTGCTCACAGAATCTCTGGAACATGTAAAGCATGATCTACTTTTCTGTGTTTTTATTTTTCACATTTCAGGTTCATTTACCAAATCAGGACACTTTCCTTTTTGTTACATGGTATTTGATGAAGTCTCACTAGTTATTTGGATGCTGTTCTTAGGATACATGATGCCAAATGAATTGCCTGGGATATACAGATACTGATTAGTGCACAATTTCAACTGTGGAGTTAGAAGGTTGCTGCAGCACGTACAGAACAGCTCAGCAAAACAGCTATCTTATGATCTTAGCCTCTTTCCATACATAAGGCCTTGCCTAGACAGGAAGCCTGAAAAGGAAAAAAAAACAGTTTAAGGGAAACACAGTATCCCACCTTGTCATTGCAAGGATTTTTGTATCCAGGCACAACATTTTTACCCTTCTCTAACTACCCACGTTTTCAGCTGTCCTAACTCAAAATTCTAGTTCAGTCACTTGAGAAATCCATTTAATTTCTAAGAAACATACTTTGAAAAAAGTTGGAGGGTTTTTGGTAGAAATCTATGTCTGTTATGAAGTGCTAGCCCAGTACACTGCAGAAAATCAGGCTGGGAGAGATGCCCACTGCAAAGTTGTCTAATCTGTCCCCGAGTGCAGGACAGTATCAATGGTAATGTTATCATCCCAGATGGATGGCTGGCCACTCTGTGCTGCAATATCAGGAATAGTGAAGATTTCAGAGCCACTGCAGAGAGACTATGCTTTACTATTGTTATCCTCTGAAAGGGGATTTGGGGTTTGGGTTTTATTTGTTTTCTCTAATTTCTAACCTCAATCTCACTTGGTGAAAGCTTTAAAGAAGTCCTAAGGGAGAGCACGGTTGTTCAAAGGCTGCATGAAGTGAAGCACTGTGCCAGCTGTACTAAGGAACAAATAATCCTTCTGGGCTGGAATTCCTGCCACAAAATGGGAAAACAGAAAGATGAGAAGGTCTGAGAAAAAATCCTGTGGACCTCAAAACTAAGATGATCAAGTTGAAATGGTAGCTAGGAATTTAGCAGCCAGGTTAAGAGTTCCTTTTCTGGCTATGTTTATGTAGCCATAATGTCTCTGCCATAATAAGTCATGGCACTCAAAAGAGATGATAAGAGAGTCCTGAAAATGAACTTTAACTGTAACACACAGACACAAGAAAGGGGAGGAGGAAAAAAGTCTCTCTGATGGTGAAAGAAGGTACTGTCTGCAACAGAACTGCAAATTCATCTTGCAAAGTCTTGAATAACTCACATGCAACAGACTTAAGGACCGCTATAAATAAACCACTTAAGAAAAGCAGGCAGCTCTAAGATCTATCTAACTTGCCCAGTCTTCCCCAAAACACGTTTCCCATTGAGGCCCCGTACTCCACTGTGAGCCACTGCACTCCATGATTCACAGGGATAATGGATTATGGCATGGGAGAAGACTCAAACAGTCCTTGCCAGGTGTGTCCCAGGAGTGAAGAGGAACTCAGCTCTTGTATTCCAGAATTTCATCTTTTAGTCAGCACAGAACTTCTGAGACTTCAAGGAAATGGGAAACAGAATGGCAGTGGGATTTTATACTGCCATCCAGTTTTAGTTTGGGAGAGGCACAGATGCCTCTGGCACCTCTCTGGTGCAGTCATGGTCAGCAGCGAGGGACATCCACCCTGCTCACCAAAGCATTTCAGCCTTGGAGAATTTTAAAGAGAAGGGCTAAACTGGGAGCTCATTATTTGACCAAACATTGGTGATTGAAAATGAATAGGGTGCCCCAATGTGCTAAAAGCAGGCAGTGAACAGGCCATCTACCTGCCACTTATTTCCAACATAATACAGCTGGCTTGGTTTTTCCAAAAAGACTTGTCCATTTTCAGGCTAATCACAAAGGGAGAAGATAGCCTCTATAATAAAGCTGTTTATCTGAAATTAAAAATTGGATTAATTTTTCTTTCCCTCCTACACTACTGGAACCTCATCCAACTTCTATCATCTTCCAAAACACTTTCTAATTGAAACATTTGCAATTAAAAAGAAAAAAAAAAATCACAATGGCAAAAGGTGTGCAATTAGCAAACCCGAAGACACACGTCTTTCCACAAAACTGATACATTTCAGGCACTACAGCCAGTTCCCAACTGAACCTACCAGGGCAGGGCAGGAAGGAAAGGGCAGTTTGTAAACTGAGTGGGTGAACTCAGAGGCAACACATCCAGACCCTTATCTGCAGCACTGCAACAGCCCTTTTTCTAAGTGGAGAATAAACTGATTTTCCAGTGCATGTGCTTATCCTGAACCACTGCCTCCCTACTCCAGGAAGGATTGTTTTCCATAATACAAAAAGCTATTACAGATTTACTATGTGAGCAAACTGATATGTTGAATAACTGCTAAGTAGAGAAGATGAATAAATAGCTCTGTGGACTTCCAAAGTAAGCAAAGTGGAAATAAACATCAATTCAGAACATTCAGCATTCAGCTATAATCTGCTGGTAATGGACACAAACAAGACTTCATACACACAGAAGGAAAGCCACCAATTATACATCCAACTTCTGGCACTCAGTACTCAACTACAAACTTTAGACTAGACCTGTAAAACCTTCCCCAGCAATGACTGAGGGGAGCAGAGAAGGGAAGGGGAGAAAGGAAGGTAGAAGAGAAAATGGACCAGCATCCAACCAGAGTTTCCTGACACACACCCACCTGACACAGAAAGCATTCTTTTAAAATACACAAGGAAATGCATACCATGACTTCTGGCATGGACAGACCCATTCACAATAAATCAATCCAAAATATTCAAGAACTGACTGAACTAAGTCAAATAACCCTTGGTTATGGAGGTGCATCCTGGGGCTTTAAATACGAGCATGCCAGAGTCAAGTGTAGAGCAGGTAAGTGACATCAGAAGGAAGGCAGCAAGGTATTTTTTAATCGCCGTTTTTGCTAGTTCACTACCTGGAGCCAGGAAACAGCACACCAGCCACAGTCCTTCCACCTGCCATGCCTGCCAACATCCCTTTCTGCAAACAAGGGAAGGCACAGCTGGAGTAACACAGAGCTGCTCTTGGATACAGGGCAGTCCCTGGTTTTGCTTCTGTGGCACAGCCAGCATGGAAAGCAATCTCAACCCAAATACTGAGTACCCTTTTCTTTAACCTCAGCTATTCCTTGGGTAATGTGTGATGCCAAGCCTCATCTTTTTTTTGCCTTTTTCTTTAAAGAAAAACACTTAGAAAGAAGAAGCTCACCTCCTTACCCAGCTAAAACAGATGCATGTATAAGTAGGGTTTGATCCCAAATCACTACAATTATTGCCACAAATTCAAGATCATATATATATGTTATTGCTTAGTTTGCAAATAATAGCTGCTAGCTATAAATGATAGGTTCTGCTGTGCCAATATTATGGCCCACTAAGTACAAAACAGCATTTCATTAGTAAAACTGAAGTGACATCCAACCATCTTTAAGGGTCCTTCTTTCAAATGTATCAATTAAACTAAACTACAAATGGACAACAACAGGAAAAACATGTTCTAGCAGAGGTTGCTTTAAGCAGGTGATCCTTTCTCACACACAATCATTTGACCAACAGCAGGACAATAATGACTATTTGAGGATCAGATCTTGTAGCCAGTCATAGCTATTCAGGCTTAGCTGTCATTGTATTAAAGTATTGTTATCTCACAAATCTAAAGACACTTCTACAATTCGTAGGAATTAATTACTTGTTTTCATGAAATCTGCTTAAGATCTTCTCAATATCCAGCAGGTTTCAGCCTCACTGGGACTAACCCAGTCCGGATCTACGTCAGACTTCTAACACTGTTCCAGGGGTCAGGAAATTTTCAATTATCAGAGACTCTTTTGTATCCAAGGCTAGCTGGAAAACCTTTGGCCAGTGGAGCCAGAACAAAGCAGCAATTATAGCACTTTTACAGAAGATCTAAATCCCACACCTCATCCTGCTTCTCTTCTGCAAGAGCAAAGGAAGGAAGAAGATTGTCTTCTTTTCAAGGAATCACCAGGAAAGAAGGGAATGACCATCTTTGTTGGGAGTATTAACAGAATCCTTGTTTTTACTTTCCCCAAGGAGACTGCTGAAGCAAACAGTGACACACCCTCTCTCCCAGTACCCTGTGCAAAGGGAAAGGGTCACCAGAAGCCGGCCTTGAACTGGGGGACAATTATGATCTAATCTTGTAACACTTGCCAAATTCAAGATCTAGAGAACTGACAATGTAGACACTCCAAGATTCACAGTCAGTGAATGTCAGGGGCAGAGTGACAGGCATAGAGGAAATGCATAAGCTGCTTTGTAAGAGAGCAATCTATTAAGAATTTATATTTTGGACTGAGAAACACAGGGGGAAGTGATTACTGCTCCTTTAAAGGGAAAAGAAAGGCAATTTAAGCCTAAAGGTAGCTGATAGAGAATGCCAGCTGAACTAGAGGAACCTCTGGAGGCCCCTGGGATTGCTGGAGACATGGAAGAAGAGTTGCAGCTAAGTAATTAGAGTTTCAATAGAAGAATAAATACTCCACAGGCAATCCACAGGTTCTACTCACCTCGCCACTTCTTCTCTCCAGCAGTGACAGCTGCTTGTGAAAGCCAAGGGAAAGGTCTCTCTCATTCAACTCATTAGTTAATAATCCCCCTTGGTAGTACAACAAGGAACACAATACCAGGAAGAGCTGGCAGCTCTTCCCTCACTGCTCCGAGGCACAACCCAGGGCTCGAGGTCTCACAGGCTCTCACCCCAGCCACAGCAATGCAGTGGGGGAGACAAAGGCCATGAGTACAATTAGAAAAGACAACCCCAGGTGCAGATGAAGCAATATTCAAGTTATTTTTTCCCTGCATTTTTCTCCTCCCTCCCCTCTTCGTGCCCCAGAGGGAAAGAGACTGCTGTCTGTAGCTGTGCTCCCAAAGTGAGGAGCAGCACCTTGGCAGGGAATGATCCGAAAAAAGCAGGAGGAAGAGAGAGAGAGCACTGAGGATTCACCGCTTCAGCTTTCCTTTGTGAGGGTAAGATTAGTTACCAGTGGAAGGAATATTGGTTATCCATGATCTCACAAAGACTATGTCTCTCCTTTGCCCTGCAAAGGGGAAACAAAGTACCATGAAGATATTTCCACCTTCCTGTTTCAGAAGGAATACTGAAATAATTGTGACTGATTGCCTAGAAAAACGGTGCAGCAAGTTCTGCTGCACAGGGAACCACTTCAGCATTGGTTCTGACCACTGTCATGATCCTGAAATGATTTGTTCTGTGCAGCTCCACCCTCGTGTCATCTCTCAACCCCAAGCAGGTTGCACAGAGGAAAGAAGGTGACAGTATTCTGGATCTCACTCAGCATTCCTTAGCAGGCAGGACAGCTGAAAGAAAAGACAGCTGCACAGCTTATTCTTTATTCCATTGCTGAGGCCACTGGTGTCAGCTGAGATTTGCACTGGAATACCACATACTTCACTACTGGTTAATAAAGCTGTGACTCCCAAATTTAGCACTGCTCTAAGACTTTTCCTCAGACTGCTCTGTGCCCACAACAAGCAGCTGGAGAGAAAGGGGAAAAGAGAAGATTTAGGTTAGACTCTGTGCAGGGAGACAACTAAAGCCAGCTCACTTCTCTGCAAAACCAAAACAGGTTTAGTTCCTTTTGTGACCCAGGCTATACACAAATCTTTGTTACTATACCTTGGGTTTTAGATTATTCAAAACACCTACTACTCCTAAATCTTTCCTGAGAAGACTCAACTACCAAACATATGCATTTATTTCAGGTGACTTAACTGAAATACCTAGATGCAGGTTCTTCTCTCGAGGATTTTCCACAGCCACAGATGCATGACAAAGTCCCAAGGGACATTAAGAATTAAGCTGATAGGAAGTTTTGATCATCTTATAGGCAAGCACATATCTCTAAATAGCCAACTCTCTTTCAAAACCTGTTCTCTGTTGCTTCACTTCCAATAGCAATCTGCACATTTAGCATTTCCCTTAACAGTTTCCCCCACTGTTCTTTAGCTGATATTTAGGCCACATGTTCCCAAACTGATGGAAGCCATTCACCACGGGAATTTTCTGTACCTTCCTTGCTAACAGACCTCCATGTGTCACACATATGTGTACATAAACTCAGTCAGGTTTGATGTAACTGTACACGTGTCATTAACAAATCAAACTGGTACAACATTATTACAACTGCTAATTCATTTCCATGGTCCCACTGTGCTTACTTACAGCTGTTGTTACCTCTAGCAAGTTTCAACTCACTTGAATATTCTTCTATAAAGTAAGATTTGTCTAAAACTTTACCCTGGTTGGGAGGGGTCTGACAAAATAATTTTTCCTGCTGAACTCCATAATAATGCTCTTGAATTGAGTGCTCAGTCAGCTATGTTGGAGTAGGAGAGAAAACCATTTCCCCATGTTTTTGTGGATGTTCACATTTGTACATTCTCATGCAAACTGTCATACCAGCCATAGGTCACTCTCTCAAAAACCACAATGTAAAAACATTTCCTCTGTGTCAAAACTACGTAGAGAAAAGTCAGAAGAAATGCCCTGACAAGAAAACATCCCTTAAGAGAAAGTGCTGTGTTCTAGACAACACTCTTGCCACCTCCTGAGAGAGCACAACTTCCTGATGTCCCCGAGCACAGAACCAAACCCAAAGGCACCAAGAGCCTGCACAAGCACATCCAACCCTGGGACTTATGTAAATGCAAAGTAAGATGAAAAGTCATTTTCTTTAAATGCTAATTCTTTAGTAATGGTCCAAGTGGGTATCTACACAGTGACAGCAGAACTGCATATCACTTGTTTTAGTTATTTGAGAAAACTCATTTAATGTTGCAAGTTGAAGTGCACAACATTCCTCCCTAGGGAATGTATTTTTATATACTATGATGCATTTCATATTTACCTTTGCTACTTTATTTAAAGCCAATGCCTCATTTTTCCACTAGCATCTGATTCATGCACAGTATTTCCTACAATATTGGCAAGGAAAGTGTAGCAAGTGAAGTGAACTTTATTTTCAAGATCAAAAAGTTTTTCTCTCGTGTCATTCTTGTATTTCAACACCTGGTATTCTGCCTTTCTAAATATTCAACTTTTTGTTGTTGTTATTGTTGAAAAGGTGCTTACCATTGTTTCAGTCTGTGGTGCAATGTTGGAGCACACTATTACAATAACTTATTTCTTTGTTTTAAAAAAGATTAAAAGAGTCACCAGACAATTACACTCACAAAAAGCTTTGGGAAAATCTACTGTTTATATTTAATAGGACTTTCTATATTTCACTGTTTTACATGTAAGACCACATCCCTATGTAACAATGGCTTCATAACAGAATTCTTATAGTTTCTACTTACATTCATCCACACCTCTTAAACTTACATTTTTCTACAACAGCTGACATGTAGCACTACAGAGCCACTCAAAAACACCAAGAGAACCAACACTCCTAATTCAATTGTTTAGGAACAGCTTTAAATGCTGCTGCTAATGCTGAAGGCAGCTACAGTGCGTCCCAAACTACTATGAAAATCCTTCAAGAGCAGCTACTTATATATTTTATAGAATTTTAACACACATTTGTAGTTCTGAAGGGTTAGTTAGTGTTTTGACTAAATGTGATTTGTCTAAGAAGCCTCTTCAGAACAAAACTACAATGAAGACTCTATGATCCACAACCAAAAAGGGTGATATTCTGTTCTTAATCCCCCCATAGTACAACTGAAAAAACCTCTCAACTCAATGCAAACAAACAAACACAAACAAAAAGAAATCCCCAAAGCCAAACCACCCTAGCTCAGAGCAACTGTTCCCATTAACCATAATAAAATCTATCTTCTATAAAACCTGTTCCTGAGGGAAAGCAAGCCTGACTGAAAACCAGTTGTTTCCCTATCAGGCCGAATGTGTCTGAATACGGCCACTGGTGTAAGGCACAACAGGCACCATATAGAATGTATCCATTTACAACTTGCTCAGCTAAACAGAACTTTGCAATTCAGTGTTGTGCAGCTTGTTGCTAAAAATCTTATAATTACATCTCTATTTGAATGCCTACAAGGTTATTAATGTTCAGCAATGAAGATGGAAGTAGACAATTTATTACTATTTGGCACTGAACGTCAATCCATTCAACCAAAACCAAACTATTTAAATATAATAAAAAAATGAATAATATCTACGCTTAGCACGCTTCCTGCTGACCCGAAAAGTCTATCTGATTATATTGAGTTAGTCAGCAAGGTGGATTTAAAGCAATGTATTTGAACTTCACCAGCATTACGAGA
This sequence comes from Xenops minutus, assembly GCA_035221455.1. Classification (NCBI taxonomy): domain Eukaryota; kingdom Metazoa; phylum Chordata; class Aves; order Passeriformes; family Furnariidae; genus Xenops; species Xenops minutus. The sequence continues at coordinate 5,020,820 of JAWWEE010000025.1, forward strand.
TCCCAGTGCAGACCACTACCTGTGAGACAAATCCAAGCTAGCCGAGAATGCCCCAAAGGCTCTTTCCCATCGGTGTGTGGCTTGGGAGGGACCGTGCTGCAGAAACCACGTTCCACCTCGCTGGAGCCAAGCGGCTCCACCGCTCCAAGGAGCAGGAGCAGGGGCTCTTTGAGGCTACACACACAGCTGGGACACACAGGGGGCCAGGCTGATTCAGCCACACTCATTCCATAGCCCCTGTCTCACAGAACTAAAAGCTCACTGTTTGTGCAGCCAGAAATGAGAGAGATGAGTCACCACCGGTTGGCATGAAGGCTCTGGGCTGGGACACCTCCCGTCACATGCATGGACCAGCTCTACATACATTTATTGTCAGCAAAAGGAGCTTTGCTCTTGTAGCACAGAAGATTATTCTTCCTGATAAACATCTTGTGAAACTGTAAGTATAATTTAAAAAAAAAAAAAAAGCCTGGAAAAAACCTTGTCATTTCCATTAAATATTAACCTTCTGAAAGAGCAAGTGAGGACTACAACATCTCTTATCTTAATCAGTTTAGCAGAAATGAATTTAATTTCCATTTTAAGGTTGTATTTCCTGTTACGGATCCAAGGCAGGGGAGGGCAAACTTTGCAGAACTATCCATTTATATAAAAGATTATTATTGTTTAAAGGATGAGTCCAATAATATTTTGGTCTTATCTTTAAGCATGGACTTCAGTGGTGCTGCTCCTAAGTGCATCTTTTGCCAAAAACATTACGGATTGAGGGATTAAATTCACACTAAACTGCAAACAAACACAAAACAGCTTTTCAAACATCGGTATATTGACTTGAGTGGTCTAATAGTGGCTTGAGCTTTGTCTCCATCTAATTTGACCTTCAGTTTAGTTTGACCTCTCAGAAAACAAAGTCTAGACATTGCCCTTGATTGAACTGAACATTTTCCCTCTTCTATGTGCTATTCTAGCACACAGTCACTACTACAGATAACGCCCTTACTCAAACAGTAAAACTGTTCACAGGAAATCTTCTTTGACTGCAGAAACAAAAATGTCAGTATTTGACCGGAATATGCCAAAGCCATGTCCATAGTATATGACCAACTGATATATATATATATATATAGCAGTTTTCCCCAGAAATAAAACTATTCTTTAAAAAGGCAAAGACATGTGACTATTAGCCTCCTCAAATCAATATTAACCACTGCTCATCTCTGTGACCTAACAAGAAAAAGCATCTCCTCTATTTTCTCATGCAGCCTTGACTTTTAGTGTGAAATATTAAAAAGGAAAATACAGTTCAATTTAATTACAGGAAAAGATCACCAGTGATGTTCATGTGTAAATTTTGCCAAAGCTACATAAGCAGTTGAAATCTAATGACACAGAAAGACCATTATTTTATTTTTAATTATCCTATTAAAAAATAAGCACATAGAGAACTAAAATGTTATTGTTTTCCTGAAGCACTGTCTTAGTGGGAAATGTTTTTTAAGAAACAGAATAAATATTCAAACATTATTTGGATGAAAACTTTTTTTTTAACCATGCTATATAAGCATGTTAAAAAATGGATTAATAAAGACTTCTTTGAGTTCTCAGATGTTGCCAGCACACTAAGAAATCACAGCTAAAAAAGTTTTCCTCTCAAAATGAATTAAAGCTCAGATCTCACAGCTGGCTTTTGGAATACCACACAATCTATACTGGTGTAATATACGACTAGTTTTTATTTATTACTCAGCAACTAGAAACCTCAGCATATGGGCCCAGCTAAATTAATCTTCAACCTGGTTACTGATTTGCCAATGCACAGGAAAACGATTCCTCACAACATTGTCTGTATATATTTTAAATCTTGACAAAGCAAGAAAGTCACTTATCTTTAGGTTGTCAGCCCCCTTGTAAAAATCGACTCTACCCAGCACTTACATAAAGCCCTTAGAAAAGTACCTGTCCTCATTCTATGTGGTGGTTCTGTACCAGCTGAATGGTAACTCAGGTGTCTCGAAGACAGAATCCCCTCTCCCCATTCCTCTGAAGTTTGAAGGAAAGCTTTGAGACTGCAGAACCAATGTTAACTACTACACTTACATAAAGTAACCACGCTAAGAGGTGATACTACTTCTTCATTAACTCTGCACTTAAAACAGTGGGGGTTTAAATAAATGAGATTTTAAACAGCATTCTTTACAGTGCTCTATGAGGGTGTCAGGCAGCTACAAATACTCATTGATGTATTGCATTCTGTATTGTTTCAAGAAAGCTTTATATCCCTAAATTCCTACTGCTAGACTTTACTCCTTTAGGACACATGCCTTTTGAATGTCTTTGATCTCCCATAATCTTTTAACTATACAGCTGGATCTTATAAACAAAGTCTCCTTTAATTCTGTTCTCCTCCATTTCAATTCTGTTATAACACCTGTTTTCTCCACATAATAGAGGGTTTGGTAAATTTAAACAAGTACAAGCCAAACATTATAAATAAATATTTAAATCTTTATGCACACGGATAGACACACACACACAGACAATACTTGCCTTTTAAAAGGGCAGAACACTTAAGTATGGAAGTTTAAAAAAAAGGCATAAAAGGCACATATTAAGACATCAGTACTATTAAACCTTCTGAAATTGCTGCAAATACATGTTTACACGAGCATCCTAACAAGAAGAGTTGCCAAAAGGAGCCTGGCTCAGAGATGGCGAGTTCAGAGCTCAATGCGCATCCATGAAGGCACCTTATTTAAATTTCAGTCTGGGCGTACGAGAGAGACAGAACAGCATCTTGTCAAAGTGCCACTGCACGCACGGTCTGCGAGGGCCGCCGGGCTGCGATCCGCCGCCGGAGCCTCTGCCGGGCGCTGGGCGCGCCGCTCGCCGGCGATGTGTGCGGCTCCGCCGGCACCGCTCAGCGAGCCCGACCGCTCTATGGCTGCGTGTGCGGCCAGCTCCGAACCGCTCCACGGCTGGTAGCTCAGCAAACACAGCGTCCTACCGGCCCTTCCCCATGCCTGCAAACCCGCAGCAATGAGGCAAAGCAGCAGGGTTTGTTTGTTTTTTGTTTTTTTTTTTTTTAAATTCCCTTTCGGAATACAAATGCCTGCCTTCTCCTATCGCTGCCTGTTCCTAACCCAGACGCGCTGTGGACAATAGTTTCTGAATCAGCGATACCTGCCCACACTGTTGGCAAACACTGAAAAAAAATACATAACAACATTGTACTCCAATCCCGGAAAGAAAGGGGGTAAAGAAAAGAAACAAATTAACCAAAAGAAGCAGCTTAAAGAACAGACAACATTAAAGCACCGTGAAAATATCAGAAATACCAGCGATGAAGGATGAGAATTAGCGGGCAGAGAAGCAGCAGCAGCAGCAGCAGCACTTATTGCAGAGGCACAGCGAATCCTCCTTCCCTGGAACTCAGGCAACTAATGACCTCTCCAAGTGCTGAATTCCAGCTCCGCCGGCACACGCACAGCCCGCAGCCCGCAGCCCAACTTGCCAACTCCGAGGGGGGGACACGGGGGGCACACGGGGGGGGATATGGGGGGCACACGGGGGGACACGGAGGGAACACGCGGGGGATGCGGGGGGATGCGGGGGGATGCGGGAAGCAGGAGCGGCACCGATCCGGGCGCTGCGGAGCGCAGAGCCCCGCGCACGGCGCCTTGTACCGAGCGAGGAGCAGCATTTACCATTCCCCGGCGCCGGCGACAGCAGCAGGTTGAGCAGCCCGAGCGCCTCACACCGTTCTCTGGGCGACAACTTCGTGCCGGTGCGGATTCCTTCAGTGCGGAGGGGACAGCCCGCCCGTCCCTGCGCGCCCCCGCTCCGCTCCGCCGGCCCCTCCCGGCGCTGCCGCGGGAGCGGGTGGGATGGGGTCGGGGGGGGGGTGGGATGGGGATGGGATGGGATGGGAGCGGAGCGGGCACGGCCGCAGCTCGCACCGCCCCCGGGGGAGCGCGGGAGCCGCGCGGGCGCGCGCACGGAGGGGGGGGCCGGTGTCGGGAGCGCGCGCCGGGGTCAGCCGCGGCCCCGCCGCCTCCTGCGCGCGCCCGAGCGCGGCCACAGCCAATCCCCGGGAACGGGGACGGGGATGGGGATGAGCGCGGGGATGAGCACGGGCACGGCAGCGGCAGCGCGCCTGTGCGCGTCCCCGCTGCCCCGGCCGCCCGTGCCGCAGCGGCGCGCCCCGTCCCCGCCGGGATGCGCGTCCCGCCGGGCCCCGGGCCGGGAGAGCGCGGGGCCACCGACCCCTGCGGGGAGGGGAACAATATCTGCTAAAAAATCGCTGCCGTCTCTTTGCGGCGAGTTGGAGCCGCTGTGCGAACTGCTGCGGGCTCTGCAGCACGGCAGCGCTTCAGCTCCGGTCTGGCCACGGGTGAGCCTCAGGCATCATGTTCTGTGTAATGGGACTTCCAAATCCCGTGCAGAACACTTGGCTTCTCTCTGAACTCATCAAACGCTGGCTATTACTGAGCCTTTGATTTCCCCCTCCACATCGGGGCACATGTGCCACACCAGCGATGGCACCAGGAACAGAGCACTGAAGTGCATGGGGAAAGGAGGGGATGCCGAACTGCCAGGCACAAAGCGATGCCAACCCCTAAAACTTTGTGCATATTCCTGGCAAGGCCAAAAGGAAAGCAGCAACTGGAATTAAGCAGGAATCACAGAAACAGCAGGGAAAAGGAGCCTTGGCCATGGGTAATGCACGGCAGCAGGGCCAACAGTGCCACTTCACATAACAACTTCATGTCCATATTCCATAACATAGAACATCTCTGCAGGGAAAGGAAGTAAATTGGAGCACATTGGCTTAGGTGTAGCTGGGAAAAGTGTACTGTAGATGTCTGATTAGAGAGAAACCACAGCATAGTTAATTTTCCAACTGCAACTGTAGTTTTGTAACTGTCAACAAAGAGCAGGAGTTTGAAGGGGCAATCCGGGAAGCAGCAGGGAAGCATCTCTCAGCTTTTCAAGGTTAATTGAGAAAAGGGGAGAGCCGAGCATACTGGGAGAGCTTGGTAAATTACATGCAATGCTGTCGCTTGAGGACTGCATCTATTCACAGGAGTGAAGATGATTCAGAGCCACAACTTCTCCCTGGCCTCATCTTTTTCCATGGCATTTCACAGATTTCAAGATGTGTCCTTGTCTCTAATGCTGTGGTCAAAATTTTAATGTAATATGCATGGTGATGTCTTCATTCTGCAGAGACTTGTGTGCAGATATACTGTAGAAGTCATTTTACTGGGAATAATATCTCTGCTTGAAAACAAACTAGATGGCAAAAATGAATGCTAGAGATGTATTAAAAAGACTTGCAGTTAAGTTGATGAGTTTTCTCTATCAAGAAGAAAGACAGAATTACACTGAGATGGCGAGCAAATCTTGTCAAACTACCTTCTGATGAACGCAAGTTTCAGTGACAAAGGTAATGGGATGTCTGCAATAGCAGTCCATAAAGTGTGTGATTTGATGCTTGTGATGATTAAACAGAAATTAACAAAAAGCAGAATTCATTTGGCTCGTACAATCTAAAGATATTTGTAAAACTTCATCTCATTGGAGTATTTCTAGCAGTGATCTGCAGAATATTACAAAGCTACTTAATAGACCCGTGATTTGAGAGAGACCAAACAAATGGCTGATTAAATGCCATGCAACAAGGATTTGTTGCTGGTCAATTATGATGGATATGGGTTAATGGCACAGACCAGTCCAGACGCCTTGGTTAGGTGGCCTCATTTGTTCAACAGAGCTGTTGAAGTCAAGGTCAGGCATCCAGTGAAAAAGAACACGGGTGACATTTCAGGCTGGGGGATTGTTTTCTGGAAGGCAGTTTACAATAAACAGTGTTAGTTTGTCCTGGTGAATAACTGAATACATGCTCCCACTGTCATGGGTTAGTGAAGATGACAGCTGGGAGTAGATGGGTGGCAGAGAGAGTATCAGAGCAAAAATAAACACAAGTTACAGTCTAGGCACTATTAGTAAGATCAATGTGGGGATACAGGCTTTGTGTCTACACTTAGGATTAATATTAATTATGTAAAAACTGGAATATCTGAGAGACAATTAATGCAGTTTTTAGAACGGTAACTGTGTCTTCCCCCTAAAGTGAGAGTCCTAACAAAAGATAGGGAACCACACTCCCTCTCCCTCTTCTCTGTTGAAATTGATCTTGGATTCCTTTAGATATGGTGATGAACCTTCAACAGAAGACAGGTTTGTTCCCTTCCCTTTAATCTGGTGGTAAGGGTATTCTCCTGGGAGGGAAGACATGTCACTGAATATGCATGAGGCTGCAGAGAATAAACCAAATACCTCATTTCTTGGGTCAGGTCTCTTTAACTACTAGATGAGTAGGTAAATGGTGACCACAGGCTATGCCTCCTCTAGAATGTTTTAAATCCATTAGCTCTGTTTAGTTCTTTAGAGGAAAGAATGTGAGTGCCTACCTTCAAGAACAAGTACCAGCAGTGAAACCAAAGTGAATATAAGTGTATTCCTTCAGATTTCAGTAAAGTGCCTGAGGAATGGGTCTGCAGCCGCATCACTGCCCCAGTTCCTGCTGGCTGCCTCAGTCCCTGCTCCATGCCTGAGCTGCTGAAAAGGCAGGGCTGTGATGCACAGCCTGGAGCCTGCAGGCATTATCAGCTTCAGGCCCTACCATCTTTGGGGGACCTCTCAGAATCACCTTGTCACTCACAGAACCTGCTGACACGAGAGCATCTTGTCGTCTTTCAGAAGGGCCATTGCTCTCTCTTCTCACACTTTGAAAAATTGACCTTCAGTGTGATTTGAAAGGAAAGAAGAAAAGAGACAACAAGAAAGATTAGCAGTTTACTGGTGGCAACTGCTGGGTGCTTGTCCCCTTGCCTTTTAAGTACACCTTTGAATTTTCTAACCCGCAACTTCTGATTTTTCAGTGTCCCTCTATTTGTCGGCAGCTGCTCCATCACACACATTGCTATAGCCTGATCAAAACGGGCATAATTAAAGAGTTTCTGGAAGCTGATGGAATGTACAAAGAAGGTGAAATGTTAATACTGCAGCTTATTAATGATGGGAACATTTTACCTATGGAATGTGCATTGTGGTGTTGCTTGGACTCTATAAATAGACAATCTGAAATCTGAAAATCTTTCTGAAAGCTATATTGCACCTCAAATGTAAGTTATGGGATTGCTGAAGTGGTTACTTCGGTGCAGTTCAGGTGAAGTTAACTGGCTGGCATCACATAAGGGGTCACCCCAGATCGTAACCATAATTTTTTCCAACCCTCTAAGCTAGAAATTGTGAAATGCAATGATCCATCATAACATAGAACTCTTTAGAATAAAGAGACTGCTCATCTTCCTGAACAATGCCTCTGGAATGCTTTAACATGTTCTAAAGAGGATTATTTCAATTAACTGGTACAATTTTCTACATTTATCACATATACTGGAATATCACTAGTTGCACCTGATTTAGATGTCCTATTTTCATTCTTAATCCTATGCTGGTGGTTGCATAGTAAGAAATACATCCTCCAAACAGTAGTCTGAATTAGAAAAAAAAAAGAAAACAAATTTCACATGGGAGTATCTGTCTGTTCCAAGGCAGTAACCCCATGGTGGTATGGGAGAAGCAGCCGTGTGTCAGGCAGGGTTCTACCAACAGAGAAAGAGCGGCATGATGCAGAATTTTAACACACTGGAATAACCATCTTGGGTAATTCACTAAATGTGGTGTATGTTTGATATTACAATAAGAGAGTTTGTGTCACCTCTTAAATATTGCCAGAAGCTGTGTGTAATTTGTCAAACAAAAAGAAAAGAAAGGTGTTGAAATTGTATTAGTATTTCCAGGTAGTTTGCAGTCTCTTTAGCCTCTCTTTTTTTTTTTTTTCCTTTCTTTCCCCTTCCCTTCTAGAGCCAGCCCATCCACCTTGCAAGAATTATAGCCTGTCTTTGAAATGGCTCAAATGGAAGCACTGAGCAGGTAGAAAGCCACTTGCTATATGCTTGAACAGCTCTGAACAATTCAGTGTCATCAACAAGTTTGCAGTTCTGGAAGAAGAAGAGGAGGAAAAAAAAAGATGGAAAGTCCTTGTAGGTAATACCTGCTCAGTGGAAAATAAAGAAGAAGTGAAGACTCTTACAGGCACCGAACAGTGTTGTACTTTAGAGGAACTGCTGCCTGCAAATGAGCGAGCTCAGTATGCACAGCCATCCCTGATGGAACACCATCCCCTTCCTCTGAATTCCACCTGCTGGGTGCCTACGGTGTGTTCGGTATGCAGGAGCCTCTGGACTTACACAACTCACCCCCTTTTTCCCCAGAGTGTCTTTTCTGACCACAAATACACCAAAGGAATCCTGAGCAATATCGCCCCCAATCAGTTGTTGAAGTGGACTGGTGCCATCTGTAAGCAAATCATGAGCCTTTGCTCATCTGGCTGATCAAGCAGAGAATTCACTGGGCACGGGAAGAATTCTTGTTTTTAAATTGTCCAGCTCTCAGCAAACAAGACCTCGTGGGTATTAAAATGAGGTGCCACTGCTGAGGAGCTGGTGGGATGCAGTTTCCACAGTAGGTGCTGTGCTAAGAGTGTTCATGTGGCAATCCTAAACCACTAATACAAATGCTAACCTAAATACACAAATATCAGGGCAATTCTTACCCTGTGAATCAGATCTTTTACCTTCTTCTGACCCACCCAGTTCCTGGAGTCATACTGGTCTCTGATACACTTTTTAGGTTCCATTTCCCACATACCAAAACCTGTAGTGCCATTACTCTTGGAACATAAATGGAAGATACAGATGTTAACTAGTCCTTACTTTGGTTTTGCAAACTCCTGACTGCTACCCAGTGTAATTGCAAGCTATTGCAGTGTTAATTCTCTCAGCCATTTTAACGACTCTGACACCACAGAGGATGAACAGTTTCATTTGTCTTCCTGCTTTAATTACTGAGAGGTTGGAACCATTACTCTGAAGAAAAACTCTTTGCTTTATGCAGTTGTCTGTATATGGAAATGCCTCTGCTTTTTTGGAGTGGGAGAAAATACTACAAAGCGATTATGATAAAAGCCATGGAGGTCAGGGAGCGTTCTGGATAGTGACAGTGAGTTCACTGACAAAGTGAACCAAGGATAGCATCAACATTTATTCCTGATGCCAGAAGGGGTTTTCCTCAGCTCAGCAGGAAGGGCATTGGTGTGAATGGATTACACCACAGATACACCCTCTGCACAAGAGTGAATGAGGCTGAGTGGAGGGAAATGGCACCACACACAGACAGTTCTAGCAGCTAGTCTGAGTGAAAGGTCGTTTGAATTGTCTTAGCCACAATAAGTGGTAGAATAATATATCTGGAAAAATAGAGAAAGAAAAGGAAACTAGGCAGGTATAATGAATACAGTAGCTACTTCACATAATATTGAAATCCCTTCAGTCAGTCCAAGATTTGAAGTCTGACTCAAAAGCAGTGTGAAGACTGGGACAGACCAGTCTGCAAGGTGCATGTAGAAATGCAGAGAATGATTGGGGAAACGATGATGAGAATAAAAATAAATGTAAAACTAAAAGGGTCCAATCTATAACATGATTACTTTCTATGTGATTCATTTCTATCCCTGTATGAAATGCCAATGCAAACTTCAGCACCAGCGTTTGTTCCTTTTAAATAAGACCATTCTGGAGACTGGAGGAGGAGTTAGAGGGGGAATTTATTACCTGAAAGTACTTCTACAGATCAGTGAATCTTGTAACTTCTATAGGCTCACTTGCAGATATAAAATATAATAGAACAATATTTTTTCATTTTCTTAGTATGCAAGAATTATCAAGAGAATGAGAAATATTAAATAATAACAATAGAACAACACAAAATTCTCAGCATTGGGATAACTATTTTCTCCAACAAGTAGCATAATTGCTTTGATACTGCACGGCATTTTTAATAAAATAATTAAATACTAGAGGTGGGTCTTTGAGTAGGCCATTACTTGATTTTATTTTTGCTTCATTCACCCTTAATTGAGCCCCATCTTTCATGACTAATTTTTATTAGTCATGACTAATCATGACTAATCATTTATTAATCATGACTAATTTTTATTAGGCTTCTTAGACCCTCTTTTCTTTTAATGCAAAGTATTTCCTTGAAAAGAAGTTCCATGCAAGCCACAAAAGTATTCAGTTGCTTAATTTATCTTCTGACAAAACCCAACAACTCCATTCAGGATCAGGGCCCTCTTTTTGCTGCTGCCTAAAGAGGATGACACAGTCCTTTCTCTGTGAAGGTCATGCTTTAAGAGCCTGATTTCCTGCATGCTGTATGAAAGAAGGATGATGAACTTGGCTGTTATCAGCTACTTTGTGTGGAGAAAGGTGCAAGATAAAGAGGAACTTTTCATGCCTGATCTCCTTTCATTATCTGTTGTGTTAAACTGCAGAGAACAGTCCCCGAGAAGCCCAATATTTAATGCATTGGCTATAAGAGCATCGGGCGGTAGATTTATAAAGTGATATGGTACACACAGTTTACTTGCTGTAAATATGTATAATGCAAAGAAACGCGTCCATTTATCACTTCTACCAGTAAGAACTCCTGCAGTGCAAAAAGAAATTAAGGCATCCGTAGGAGAATGGGAAGTTTGAGCAGGAATTATGGTTTCAGAGGTGTGGAATCCACAGTGCCTGTTCGAAGGTTACAAAAATAACGTGTACAAGCAATAGCTAGTGAAATGTCTAGATGCCTAGTTTTTTCAAACTGTAGATAAGTAGGAAAGAATAAACCAAAACATAATGTAAACTCTGTCTAGATGTTTCTAAAAAGTCGAGATTAAATTGGGGAAAAAGGGAAGAGAAGGCAAGTAACCCAAGGAACAATGTGAATATTTACTCAACTAGATTAGTTTAAAGGATGTTTTATCTTCGGTCGTTTTCTTACTTACATATATATATATATATGTAAATATATATATTTTTTAAAAAATGAAGTAATTTTCTTGATAAAATCTGCCAAATTAGTGATGTGCACTTTTCTTTTAGTTTTAATGTCACTTCATTGTCCTTTTTCTGTATTTTGAAACAATTATTTAGTTTGCCATGCTCATTAAAACATCACTTCTTTACACCCAAAGGAACTGTAAATGCTGGTTAACACACACACTATCACACCAAGACTTATTAAGCAAGTTATTTCAATCTTCCCTTGCTCTTCCAAAGACATGCAGGTATACCTCAGTTATTTCAAATACTTGTCTGGGTGCTCCCACATTATTCAGTGCAAAATAGGAGAGGGGCTGAACTTTCACACTGCTACAGGTTTTCAGAACTGACATTTGTGAAACTCTCTTTATATGTTCTCTGCAGTCTCCTGCCCCGTAAATATTCAAAAGGTGTGGGGATCCTTTGGGCTGGTCATGTCATAAGCTATTCCCAGGCTGATTTTGGATCTCAGGAGAAAAAGGGGTGTAAGCTGAGGCTGTCACATCCTCAGTGGGAATGCATACATGGCATATAAAGGTACCTCCAAAGGAGAACTGAACATTCTCTCACTAGCTCCTTAGGAATGTGAAACAATACCAAGATTTGCTTGTTTTGTTTTTTTTTTCCTTAATTATCACTCTTGAAATAGTAAAGTGAGCTAGAAAGTCTGCAAGAAAATATATTCAATCAAAAACCACGTACCAAGTAAACTTAACTATATCAAATCAAATGCCTTTTTCTCCATTGCTATTAAGAGCCTGGAACTGGACCTCACTGCTCCCTGAGCTCCCTGCCCAGCAGTTCCATAAGAATGCTGGGGGCTCTCAGCTCTGCTGACCCGCTGCACTTCCTGAATGTGCAACAGCTGACCCCTCAGTGCAACAAGTAACCAGGACTCTAAATATAATTAAGAATATATGCCTGTTCTGCAAGAAGACACAGTTGGCACTAATTCATTCCTGTGTTCATATTCAAACTTCAACACGTGTCTAACAAGGGGCCATAAAAAACTTGGTGTCTGTCCATGACACCGATTGTTACTCGTGGCGTAATTAAACTTGTCTCTCGCAATTAATCACCTTGACTGCCAACAAATAGTATATTTATCTCCATTAGCTTCCTGCACGGGGGCCTTCCCTTCACACCATGGAGATGGGGGGATGCTCTGCCCCTCCATCCAGCCCCTCGGGGAGGGGGGCACATGATTTTGTATTTTCAGCTTCCTCATGTGTTTTAATTAAAGACAAACAGAATTATGGACAGTACGAATTATTTTTCTCAAGTGAGAAACAAAAGAGAGGATGCCAGACTAATTTATTTGCTTTTGTTTGCATCTCTTTTTCCGTGATTATTTTAACAAATGGGTTTACTAGCAGGAATGTTTGGTAAAATAATGAAGCAAATATTGTTAAATATTGTGATTATTCATAGCAGAACCTATAAGTTATGTTTCTTCAGTTGGAAAAGAGAAATGTGTTCTACGACCTACGTACCCATTCAAAAAAAAGCTTGAATATTCAGAAAGCTCTGCTTATGAATGAATTACAGACAAAAATTATGCATAGATATTATTCAGCAAACAGTTTGAACATATACATCAGAAAAACTAGTTTGTTTGGAAAACTTGCAAACACATAATGGAGCAAAGAAATTATTCATTATGAATTATTTGCACAGCATCTGTCTTACTTTCTCATGTTAATTGCCTCTGCTAAACCACATTTTCACCCCCTCAGTATGTAAATTTAAATGATTTTGCATATTTTCTGAACACCCAGTAAATGCATGTTTCATTACCTTACTGCTTACATTTTTTTAGTCACTCTAATTGTACTAGAGTTTATATAATTTAAAAAATTTGACCTACCAGCTTGCTGTAGATTGGACCTCTTTCTCTGGACTCTGAATATTGCCTAAAAAAAAAAAGAAAAAGAAAATTGAAAAAGAAATTAAACCCATGCACATTAACTGTGTTTGTGAAAGACTTTCCTAGGTATGTTAATTCCCACTGTATTTATAAAAGCTAGGGTTTGGTTTTAATCACAATACTTTTAATGTAATTATTATAAATCTAGGACATGACCCACAATTGATTTGAATTAACAGAGAGAACGTTACAGATTTTGAGAACCTACAGCACACCTTCCCCTATAGCAACTGTATCCCTTTGTGCTCCCTCTTGTCTATAACTCCTCTTTCTATGATACAAACCTGTACTTCAGGCAGTTTGATTTCCTCTAAAAATATACTTTTTTTTCCCCACAATTTTGTGAAATTTTGGTCCTTTGACCACTGACTCATGTTGGCTCTCTAAGAAACACTGCAAGAAGGAAATGTGCACCTTGCATCCTGTCTTTTCTTTGCAAGGACCTCATGCCACCAACAGAAATGAGTGTCTTGCCCAAAGCTGTGCTGGTCTTGGAAAGGAAATGCCAGCTGAAGCCATCAGGCCTGTGAGCAGAAATGCCCCCTCCAGCCAAAGCTGCCCCCCAGGGTCACTGAGGGAGCCTCCCCATTGTCAGCACCACGCTTTGTTAGGGGTCTGCAGAAAGCACTCTTGTTACAGCTCTTGCAGAGGGACAAAGAGATGCTTTTCTAATGGCATAAACCTTCCTGTTTAGGATTCCATCTAAAAAACACGTAACCCCTGAAATTGTTTGCTTTTTTCTGCTTTCTCCTGAGCTTACAAAACCCTGGGTTAACATGGGTAGCACAACTGGGTAAAACCATATGTATGGCTGGCTGCATGCTTACAGTAAGTGTTCTGTAAGAGCCATTAGTGCACTGCCAAGGCACAGGAGGCAGATGTTACTGCCTGCACATCACTACTGCAAGCTCAAGTTTTCCAGCATCCTAATGGATTACAGCAGGGGAAAGAAATCAGGATACGGCGTTATGATACATTACTTTTTGCACTAATAAGAAATTTAACTGGCTCCTGTTCTACAGGTATTTGTGGATCATAACAGAGTTTCTGTCACGAGAAGCTCCCCAGCACATCACAGCAGCCCCAGCAGCATGTGTTGCTGCTGATCCATCCACCCCTCTGTCCCAGGCCAGGCTGCCAGATGACTTCTGACATCAATGGCACCACAACATTTTGGGCCTAATCTTCAGCACCTCGTTTGATTTGGTAATATACCTTGAGGCTCCCAAACACATCTACAGGTTTCTCCTCTCTACAGGATGTGTTGTCCTGTGTGCTTTAGCAGTTCAGTGAGCTGAGCTCATTCGAACGAGCCTTGAAACCTTAAACACAACTTGTAATATCAAAGGTTCTCATATCAAATAATTTTCTTCCTGGGGATCCTAGGGAGATTAAGAACTCATGCAGCGACTGAAATGTCCACTACTTACATCAAACACCTCAGCACTGGCTATACCAGCACCTGTCCATTGCAGGAACAGCTGGAAAATACAACTGCAGCACTTTGGCAGTGGTCTGTAAATCAGCCATAGGGGGCACAGTATCAGGCCCACATGGCAACAAGTGAAGGCTGAATGTTGAGTCACTGTGTCCCAGTGTGACAGAAGCCCTTAGGTACAACCTGGAGGTGATGGGTGCTTTGCAGCTGGTGCAGACATTAATTTTTGGGCGAGACAGTAAACTAAATGCGGTATGGCTGCACTTTGAATTTTCCTTCAGTCTGCTTATCTCAAAGCCCAGAGAATGAAGTTGTCTCTTCCTTACTGTTTTTCTGGTTTTGCTTTCATATCTTGCAGCAGGGGTTGTTTATAGCTTGCCTCCCTTCCCTTAATTCTGAGCTGAATGGAGATGAAGCGTGGTTTGAAGAGCCCAAACCATCAGCACCCACAGCACCCCTGTGTGTTCAGAACTGGGGAACAGGGACTGTGAAGACACTGGCTGCTGCTTTCCCAGCCTTGGCTTGGCAGATGCACAGGAGATCCCCAGGGAAGGCTCCTCCTCACCCTTGCTGCCTTGGATGTGGTCTGTTCATCAGAACAGCCCCTGGACACTGGCTGGTGTGTGCAGGACACCCCTACCTGTGCTGAGAGGCTGAGCTGCATCTCCTCTCCTAATTCTGGCACATTCCTACTGACACACAGTTTTGTTCTATAATTAACTTTAATTATCATATCTTAGAGCAGGAGTATAAGTTCTAACTCTGCTCTTCATGATAGTCTTATAAAAAACAAATGTTTTGAAAGGTAATTAGTAAGCAACTCAGTGTGAAAATAGGGAGTCAGTGTTTTCCAGGACTAGCATTGTAATTGTATATGCAGTCGCACAGAGGATCAAATGGCTCTGAAGATGCTGTTTGAAAAACTCTGAGAATAGAAAGTGGGCAGACCTCAATATTGGCAACAATTAAAAGAATTATATTAGCATGTAGAAAATAACCCCACATTTATTTCAGGATCCTAGTTCCAGGAGGAAGTGTGGAGTCTTGATACCACTGTGGAAAAACTGTGAACTGTATAATGACAATCACAGGACACAGAAAGGAGGAAGGAGCACTTTAATGGAAAGCATATTGTCACTTTCCTTGCATTAAAAGTCAAAGGCAATTAAAACATAATTTAATTAGAGAATATCTTATCAGCTGTAAAAAGTAAAATTGATTGATATGCAGTATAGGGATGACTTGGCTGCTGTTATTTGTAAAGTGATGCTGAGGCTGACAAATTAGTCACTTGGTTCTTTTATTTGATAATTTCATGTATTTTTATATTTTCTTTCACTACTGAAAGCATTTAATTAGCTAATGTTTAATTGCTCATTGTTTGGAAATGGAAAATGTTATAACTGCATTGTGATTGGAAGAGTTGTTGGCATTGAATTTAAGCATCTTGCATGACTATGTCCTGCTCCCTCACTACTAAAAATATTTATCTGCTAATAGGACTTCTCCTATGATTCTTTTTGTCTGTATTGCTGTCCAATAAGATGTTTTAGTCTCCAGACTAAGCCTCACATGTAGCTGGAAACAGGTCAGTGTAGCTCAGAGCAGCTACAAATCAGTGAGCAATCTCCTCACTTGGAAGAGTCCCTATCACTTACCCAAGGGCTGAATTTGGCCATGCAAGGAAGAACCAATCAGGAGTGATGTGCACTGACAAAACAGCAAACCTATTTCTGCTTTTAAAAAGCCACACACTCACATAAAAAAAGGACAACCAATTAAAATAAAATAAAATAAAATCCTCCTACATCATTAAACCAGAAATTTGTGCCCAATCATTACTTCAGCTTACAAAGCTTACAAAGCTTGACTTAATAAATATTTACAAAATATCCAGGTATCTGTTCTTTTCTGTTAATTTTATTCTTTAGAAGTGAAAGAGTTGATGACATGGATTCATCATTTTTTTGGCTGTTCCTAATATTTCTGTTCTGCTGAGACAATAGCAGCAGACTGATCTCTACAGGGATTCCTGAGCAATGCATTATTTCCCTCAGAACGAATACTTCAACAAGGAAATCACAGGACACTTTCAAAGGACTGGTAAATAAATTAATTCATAAATTATTTACATTGAAATGGTCTGCCACACTTGACTAAAATCAGATGCCACTGTTTTAGGGGTAGGACACCTGAACTTTGTTTATGATCCCTCTGTCCACAGAACTTCTACACCACTTGTAGAGATTAACTGGGTAAAGAAAGAGAAAATAATCTTTTGCAAGACTAAAATAATATCTTCACGGACTTTTTTTTTTTTTTTTTAAAGGTTTCATGTGGGTTTTTTACAGAAAAAAATCCATTCTTCTTGGGTCTATCAAAATCTTTTTGGACTAAGGCAGTTGTGGTTTTTTCCCTGTCAGGAAAATCTATAGAAAGGCAATTCTGTGAAGTCTGGTTTTCTCTGTGGTCTAACTTTTTCCAAAGTGGACACCCATAACAATTGAATATGATGAATAAGGTAATTTCTGTTTTGCTCAAAGAAAGGAGATGGCTATACATGTACACCTTTTTATCCTGGAATCAATTGAAGAGGGCAGTTTTCATATTAAATAGGTTATGAATAAGAATGGTCTCATTTAGAAGACAGAAAATATACAGAATTCTGTTTAGATATTCTAACAGACTGAGAAGGGGAAAAATTCTGAAGAAGTAACTCAGTAGGTCTCTGACTTCACTGTGCTGTGTTTACTCTAAAAAAATAAACCACAAGTAATTAAAAAAAACCTCCCAAACAATTAATTAGTTATTTCTCAGATTTCTGGAGACAACGGTCCTCAGGGATATAAGATGTTATAAGTTGTAATATATATCACAATAATGCAAATGCTTCTGTGTGGAGTGGTGTTTAGGACTTGGTAGAAACACATTATTTCACTTGAAAAGTCCCCCCAAAAGCTGTCCAAAGCCATCAGCCTGTTCCTGAAGTGCCCTGCTGGAGATGGGTATTAACTGTACAGCCTGCTCTAGCCGAAGATGTCCCTGCTATGGCACTGGGGTGCCCTTTAAAGGTCTCTTCCCATCCCAACTATTTGATGATTCTACAAACTCATGCCAGACAGTAATTTATAAGTTTGTGAACAAAAGCACTGAGAAAGCCTTAAGCTACATCCAAAGGGAATGTTTCATGAAAACCAGTGCAGTTAATAGGTCAAAAGCTTAAAGAGATAAACCACCAATTTGTTATTTCACCAATTAGAAGTAATCGGTAAGTGGTAGTTACACAGCCTAATCAAATATCTCTCTTTTTTGCTGCTCATTAGAAATATCTCTGTACTTCAGAGACTTTGTACTGTGAATTTATTCAAACTACCTGAAAGCAGTAGGTTTGCCAAAAAGGCACGATCCCCTTTAAACGAGTAACTAAACAACATCTCCCAAGTGATGGCAGGCATGAGGAGTGTTCAGGAGCAATCAGCTCCCCTCCAATTAATTCCACAAGATGCTCAAACCTTCTATGCTAGCCTCTGAAGATAAAGCCTTCCACGAGTCTGTGCATGAAGGTGCCATGGTTTGCCTCATTGCTGTTGAAACTATTAAATCAGGGTCTATAGTCCATGGACTGTATTCCATGCTCTCAGTGTGTCTCCCACTGACTCCACAAACAGGCTCTGCACGGGCACTCGCACCAGTGGGCTCAGGCATGGACAGGAACACAAACTCCTCTGCTGTGAGCAAGACAATGAGGCTCCTCATTTAAAGATCCAGCTGTATTTTTGAGCCTTCATTACCTTTACAGGGAGTCTAAGGCAGCCAACAAGATAAAAGCCTCCTCTCTTCAGTTACAAGTAGATCTACAAGAGGAGTATCTGCTCTTGCCTTTATTATTTTATGGGTTTCTTACAGGGAAGATAAGGAATACCTTAAGGAACATAATACAGGAATCAAATTTACAGAAATAGTTGAAAGTAATTTTATATACTGGTGATCCAAAATAATTTTTGTTTACCCTAAAATTTCCCCTGAATAAAAAAGAAGAATGTGAGATGTAAAGCTATGGCTTTTAAAAATCTATTAAAAACAGTTGACTACAGACAGACAATACATTCTGGGAATGCAAATCTCTAACAGCCTGGAGGAGATGGCTGTTCTAAACACAACACTGTGATTTCAACAAGCCAATTTACATCTGGGAGACTGAAGAATGCTGGCAATGTCCACCTTGGGAGCAACAGCCACACAGTGCAAATGTGTGTCTTCCCAAATCTCCCTTTCCCGTTTAAAACCCTTCCCTAATCATCTGTGCTTTGGTGCTAGCAGGAACATCACATGCTGTTATGAATTATATAGGATAAAAAAAATGCTTTGGAGGAAGGGTCTGCATGGTGACAGAAAGTGGTTTTAGTGTCTAATGTTTCTTTTGCAAACAGCAGAAACACTGGGTTTTTACTAACGTGACCAGTTTCTTAAAAAGCAGTTAATACTTCATAACAAAACTTATAAATAAGAAACTAGGGCAGGCAGTGATATATTTTGCTGCATATTTCACTCAGGAGCATCCCAAAGCCCAACACAACCACCGCTGATCATGCACAACTGGGGACTCAAGGAGAATCACTGCTCTTTAAAGGCACGCAGCCCCACGCTCCCAGGGACGGGGTTCTAATAGAGTAAGAGAAATCCTCAAAAGTTCTTCGAGGTGATGGCAGACCTGACAAAAATGGTAATGAATTTTTTGGCAAAGAAACTCAATATAAAGGCAAATAGAGCAGAGCTGCGTTAGTCAAACATAAGTTATTGGACTCAGCCCAGAGTAAATGGATGGAATGACATGATGTGCTGTAGAGAAGGTCAGGTTACACAATCTAATGATCCCCCTTGGCCCCCAGGCAGGCGGTGCTGTGAAACCCTGCTCCTGCTGCAAGTCTGGCATTCCTGCAGCCCCACTGATTCATTCATAAGGGACCATACACAGTCATGATACCTGTGCATGATTGCTGGTGCTATTTGTCTATGAACTATGTCAGAAAAAAGGTGTTCAAGCAGAACTATGGCTTGCCTGTTTCGAATTTCATGGTAAGATCAAGGCCCAAGGAGGAGAACAGGCATATTAATTTCCTAATGGGAATGCATAAAGTGAATTTTTTTGTTCACTGTTTCCCACCATTGGTATTACCAAAGCAGCTTCTTGGTGGCAATAAAGAGAGCTGGAACAGCAAACTCCCAGGTGCTGTAACTGTAACATCCCAAAAAAGGTGGGTTTTCCCCGAGCCTTGCCCCACGTACTGCACTGTGCTGTATGTTAACATTGACATCACAGCTCTGGCTGGGCATGGACTGGTGATGTCACTGGGAACTTTGGTACCAAAAAGTCCATTAATGTGCTGACTCAGAATGATTTACGGACAGTCTCCAGGCAAGTCAAACAAATTTTTACAATGAAATCAAGCAGTGTCTCACAGGGCGACCACAGTCCAGAGCTCACATATTGGTGATCCTGACTTCTCACTCTGTAAAATAGACATTTATTGTGTACTCCATAAAATGATGCAGTTGGCTTTTTGCTTTCAAGCAACATTAAGAAAATAAGAAAACCAATAAATTACATTCTAAATATCCTGGAGCAGTATGTATAAAGAATTACAGCTTAGCAGAGCCTACTGCTCCATGTATGTGCATCTTATTTTATATGTACATATATAAACCTGTGTCTAGAGAAATCTGTGTCATACAAACATGAAATATCAAATTGTAATTTTGCATAATAACAAAATGTAATTAAAAATCCATCTGAATATACAGAAGGGAAAAACTTACATTTATATTATGTATATCCGTCTGCTCCTACAAATATTTTGAGTGTTGAGTTTTAGCAGCTTTTCCTCATTATCAAATTTTCAAAATAAAATTCAAACTAAATCCGAAAGCTGTTCACCAGTACACAGTTGTTATTCATATGACATTTCCTACTTTTTTCTATAATTAAACTCAGTATAATGATACTGGGGGAAAACCCCTTCAAATATATACCAGAAAATATACCATCCCCTTACTAAAATAAAATAAGAAAACCTGCTTTTACTTTCTAAATACGTATCTCCTCTAACAAATTTCCATGTTCAATGGTATTAATATCATTATTTGAGCTGAAAATATCACTTTAGTAAATAATTTGCCCAGTAACTTTTCCCACACAGTAGACTTTGGTTAAAAGAAAGTGTTTGCTATACATATTTTACTGCTGCTCTATCAGTTCATGGTTTGTTATTATTTGCTTTGCTTATTCCTTGTTCCTTACCTATTTGCTATTCATTAGTTAAAGCAAATAACAAATTGAAGTCATGTGATAATGTCAGAGCTGGCTGACAGGATAAGTAAAATTCTATAAATGACCACTGAGGCATGAATTGCAAATAAATATCAAACAGAAATACACAGTTAGGATATGAATATAGGTTACATTTGTGTCAAATTACACCAAAAGACTCACACAAAAGACTCAGTGAAACAAAAAAAATAGGAATTTTAGAAGTTTGCCAATATGTTACCCTAACAAAAGGTACTATTTTAAAAATAATTATTTTGTGTTGGCATCCACAGCTTCTCTGCCCAACCTGTGCCAGAGCCTGCCCACCCTCCCAGATAAGAAGTTCTTCCTGATATCTGCCCTAACCCTGCCCCTGCCAGTGTGAAGCCATTGCCCCCTGTCCTGTCACTCCAGGCCCTTGGGAATTGTCTCTCTCCATCCTTCTTGCAGGTTCCCTTCGGGCTCTGCAGGGCACAATGAGGTGCCCCCAAAGCTTCTCCTCTCCAGGCTGGACAATCCCAGCTGTGCCAGCCTTTCCTCCCAGCAGAGCTGCTCCATCCTCTGCCCATCCTGGTGC
>JAWWEE010000025.1:5042115-5105482 GCA_035221455.1 Xenops minutus
GTGCCCTGACCCAGCTGCAGCACCAGCACTTGGTCTTGTTAAACCTCCTGAGATTCCCTTGGGCCACTGCTGGAGCTCGTGCAGGTCCCTCTGGATGGAATCCCATCCTTCAGGTGTGTCACTGCACCCTCAGCTCGGTGTCACCTGCAAATATCCTGAGGGTGTACTTGGTCCCTGCAGTAATGAAGACACTAAATTGCACTGGTCCCACCACGGGCCCCTGGACACCGCTTGGCACTGACATCCATTGGGGCCCTAAGCCATGAGCAGTACCCTCTGGATGCAGCTGTCCAACCAATTCCTCAGCCACCAAACAGATCTCCCATGGAATCCATCTCTCTCCTCTTTAGAGAGAAGGGTCTTGTGGGGGGCTGTGTCAAAGGCTTTACAGAAGTCCAGATAAATCCTTGTCCTTGGCCCTTCCCTTGTCCACCGATGCCACCATAAATGACCAGGATTTTTCTACAGAACTTTGTTATGGGATAATTTAGTTTCAATTCTGAAATCTCACCTGATATTTCTGCTTCTCATAGATAATCTTTGTAGGTAAATGAAAGGACAGGAACAGCAGAGCAGGTTCAGGAGTAAATTCAGAGGAAATATCCAACTCCCATGAAATCAGGGATGGAATGCAGACCCTCTCCTACCCTCTCCTGGACGTGGGAACAGTTCAGGGGTGCTTACAAAACACCACCGAGTTCCACCCTTGCACTCTCTCTGCTTTAGGTTTCTAAAGCAAGAATCTTGGCCCTGGTTTGGGTTACTGTTGTCTTCCACCACTTTCAGCTGTGGCTGGAACATCTGAAAGCACAAGAGAATAACTAGGGGGAAGGGCAACACTGAAATGCATGTCTGGTACCCTGAGGTCTCCTTCCCCACCAGAGTATGGGACATGAGGACCCGTGGTGCTTTCTCTGTGCTGTCTCTTGGTGAAGGACAGAGCCAGGAGGGTTTCCATTGCAATTCTGTCTGGGAATGTTATTCCAGAGGCAGGAGATACTTCGCTGAATTTCATATTAATAAGCAATGATGTTAAATAAAGCACTGAAAATCTTAATCAAAGTTATGAGTATCAACAAGAAGTGAAGAAGTAGCTAATAGATTAGCTGCTGAACAAAAGTTTTCTATGATTAATTATATTATAGCGCACTAATTTAGTTTCCTCAAACTGTAACTTCAAATATCTATACTAATTAGTTGCCAACCTAAAATACAATAAATGAGATAATGAAATAAAAATGTTTTAAGTATCCCTTTCTATTATATGTACAATTTGCAGCAGGTTAGCAGACGAGATGAAGTCTGATTTTTTGAAGGATATATTAGCATATCATTATGTACATTAATGCCAAATAATCACTTTCTCACAAGAATAATGTTCAGCTACTAAATCCACAGGAAGCTGTACTGCACATCAGATGAAGGCTGGCATGGGTTAAGCTTACAGCAAAAGCAGACACATCACACCTTTCCCCATCACATTTTCACCTGCTCATGTGATGCACACTTCTGCTTTGATGGAAAATTCCTTTGGGTCTTCTTGGTGTAAAGCTGTTGGTGCTTGCAGCAAAATTTGCAGAGCAAGTGGTGTTTTCATTGGGTTGTTAAACCAGGGAAATATCCACAGTATTTTTCACAGTTCTTGAAAGGGACCATCAATTTCTGTTAGCTTTGTTCAATATGGGAACAGGTTATACAAGCTTATTTTTTTCTCCCTCTATGAATTTGGTTTGAAAAATATTTTTTTTCTAAATTTGCTTTAGAAAACTGAGCTCTCAGATTCCAAATTTACACAGAGAGACATTTGCAACATTCCCCATGTAAGCTGGGGAAAGTCTGAAGCAGCCTTACAGAAACTGAGGGAGTATTATTTATTTTACTGAAAGCCGTGATGACAGTGAAAGCACAAGCAGTGTGGCTTGTTTTATATATCAACCTTGCATGTTTTCCTGTCAGCTTTGCAGTTTGTCATCCACAGCTTAGCCCTCGAACAGCAGAAACTTTGGGGACAGCCAGCTGAAATGAAAAACTCACTGCCTACTACAGAGAAGAAACAAGGCCACCAAGGAACAGCAGAATATCTGTTTATGCCACTTGATGTAGCCCAAATTGTGGAAAAATATTTCATTATTAGTAGAAGCATAATACAATTCTGTTAATGGTAGTATAATTTGTTGTTACTATTTGGAGTGAATCTGTGAGTAATCTAGCTGGTATAACTGATGAAATCATAAAAGAAAATACTAAATGCAAAATGTGATATACAAAAGCAAAGAATGAGCTGGAGCAGCTGCAATAGCTTATTATAAATACTTGTCAGGACTGTAGAGCTCGAGCAGTGTTTGCCAGCTGGAGTGCAGTTGTTCTGAGAGGGAGGTGAGATATTCCTCTTCTCTGTGTGGGGAAACAAAGCAGCTAAGTGAGCACAAATGCACAAAACTGCACAGGATTTTACTGCTGGAATGATTCTTGGAGACACAAACATGTCAGATCACTTTCTGGAGCACAGAGAGAAAGTTTAGTCTTCTACCACTGCAATCTTCCCAGAAACTTTGTGTGTTGTTGGGGTTTTTCCCTCTCTGACAGGTGTCAGCTGCAGATGTGTGGTCAGTGGGACTGCCTGGGTTCAACCTGCAGGATTTGCTGCTGCTTCTGCCAGGGCTTGGATGGCTGGGAATGGCACCTGCCCTGAGCAGCTGCACTGGTGACAAGAGCCATCCCATTGCGCCCCAGTTACAGCTTCCCTTGTCACACTGTCACGGGGAACAGCGGTTTGGAAGGTGAGAAGGATGAGCACCACGTGAATCAGAAAGGAGACCCAAACACCCACCAATATTGCAAAGAAGTGCAAAAGGCCTTTTTCACTAATTGAAACTGGCATACACTGAGTTTATTAGAGTGAAGTCTGAAAACACAGCATGAGACGGAATTCACACAGATTTGCTGTTATACTGGTCAAACAGCACTGATCGAACTGTTTTATTTGAGGTCGGAGCTAAAGCCCATGAGAGTCCAGCTGTTGCATTCCCTGAGCATGGAGTTCAACCCTTGATAAGACTGAGCACTTGATCCTTGTATAATTCAATTACTTATGGCACTTGCCAAATGTATTTTTTCTTAGATAATTCTTTAGGTGTAACCACCAATAGGCAGAACATTCAAAAACCTCAGACTACTTTTTTTCCCTTTTCAACTAAATCCTATTTATTACTTCCTCCTGCTTCTGCCATCACTAAGATCAGGAGGAAAAAAAAAAAAAAGGAAAGAAAAGAAAAGAAAAGGAGTTTTCCAATAACAAGAAATATTTGTGATACCATGGAAAGACTTTCACACGCTCTCAGTCACAATACACCACATCTCATACTCATTTGAGAAATGCTATTTTAGCAATTGGTATTATATTAAATTGCCTGCTGCTGCATGGCCATATTTCACTGAGAATTGCAAGTTCTCAGTACAGCCATGCATGCCAATGTGAAGGTGGCACCAGCTTTTCTCCTTGCATCGATGTCTGCTCCGTTTGCCATCACCATACACAGTCACAGAATGGCCAAGGTTGGCAGGAGCCCCTGGGGGTCATTTTGTCCAACCCCTCTGCTCAAGTAAGGCCACCTAAGAGCTGGTAGCCCAGGACTATGCCCACACAACTTGTGAACACCTCCAGGAATGGACAGCCCACAGCCTGCTCTCCAGGCTGGACAGGATGAGCAGTCCCAGCTCTCCCAGCCTTTTCCCCAGTCCCTTCACCTCCTTAGTGGCCCTTTGCTGGACTCTCTCCAGTACCTCCAGATCTCTTTTGTACTGGGGAGCCCAGACCTGGACACAGCACTCCCAATACTACAGGGATAACATTTATTCACAATAATACATATTCTAAAGCAGAATGTAAATTAATCATGAGAATTTACAGTTAAAAAAAAAGAAAAAGACGGGGAGTCAGAAGTCTCTCCACACACATGAAGGGGATGGGATTTCAGGTGCATAACAGAGTAGATGAATACAGAGACCTTTCTGCACTCTAAATAATAGAATAGCAAAAGCATGTCTGCTGTGGAGATGATGAAACATGGCAAATCATCCATTAATAAGTATCTATGTTCCTTGACAAATGCCTAATTATTCAGCAATTTAATGTTGTGTATTGAGCTAAGAGGCACACAAACTAAAATACCCACATCAGTGGGCTCTGTTCACTATTCCCTGCTCGCTCCCACCAAAACATTCACAAACAGCAGGGTATTTTCCTGAGAAGATCAGCTAATAATGTATTGTACCCTACAAATGAGCCCTCAAATCTCTAAAGTTGATTTTTGTCTACCAAATAATAAAACTCTTTCTCAGAGATGATTTCTTCTTTCTGTTAGGAATCCTCTCTGCCTGTGCATTGTACCTCTTACATGTGCCAAGATGCAACTCAAGCAATTAAAGCTAAAGAATGAAAATGTCAGAGTTTAAGGCGAGGCAAAAAGAAAAAAAAAATATTAAGTCTTTAATAATAAAGCCAGTGAGAAGTGCTTATATTTCAGGTGAAACAGAGGGCTGGAATTTGAAGGCCCATGGAAAGAAACACTTGAAAATAAAACCATAAAGCCCTAAAACGACCTAGTGGGATCTCGTGGACCAAAGGGAACTGAAAGGAACCACTGTGTAGAAAAGTGGCATTGCAGAATAGCTCAGTGACAAGTCTGTAGAGGTCTACCCCAAAAACATTTGAAAAAATTCCTACTTTGAGAGCTAATGGTCCAAATCTTTTGTGTGATGCCAACAGTATGAACCAGGATGAAAGCAAGCAAAGAAAAGGGACTTGGACTATGAAACAAGGGTAGATGACAAATTATTTTATGGTATTAATTTTATGAAAATTAAGATAAGGAGGATTTAGCTTGAGTAGAAGATACTGTGCTGATTAAGAGTAAATTGGTAACTGTAGTAGCTCAGAAGTTAACAGCACTGAATAATAATGAACTTGAAAAGTAAGCAGTTGAACTTCTCTCAAGGTATGCTATTTATGTTTAAACATCAGGAAGAAATGGGGGGATGTGTAAAAATACAGCTGTCTTAAAAAGTTAGACACACAAAGTCTGCATGGATAACAGGCTAACTGAGGCAGGGAGACCAAAAAGGCCACCACTGCCAGGTCCGGGGTGGGCAGGGTGAGCCCTGGTGCTACTGCCATTGCCTTCCCGTGAGCTCGAGTGAGTGCACGGGGCTGTCAGAGTATCCAGCAAGGACAGGGCCAGGAGGGGAGACAGATCAACCCCAAATCATCCTGCTTTCCCCCTTCCAAATGATTAGACATCATCAGCTCTAATCACCTCCAGGCCAGTGATGAGCACGCATTAAGCCCACTTATGCAGACTGTATTAAGTATGATTACACATCACACTGCAAGGTTACAAGGAATATGTGGATTGATGTATGGCAACACTGCACATCGAGGCATGAGCATTCTTTTGACACTCACAAGGAATATTTTTTACTTTTTAAAGTTTTGAGGTAAGGGTAATTTAATTATAATTGCTTAACACCAGGGCATGCCTGGGGAAATGCAACACTCATTCTCTCCTGCCCGTCAAAAGAGTGAGAAGATACACTCAGCTGGGAGCTGGGAAGATGAGTCTGAAAGGAGGGAGGGGATCACCCTGCTCAGGGTTTCCCAGGAAAACTCCACAGCTGGCTGGGGGCTGTGGAGAACACACTGGGCTCCCAGGCTGAGGGCAGCTGAGCACCCTTGGGTGCACTTTGCTCTCATCCCTCAGGTCCCAGCGGGTGCCCAGAGGTGCAGAACCCACCCACTGGAAAGGAGGAGAGAGGCAAAAACCACTGACACAACCTGCAAAGTTTTGCACAGCCTGAGCATGGGGTTTCAGGAAAGCATTTTTGGATTTATATTGCTGTAATTCTTACAAGTTCGTTACTGAATTTAAAGCTTAGATTCTATTTTTTGATATGAACAATAACCTATTTCTTAGCTGGTCTCTCTTGCAGCCAATAACTATTGTCTCTTTTGTAAACTGCAGTCCCCCTTGCTGCCAGTAATGTGTGATTTGGGGGAATGATTTAAATGACAAAATGCTTACTTGTAACAACAAAAGAAATGACACAATGTAAACTAAGTTTTAATAACTAAAAAGATCTTTAATTAAAATTGCTTTCCATTCAGGGGCTACGGTTTTCTTTAACCAGCTGCCCTACGAAAGTTATTACCTCGAGTTTTCATTTTCCCAGTACACAGCTGCAGAAAAGGTTTTATTCTGGTGAATGAAGGGCTGTACAACGGCAAGGACAAAGCTCACTTAAGCTAACAATGAAGCCAAGGCAAAAGTCATAACCTTCTGCTGTCTTAGGGGAAGCACACTTTTTGAATATAATCTCTCTGATTATGCCTAGTATGCAAAATGCAGTTTTATATCTGCAGCTCAAATAGATTTCAGTATTGCCACTGAATACTAATCACTGATGCAAAAAACGTACAGCTCCCTCAAGGCATTTCAAAAATCTTGATTATTTAATCAGTGCTCTTGATTTATAAGGCGAGCTGGTTGATGACTACCAAAATGTGACACATTGGACACTCTCCAGATGGAATGCCAGTTTTCATTTGAGGTTAAAGAGGTAAAACTCTACAAGAGAGGTTTTCCAGTACCCTGGACCAGAGCTAGAGTTATGTCAGATGATAAATAAAACCTGGCAGTTTGGCTTGCACATAATATTAAAACAGAAACTTCACTGAACTGTCAGCTGTAAAATGAAGTAATCAACTTTCTTACTGCTTATTCTCCATTTCCATTATGAACTTTTTATTTATTTTATACCTTCCATCTTAATGTCCTCTTACCCTTTTAAACAGCACTACTTTACCTTTTTACAAATATGTAAGTGGTGAGTGCTGCCTTTTCATAAGCACTAATTTCCCAAACAGCTGGATGCAAAATATGAATAGTTCAAGTTCTTTTCCCTATAACTACATACATATATATATATGTATATATATGAATTTGAAAACATTTTTGTATCTACACATCTATACGGAAACATATGCTTAGATATGTATAAAAATAATTTAAACTCCTGCTTTAAAATGCAGATACAGATACATAAATTGCATTCATTTCAGAACAGATTTACTACCTCAGTTGTGTGGGCTTTGGCAGTGCCATGTCCATGCTTAATTATCAGCAATGATATTCTGTTAAAGAAGGTTTCCACGTGAAACTTCCAGTGGTTTTCCTATTAACATTTCAAGGAGCAGAATGACTTCAAACTTAGGAGTACCCTCACATCCCAGTGCAACCCTCTTGAGCCTTCTAAACTCAAAGTGATAAAAATTATGGTCAAAACATGGGACCTTGGTGAAAAGTTTAACTACACATAAGCACTGGAGGTATGAAAGGCCATCATAGCGACACACTGCAAAGCTGCTCATGCTCATAAACCATTGGTTTCATTCCTCTTTAAAGGTTTGCTAGAAAATCCATCACTGTGTCCCAATGGCCCAAGGAAAGGCGAGGCAGAGGGGTGTGGATGGTGCCCGTCCCCAGGGTACCCCCGGTGCAGGCAGACAGAGTGTGTGGTGCCAGCTGTGCCCACGGCAGCAGCATCCACGCCAAACTGCTCCTCCAGCTCCCCCAGGGACACTGTCCCCTCCACTGAGGCCCCACACCCAGGCTTTGGCAAAACCCCACATTTGGCTTCTGCTACCAAGCCAAAACATTTTAATAATTGCAAGAGTTCATTTATGAAATCTGTGTAGTTTGGGCTTGTGCCCTTTCTCTAATTGCATCCTTGTATCCTTCTCTGTACGTGTAGATTTGCACCATGTGAAGCCTTTGAAAGAATATCTCACTTGACTGGACTTGTGGGTAAGACAGTCATGGGGCAGTTCAAATAGCTGCCTTATTCCATTCTCTGTCAGGAATCCAAAAAATCTGCTTGAAACACAGATGGCTATTTCCCTGTCCTCATCCACCTCCTGGGCTCATCTCCTCACCATTCCCACCACAATCTCTGTAACAGCATTCCTGAGCAGGGAAGCTTTAGCACCTTTATTTTTTTTCCAGGGAACAGAGCTAGAAGCTGCTAAGTGAGGATGTTCTGGTGGAGGGTGTGGATGTGCTGCTGCACACTGGCTGCACGGCTGGCTAACACCCAACAATGCCATATATACATATCATAGGTGCTCCCAGGCCTTCTGCCACGAGCACAGCAGGATGCAAAGAGCTTGCAGGGATTATGTCCCCACATTCCAGTCTTTCATGGCAACAGCCACGCAGCAGGAAAAAGCCTGGAGCCAGAAGGTGCCTGTGCAGGTTAATGGCTGTGCTGCAGGGGAGGGAAACCATAACCCCCAAAGAGGTGGGAACTTCTGCTTACACAGCAAATGGCACCCTGCCCCCCTAGCCTTGTCCTTCCCCACATCCCACCCATTCTCTCTACAGGTAACCACGTCAAGGGGTCAAAAAGCCACACAATTTCATAAAAGGTTCCATGGTTTTTCAGCCTAGAACAGGGATTCAAGAATACTCTCCTGCTATAATGTTTCTGCTATTTAAACTGGGGCAAAATTTCAATTCTCCTTTGCTGGATCTAGCTAAACAAAGCTAAAGCCAGTTCTAGATGCATCTGAACCATTAAGGACTTGCTGAATGGGAAGTCCCTCTGCTACACCTCTGGTATAAAGCCACCAGGACATTGACTTCCACCAACTTCTCCACAGCCTAGCACAGACACATTGTGAAACCATATATTGAGTCTCAGCCCTCCTACTTCCCTCTTCATTCCTATATATATGTCTCTGCCTTCTTAAACTTTTTTTTTTTTAATAAAAAGAAGCTAAAATAACTTGGCAAAGCATTTTGTAAGAATCATCTCGTGGATAGGGCTTGTGGTTAACAAGAGGAACAAGTAAAATATCTGAATAATTCCATGTACTTGACACCAGCAGCAGGAAACAGAGGCATTAGGTCAGGACAGGGAGATAACATACTGCAAGAAAATGATTGGACTACTAATTTGATGTGAGAGTGAGTGGACATGAAAGCTGAAAACATCATTATTCTTAACTGATGTTAAACCACCGACAAGGCAAAGATCTGTGTTCAAAGCAGAACTGTCCTGTTTCTTTGCTGCACCTGAAACAGGGGATGCAGGGAACTCGTCTTTTTTGCCAATTGACAATTCAGCTACAGGAGGAAAGTTCACCCAGACCTTCTGTTCTTCAGAGAGGCTGGATTTAAATCCATGCTCAGCATTCCTGACTCTGAACAAAGAACTTGTTAGAGAAGTAAAAAGCTATGTCCTAATATTGCCTTGCAAAATTGCGCTTCACAAACATTACCATTAGTAACAGCACTACAGCTAAAAGTTGTTCCTGAAATATTATAGACATATAGGATTATTATTGCAAACAATACTAATTTCTGTTGTCAACTGTTATGTTGGTTGCAGCCTGTGTCCTACACATGCTATTTGAATACAGGTATGAGGAAAACAGACTGCTCCTTTCCAGAATTTGTATGTGATCCATATACCATTAAACATAGAAAGTAGCAATAAATTGACTTTATTAGTGGGTAACTTGCAATTTTTTTAGGATTACAAGAGGGTAATAACATCTCAATCACTGGGAAATTTGAATGTTTCTGAAAATCTACTGCAATATATGAATTAAAAGTAGGGAGAGAGAATCTATCTGCTTCCAGACAGATTATTCTGATTTGCAAGGGCAGAGAACTGAGACTTTATTCCTTCAATTTACACACACACCTTTGTCAGAACTAATAACCCACTTCAAAGGCAAGAAGTTTCATAGTACTTAATTATGTGGCCTCTGACATGTCATGCTGATTGAATTCATATGATCTTATATATCTGGGCATCAAAAGCCCTTTATTTTTTCTTAATTAGAAACATAGATTCAATGCAACTTGCGGAGAAAATAAATTAAATCCATATACATTACCTCTGAGCAATAGCTCTGATTGAACTGGGCTGTTTAAATCTCCGTGGTTGGCAGTGCTCGTCAGTGAATTTGTTTACAAAGTGGAAAGAATGAGATGCTGTCAAAGAATGAAAAATAAAAGCTAGATTTCTTGGGAAGGAGACATCCGTCTTTTTCTATTTGTAAATGCTGACGAGCAGGGTTTAAGGAGGGCTAATGTCAGCCATTCATCTTAATTAAAGAGTTAATTGCTCGTGTATCCTGATTTGGTTAGCTGATCTCAGGAACATGAAAAGCGTTTGCTTCCATGTCTTTTATTGACCACTGTAATGACATCATCAGTACGACTCCGGATTTATTCATGCCTCAGCCTAAACTCCTAACTTTAATAGCCTCCTACATGATCAAACTTTCAAGAGGGAAGGGATTCTTTTGCGTGGTACAGAATACCGAGAGGTCTGTTCAGACCCTGTTAAAATGTCTCAGTTCAGCTGTCATTGAAGTATTACTTCAAAGTCTAGAGTCATGAAGATAAGTAAAAAGTAATTTTAAAGACTAGTTCTCAGCAAA
Source organism: Xenops minutus (assembly GCA_035221455.1). Lineage (NCBI taxonomy): Eukaryota > Metazoa > Chordata > Aves > Passeriformes > Furnariidae > Xenops > Xenops minutus. The sequence continues at coordinate 5,052,626 of JAWWEE010000025.1, forward strand.
TGTACATATGGAAATGGCATAAACCATCTAAAAATCGCATATCAAATATAAGCAAGAGACTTATTACTATTCAATTTTTCACATCTGTAGTCATAGTCAAGTAAGCACTGACACAAAAACAGATAGGCGAGGTTCCCAGCACATTCTAGGGATTAGACACCAAATTGGTTTAGTCATGTGTTTTACAACACCAAGAGGGGAAACTCAGATCTAAAGAAAGACCAGTTAACTAACTAGAAAGTCTGTAAGGTTTTTCTGTACAATGTCTTTTAACATTTACTGCAATTCCTGATGTTATTTCTTAAAGATTCATCACAAGAATGAAATTAAATTTCACACAAGAGGAAAATGGGCAGTACTAATGCCTTTTGATTGATCAGCTATGTGATACTTAAAAAATGAAATAAAAGAATCCATTATAAAGCATAATACATTGTATTCGCTTATCCTGGTAATGAGTCTTCAGAACTGATCTATTTATGTTATGCTACTTTCATGGGATCAATTCCTGTTGCTAATAACACTCATAACTTACACAGAGGGTTGAAGCAGCCTCTAAGAACCAGCACACAGCACACATAAGTCATGATAACATGTGCTGGGACTTTGCTTACAGTCACAGGGCAGCTCCTGTGCACTCTCCCCACATATCTAGAAGGCACTACAAATGCTGTGATAAGGTGCTACAGCTCAGGGAGTTTTATAGGCTTCACTGGGTGGGGTTTTATGCAGTTGAAGTTCCTCAGGTGGCTGGTTCAGAGAGCAGCGCTGGCCCCAGTGCCTTCACTGACAGACAGGAGATTCAAATACTGATTGGGTTCCCATATTTTCTCAGAGGTCTTTCTGTAAAGTATAATAACCTCCCCCTATTTATTAACCTCTCTGTGACAGGAACACAAAGCTGCATTGCCCTCCTCATGGAACAGCAGCAGGGAAGTGCAGGCCATGGAACTTGGAGTGGTACAGTGGGCTTGTGTTACTCAGAACAAGGCAGCCAGAGCCAGAGCCTGCCTGCCTGGGCCAGCCTGCTGCTGCCCTGCTGAGAACTCCATGGGCACAGGACCATGGCTCAGCAGCACTGCTCCCAGGGCTCCAGCATGATGCCCTGTGGCTCAGGAACACACCTCCAGCCAGCCCATGGACCCCTACAATTACACCAGGGTGTGCCACGGGTAGAGGGAACAGCACTGGGAATCAGGAGATTTGTTGGTTGTCACCAACTCTGCAACTGCCCATCTGGGTAACCTTTAACATGTTCCTTCAGCTCCCTCTGTCCCAGTTACCCCCAAGCCACCAGAATCTCCTCTCAGAGATGCTGTGAGATCCATTTATGGGAAGGTGCTGCCTGTGAGGTAAGCAGTGCTGGTACCCCTGAACAGCTCCCTGTTGGAAAAGGCAGCACAGTCAGTGTGTGGGGTGACAAACAGAGCAGAGGTCCACTGGGGCTGGATGGGACCACGGGAAGTTGCCTGTCCCAGCCCTGAGCTCAACACAGGGGTTGTTCCAGACTTGAAAGAATGCAAGGATGGACACTCCCTAACCTGCCAGGGCATCCCACTCCACTCTGGACTGCCCTTAGGGCAAAGAGTTTTCTTTATGTCAAGGCTCTGTGTCTATGGAGAAGGTGTTCATGACAGCAGAATTTCTTAGCAGAGTTTAGCTGTTACTCATCATCTTTCACAGCTCAGCTCCAATTAAAAAATCTTTTTAAATTAAAGATTGTTCCCATTTTAAACTCCAAGAAAGCTACTCATTGAACCTTTCTGTCATATACACGAGTCTGTTTAGAGCAGAATCCTTACAAAGGGTGACAAGAGTAAAACTAATAAAATGCTCTGCCTTTTGGGGCTCTGTGGAACACCATGATGAAGAGTGTCTTTTACCTCAGCCAGGGCACAGTGGCACCCAGGCAGTGCTGCAGCCCTGCCAGGAATGGTGCCAGGAATGGTGCCAGGAATGGTGCCAGGAACGGTGCCAGCTCTCAAGCTCAGCAGCACCCATTTCCAAGCTCAGAGACCTTGGTGCTTCCCTGGTGGGTCAGCCTGTGGTGTGGTGTAGTAAGCAGGGAACTGCTCACACCCTGTTGGAGCCTTCAAACCATCCCAATGCTTGCTCTTCCAAGATCTTAAGCATACAGGTCAGTCACCTTGGAAACACTTTTAAGCAAGTGCAAATTTTATATTAATCTTAAATCTTTTCTGTGATCTCCAGTTTCTTTGTTTTCTCATGCCTATACATAAACTACAAAGTAATTTCCTAAACACTTAATGGAAAAAACCTAAAAATGTCCTTGGATACAGACTTTGGTCTACAAGTAGTGACTGTCCCTTTTGAAAGCTACTTTACATAACATTAAAAGAGAACGTGAGCAAAGAGAAAAGTGCAACATTTTGTTTTTCAGAGGAAACACTTTGGAAAATGCTGAAATAAAACCTCCAGTGGCTTGTGAAGTAGTTAGTTCAGTTGTTTAGCAATAACACCTTTTGATTTGTAAAGCTTCTCCAATACCTTAAAATAACCTAAGGAAAGAAAGTTTTAGAAAGTTTTCTTTAACTAGCTAAAACCACCTGCTGTAGCTTGACGAGGGAGTTTTTTTGAGATAACATATTTTTGAATTACTATACTGTAATTTTTGCACACTACATCAGGCAATGACTGGTGCAACTTCTTACAACATTACTGGCTTACTAATAAACATGTGCATGAAGCAGAACGGCGCATACAAGTTCTAATTCTTTGGCTGTGCCTGGTAACATAAACAGGCCTGATACCACCAGCTGAAGAATTGAGGAATTAAACTCTCCAAAAGACTGATGTAAAGGATTGGACATGCTAAAAGAGATGGTGAAAAGAGGCTGCTAAGAAATGGAACAACATTCAGGAGAGAAGCAACAGATCCACAAATGGAAATAAACATGAGCAGGAGAAAATGCTTCATCAACATAAGAGCCACAACAAAGCTGTGAATCTCAAAATAAGCCAAAACTGGTTTTGAAGAATAAAACAGCATGCTAGGTAGGACTTCAAAGCCTACAAGAGACAGAAATGAATAGTACAAAAATACAAAAGAGGAGAGACAAAGCCAAATCCCACTAAGCACAAAATTAACTCGCTCTGTCCCTGCTATTACTGGGTTAACCCTTTGGTGCTGAAACGTGCAACCAGTTTTGCGATTAAAGCAAATGAGTATTTGCAGACCACTGGCCATCTCCAGCCAGCTCCCCACCCTCAGCCTGGATCTCCAGCAGCACACCTGCACTTTTGCTCTCAGCTGGAAGGCACCAGAGCCCCCCTGCCCAGCTCTTTATCACACTGCTCCCATGCCTACCCAGAAAATGCACAATTGTCTTCTCAGAGAGAAGCCACACAAATCATCGTGCCCTGGGTGGAAAGCCCACTCGTATTGTGTTTCTAACCACAGACAACAGGAGACAATGCATTCAAAAGAGGGATGTAGAATAGGTATTTCAATGTCATACTGGTTCTAGGGTAGAAGATTACCCAAAATAGGGGTTTGCTAAGTTCAAAAACAGCAACAAAGTTATTTTTAACTGGATTAAAGGAAAACAGGCAGGTAAAGACATGGCTTGATGCAAGATACACTGGAGCATTCTTAGGTCTCACTTCTGAATCACTGACACAAGGAAGATTTTTGTCACTGGCTTTAGCAGAACAGTCTATTAATGGACTAAAAAAATAGCTATTTTCTTCCTAGACATTTCAAAATAATTTTGAATCCAGAGAGAATAAATAGCACCACTGAGATACACTAAGATAGGATGGTAGGCAGAAATGGAGTTTAAATGGTGCTGGGGAAGCTGAAAACGAAGTGGCTAGCACAGAAAAAGCTATATATAGAAAAAGAGATTTAAGCAAAAAAATTGAAGTCTAACACATGTTCAATGCTAGATGAAAACAGAAATGAAATATTCATGGAATTTACTTTCTAATATTTTGCACAGGGGTTTTTTTCTTCCATTGGTTGGTTTTCCAAAATGTCATCCTGGCAGCTTAGTCCACATTTAAGGATAGAAGACTCCAGAAACTTTTCACTGAGGAAATCTTTATCATGATTCATACACTTCCAAACACCCGTTTCAACCCTCATTTTCAAGTTATTTTGGTAGCCATTGAAAAAGTGTGTATTGTTTTGCTCCGGTATATAGGGATCCATGAAAACCAAATTCTGTTTACAGCAGGACCAGATTTTCTGTTATTTTAGACAATCATTTTCACAGAAAAACCCGTAATGTGTCATTACTAATGACATTACAACCTCCTCTAGTTGCCCCCAAGACCTGGCTGTTCTGTAGCAGACAATATTTGACATCTTAGTTTGCAGTCTCAGAAAAAGCCAAGAGAGCAGCAACTGTCCTGTCAGAAAAAAAAATGGCTTCAGGAGCTGGTAAATATTTCACATTTCCATGGTGATGTGATAAGAACTGGTATGTTTGAATCAAGAGCGTACCTGCTTTGTGATTAATTGTAGCTGTCGATACCGAGAGGTACCTGCAAGGCAATTAGCACTGGACTCGCAGAAATGTCACCCCACTGTAAATACAGAATGGCAATAAACAGACAGATTGGCCTGGTGTATGTTTGGATTTGGAACAGCAAGCCCAGAAATGGGATTCCTAACAGAGCCAATTTTTTGTTATGTGCTGCTGATATGCTACAAAAGACCTCTTTCTTTTTTTTCTGGTGTATCATGAGGTTATTGCCACCTGTCTCTCAAAAATGTCATGTGGAGATCATTCCTAATCACAAAGAAAACACACCAAAAAATCAAACCAAACCAAAAAACATCCACAACACCCCCCCCCCCCCCCCCAGATTTCTGTAGTAAAGGCTGTAAAGGCTGAGACTAAGGTAGATTTTTTTTTATTATTATTTTTGCCATTTGAGCCAAAATTGGTAAATTTTATTATATGCTTTACAGTGGCTATTTAATTTCACAATTCTTTTCTGTTCTGTCTTCCCTAATCTTCTAGTCATGTGAACGACTGAGAACAGAATCAAACTCCAGGCTGAGGGTTAAGGAGCAGACAAATAGAGGCTGATGTTCCTGCTCTGCAGAACTGCATAAAGATTACCAGAATATAATGATCAAACTGACATTCCATGGTTTGACTTCTGTAAAAGGGAAACAACAACACTGACCACCCTCCTCCACCTTTTTTGGGCATTCAATCATGATCCTACAGTAGATTAAAAATCTGGAATGTAACTGTTTCTAAAGACTGGGAGGGGGGCCTTTTCTGTGTCATCACAGAGCCAAGATTTTATTTTTTCTGGTGGTTTTCTCCTTTTAACTATAACATATTAGCTGCTGGTGGCCTTTGAAAAACTGGAGGATCAGATGATGCTGGCTCTCCTTCTTTCCATCTGCTAGCCTACATAGCAAGGAAACTACTATGTATCTTAAATATTACTTTCCTATGAAACTAATTAGTACAGCTGCAAGAATCTCATGGTCGTGAAAGGTTTTGTGACACAACTTTACTTTAAAGTAAAGCTCATCTAGAAAGTTGGAAATCCTTGCCTATAAAGGTCTTTCATTAGTAGCACGCACTAAACAATGACCACTGCTGTATGATGAGAGACAAATTAATGAATCAAACATTACAGATTTCATCACATTGGCTCATTTGCATTTAAGCTGGTTTCCAGCTCTGTCATGCATTTGCTTTTAAACGAGCCCCTGTGGATAGTGCTGCAATGTTTGATTCATTAATTTGTTTCTCAGTGTACAGCGGTGCTCACTGTTCACTATACGGTGAAATACTTTGAAAATATTTGTTTTAACAACCTATCTTTTATTTTAACAAAGAAATAATAACCCTGGAGAAGGAAATGCTGGCCATTTTACAACACGGGCCCTGCCAAATCTCCCAGTTGCTACCCCAGCCCATCGTTATACCACTGTGATATTATCTGGATTAAATCTTCACAGCTTGCTCTCACATATTCTACAATTCCATAAAGCTTTGAGCCAGCTCTTTGGGTTAGTGCTACGATGCCAAATTCAGCTCCTGGGAAGTTGAAGGTGGCTTTAAGCCTTTGCTCCCTGCTCCTTGGATGGGTCCCAAGCAGTGACTTAGATCAGGCTCCCGGCCACTCGGTGACATTCTGCCACCGCTGTGCCTGCTACGCCGGCTCCTCCACATTGCAGCAGAGTGGGGTGCTTGGCAAAGCCATCTCTGGGAGAGCTGAACAACTTTGGAATGGGTTTTGGGTTTGTAACAGCTTGAATTTGGTGACCTTACAGCACACTGCAAGCTCCATCTGTTTTAGAAGGAGGAAAGAGAGGCACGTTCCCTGGCTGGTCAGCGCACGGGAATGAGGGGTTGGTAATTAGATGGGCGGTTCAGTTCTCAAGTTCTTGTCTGAACCTCAACATTGAAGTTTATGTACTCCAGTACAACCCTAATTATATATGTATAGCTGTGTGGTAGCAATCACTGCTCATGTTTGATTCTAAAGAAATAAATACACAGAGCAAATGAAAAGTATGGGAGCTGGTTTAGCAGGCACTAGGAATTGGAGAACAAAATGCTTCTGTAGCTAGAGCTTCCCTTCCTCTGCCATGCCTCTAATGGATTGCAGCTCATAAAGGCAAGCCCATTTGACAGGAGGATGCATTTGGACTGGGGGACTCATGGAAATGAGGGTCTAATTAAATGAGCTGTGCTTTTCATGAAGCAGGAAGGTTGTCATATGCTGAGAGATGGAGTTAAGTTTAAGTAGCATCAGTACAGGACATTGCATAGCCCTTTCCCACCACCTGGCCTTTTATTATTATTATTATTATTATTATTATTATTATTATTAATGTTGAACAGGAAAAGAATAAATGTAATTGATACCAAACAAAATAAACTATGAAGACGGAAAGGCAACACCCTAAATCTGTGTTTCAGTGGTCTTACATGGAAAATAACACTCTCCCCTTTGCTTACTCCAAGTAATCCATAGATTCAACTCCATCTTAAAACACAACAACAACAAAACCCCAAACAAAACCCACTCCAAAAACTAAAAGAAACGCCACTCTTCACTGTCAAACACAACCATCAAAGTCACAACATGCTGACTGCAACCCACCCAAAGGCCACCCTAGAGGCAGAATAATGTGATCCCAGGAGAGCCCCAGTGCTCTGTATGAGACTGTCCCTCCGCTGATGAACACACTGACAAGAGCTGTCTCCTGCCTCCAGCCCAGCAGAGAGCCCCCAGGAAAGGCTATTGCCTTCCACTGCCTCTGAGGAAGGAGGGATGGAGTTTGGAAGGGACACCAATACCTGGTGAAAGACAGCTTGACAGTTTTCCTAAAATATATACCTGATATTTTCTGCAGCAGAAAATGACTTGGTTTTTCCTTACAAATGCAATATCATGCCATGTTTAACCATATCCTTAGTTTTACCTGCAAGGAATTATATAATGGGAAATTCTAAAAGTTATTTGAAATGATGGGATAATCTGAATGTTTATTACAAGAAATGCACCTCACTGAAAAGTACATTTTTTGATAATAATCTCTACGTTTTTGTTCCTTGAAAGATTGTATTTCACAAAGACAGAGTAAATACTCACAGAGAAAAGCTAGGCTGTCTTCACATGAATGCAAGAATTTATAAATATTCCTGGTGAAGTTTGCACAATCCAATTACAAGACAATTTTATATTAAATACCCAATTGGGTTACTCTTGTTCAAGGTGAAAATCCCTTTCTTACACACATAAGTAACCTGAGTCAAGCAAGTATAAACCAAAATTTTTAAAAAGAGCATTAGGAAGGTGAAAATAAGTAACTCCATGTCAAGAGCATGTTAACTACCCTACACTGGTTTGTCCCCAGCTCTCCCCCCAGCCTCATGGAGCTGGAGCAGGAATGATGGAGGGGCAAATAAACCTAGTAATGAACAAAGGGTGTGCTGTCCCACTGCTGCCTTCATCACAAGGACCTCTCTGCCTGGGTGATTCTGGAACTCATAAAATGCCCCCAGTGCACTGCAGGGCTTATCCTCCTGAAGCAGCTGAGTTCATAACAAAGGCTACGTGATCAAATGCCACAATATGTTGGGCTGCTTTCAGAAATCAACCCTTTAATAAAACCCCCAAAACTCAACCCACACATAACCTTGGTAAGCCAAAAAACCCCAACCCAAGCAATCTTAAATTGCAGCAAAGGAGATTCCCATTAAACATTAGCGACCTAAATTAAGGCATTTTGACCCCAGACTTTTAGACACCAACAGAAGGTGACTCTTCTCATTTTAAGGTGGGTTCAACAACCCTTCTGACTCCCACTCGCTGGAACACAAGTCCAGTGGACACCTGTACTAGAGCTGGGGAACTTAGGTGAAATTAGGCCCAATCTAATGAAATCAGTGAAGTTTATTGAAGCACAACAGACTGTTTCTGGTGCCTATGAATTCCCACCAGTTGTTTCTCATTTGAGACCACAGGCTAATCTCTATCAGGTAGAGCTGAGGCAGAGTTTGCTGTGCTATCCAAGTCAGCATCATTCTAGTTCACTCTGCCCCAGCTCTTTCCCAGCCTTGTATTTTCAATTTATTCACTAAAGAAAACAGATTCATCGATGTGCAAATAAACTAATAGTCTTAAGCTGTGAGTATGAAAAAGTCCTCCCCTACTTCTCACTGATATCCTGCCCATTTACAGAAAACTCACATATCAATTAAACTCACCCGTTAATTAAAAGCGTGTCTGGAAAATTCCTTGCTAGTTGGAAGCAAAAGAAAGTATAAAAAGTATCTGAATGCTGAAGCTTTGAATTTTAATTACTTACTCCCAGGTTTGTTTGTGATCCCTCAGGTGTTGGCTGGGCAACAGCAAAGAACTGGAAAAAAGAAACAAAATTATTTTGTAATTCCTGCTGTGAGGAAGAAAATGTATTGAGAAGGCTTCCAATGTTTTCTTCTTATCTTGTTTAGATTTACTCTTTATTAATGTATTTATAAGAAAGTATCTCCACAAAAAGAAAAAAGATTCTGGAAGATTACAGGCAACTACAGTGAATAATTGGTCTCTAGATTTCATATATTTTTTTTAATAATATGAGAATTGCTATTGTGTTTGTCTCACAATGGAGAATATCAGTATAATTATAAATTAGAATAATGCTTATGAATTTGGAATAAAGACTACCATTTGTATCAGATAATTGATTACATATAGATATTAAATTTGATACGTTGTTTATTTTATATGCATCTAAATAGAAAAGACATTAGCAGTTTTAATAAAACCTCCTGGACTTGTTGAAATGTGATCCCTCTCTCTAGCTATCCATTATTAGTTCTTGCAAATTGACTTGCACACGACTGGATGACAACAGCACATGCAACTGAAGCAACTGTGGTCACTTTAAGGTTTTTCCTCAACACACTTAAGAGTTCCAAACTGAACAACAACAACAACAAAGCAAAAAGGACCAAAAATGATAAATATTATATATATAAATATTTATATAAGCCACATTCAAATACCGAGCAGAAACAGAACACAGAGCAGTGTGGCTATTTGAGTCTGGTACAGGTTATGAGGCAGCTGAAAAATCAGATGCTGCTTTAAAGTGCATTTAAGGGACTGGGAATGTTAAACAGCTCAGACTGCACTTGAGAGAAGTTTATGGTGGAGGTTTCCCTGTCAGATGAGCAAGATTTTATGAACTGTAACAGTACAAGTCATTTTAGGCTATTACACTCAGCTGAGTGCTGCTGGTTTAGCACTATATATTCAGTTATATATTTGAGCAGAGACTTTTTCTGTCTGTGTAAAGCTAAAAATTCTGAATATTGGGAAAGACAGTAGTTTATGTAGGCTTTAATAAATTAAAATATTAAAGTGCATTAGGAGTGGGTGAAGAATAAATGGTGAGAAATTCAGAACTCAAAAAAGAAAGAAGGAAAGGAAAAAGACCCTGAAGAGTAGGAAGACCTCTATCATCCATTTTTTTTTTAGCTGAACATGTTTCAAATGAAGACAATATCTTGTTTACTGCAGCTTTCTGGGGGACAGGCCTTGTAAACAGACTCTTATTTACAATGGAAAATGCTCTGCACCAGACACGATATACCCAAATACCCAACCTACAATTGCTGAGACACTTCAGGAATCCGTAATTCATAAAAGAATGCCTTATGAAAATTCAAGACAGCAGCAGGTCTTATGTAGGTTACTTGTAAATACGACTTTAAAGATTAATACATATTCTTTCTGGAAGAATGGGAATCAGCTCTGAAAAAACGACGTGTGGCTGGAATTCAACAGTAAGAGATGAGTGGGTGTTTTGTAGCTAACACCAAGTGCAAGTTTGGATGTTTATATTTAAGAATTTACTCAGATACATCTTCTATTGTTATTTATAAAAGGCCTTACTCTCCAGTACAGGACAGAGCCACTCCATTCGCTCCAAGGGGATGAATATTTTGCATCCAACCCACACATCCATTCCAATGACAGCAGGGGGCTGGAGGCACAACAGGGTTACAGCTAAAGCACAAGGACCTGAGACAACCAAGGGGCCAGGATAACTGGGCTTCTTATCCAAAGGGATGGATAATACCTATCACTGAGGACATTCATCCTTTTTATTCATGACCAGTTGTGCAGAAACCATGAACCTGGCACAGAGGAGGAGTGTCTGCTGGGACTGGGTGCAGGCTGCTGTGTCCACCCGCTGTCCCACAGGCACACCAGGGGAAGCTCACCCTCCGCTTGACTTCTTAAGGTATCATCTCTTGAGCCAGGCCTGGAATGTCTAAACTCATGTCCCCCATGGTCTGTAAGCTGTATAATCCTTCTACAAACAGCAGCTGTTGGCTGTGGATATGTAAGGCTGAGAAAAAGGGTTGTTATACACCTGACCCTCGACAGTCACTGATGCAATTAGTAAGTCATTGAGACTCAAATAAGTTTTTATATTACCAGTTCTATTACCCTTTCCTTAGTTTCACTGATCCTCTGGAAATGAAGGCAGAAGACAGAAATTCCATGAAAATTTTCCCTTTATCTAAAGCATGAGGAAATGTTGGGCATCCCTTACTGTTTATGACTGAACAGCTAAACTAAGAGGAAGAATTAGCAGGAAAATACATTACAAATTTCCAGATGTTTTGCATTGTGCAGAATCTTTAATAAAAATACCAGCTGAAAATAAGTTTAACTTCCTAGGAGAAATGGTAAACATTCACAATCATTTTCAATCTGATTCTTATGAGTTTTTCCTCTCTTTAGCACTGGTTTCTTTAGGTTTTTTGGTTTTTTTTTTCTCATTTTTCATTCTTCTCTTCATATACATGTTCTGTCCTTAACATTCGAATGTGTTTAATCAACACAAACCCCTTCACAATTCTCACTGTTTCCAGGAAGCATTTGTCAGCACACTTAACTCGGTTCCAAAATGCCCTAAAAGTGTTCTTTTTAAAGAGCCATAAGAAGTTCTTATTCACAGATTCATGATTTGGGCTTTTTTTTTTTTGTTACTTTTTGGCATCCAACATGAATTCCAGTATTTTCTTCATGTTCCTGTTAATCTGTGCTTCCTGGGGAGTGGCTGTTCTCTTCCTTTAAGGCAGCTGTGAATGATTTCTTAATAATTATGAGACACAATCCTATATAAAAATGGCAAATCACATTAAACATCTATATGATCCTTGACCTTCTGCCAGCACATCTGATCCATTTCCAGAGTACACGAGTCCAGCTGGATGCCTTGGTTAATAAATAAACAGTTCCTGTAAAACTTCTTTTTTTCTCTTGCCATCTTACTCTCCGTGTTGTTTGAAGAAATCCATGATATATTTCAATGAGGGTCTCTTTTCTTAAGAGAACATTAGTAGTGTCTGAGGTCTGAAACTTTATAAATGGAGTAAACCTCTTTTTGCTAGCAAAGCTTTTGGCAGAATATTTTTTCCATGTATTGCACAGTCTGTTATCGCCATGATCAGCACAGATTTTGGAAGTCCCAACAGCCTGGTCTCTTATGAGTGAGAAATTTCACTTCCCCAAATGAAGTGAAAGGATGATGTATGGGAGTATGGGAGTTGGTATGGAAGTCACTCCCTCACTGGTGAGCGCTTTTCTGCTTCTATTCGTGGCAAATAAGAAGAAAAACATCTGTCCTTATGTTCAGTAATATAGACATGTATCAGCTCAGAGATGGACTATAGCTCCCAAAATAATGTCATGTTGCCACCAAATTTTTAGAGTGCTGAAATGAAAAAATCTGAGCCACTGCCACCCCAATCTGCGTCTGCACAACTTCTGCAAGGAATCATTACCCAATTCCTTCTCCAATTAAAAAAACAATTCGGGATTTACTGCTATATGTAATATTTAATATTATATAAAACTCCCATGTTTTATATCTTTTAGACCTACAAACTGCTGGTTTAATTTCCACACGGTCTGCTTCTCCACATTTCTGTAGTGGTGCAGAGAGGGAAGAACAGGGCCCCTCCCTTGGGACAGACCTACCTGTGCTGAGCTCAGTGGCAGCCCAGCACAGGAGACTCACTCAGGTAGCGTGGGATCATTTCCCATTCTCTGGTATTTCCCCCCCAGGAGGGTGTGGGATGGCCCCAAAAGCTGCATTCTCCAGCACTATGCACGGCAGCTCCTGCTCAGATCTGACTATTTTCCAACCCTGCTAATGAGAGGGGATAACCAATTCAGAACGTGAGCCTGCACTTTAAGCTTGTACAGGAGATGCTTCTGCTTTTGGGTGAATTCTGCCAGGATTGGGGGGCCAGGTCATGTTTTTTCCTACAGGCATCACAGCCTTTCAGGCCTTTGAGAATCTTCCATTTACATCAAAATATGACGGTGATGCTTTCACTAATTTCAAGGAGTCCTGAAGGCGGGTGGAACACTTTGTGAGGAGAACAGAGAGCCCAGATCGATAGATCAGAGAAGGATCTGAGCAGAGCAACAACCACTCTGTAAATGTCAGAGCCGAGCCATTTCCACAGCAATACCATAAAGCTGCCATGGGCACACAGGGTCAGAGGGAGGTGTCAGGCTGCTGCCCAGAGCCCGTGCTCCAAGGCAGGGGCACTCACACGGGCACAGGGGCCACGACACCCAGCAGGGCACCATCGCAGCTCTGCCCTGGCACAGTCACTGCCCAGCAAGGCAAAGCTCAACAGCTCCGAGGGATGCCACAGCCCACACGCCTCTCCCACACTAAAGTCAGGAACTTTTGCTTTTCAAGGAAATGCAGGGAGTCTCTTTTTCAACTTGGTTTGCAAGTTCCCCTTTCTGGAGTAGAGAGAGAGGAAACAGGGAAGATGCAACATTCGTATCTCGGATTTGCTGCAGCCCGTGGTGTCACATTCTCTGCCCAGAACATCACAGAGGTCTGACAACGGGGCACGCCTTGCCTCCTCATCCACACCACTGATGCATCAGGTTGGCTCTTGCATGAGACTGAGGAGCAAACATGACTCTCAGTCTTAAAATCTGAGTGCTGTGCCACCAGATAAAAGTAAGCTTTTTGAAGGTAGAAAGCCAGCTATTGCTACAAGGTTGGCTCCCAGGTTTTCACTCCAAAGCTGTTGTTTCTGCATTAAACCAGCTCATTAGTAATACATTTCTGCATCTCATCTGTGACTTGGGGTTGACATATCAAAGTCCTGTTGACTTCAGATATGTTTCTAGTTCCCTCACCATCTTATTTACCTAGAGGCTGAACCAGTCTGGCTTTCTGTCCTCCTGTTCAGACCATCCATGCATTTTGTGTCAACTTAAATAACCCACTTTAATAGGATCCCAATATTCAATTAGAGCATCAGCCTCTGGAATCTAAAATATTATTCAGCATTTTTAAAATAAACACACTGAATATATTAAATTTAAAAATCTGTGAGCCAGCTCAATAATGAATCTGAGTAACAAAATTGTATATTTTCAGATTTTTAAAGCTTGAGAAGGGTAAATGGGAGATTTACCCAGGATTCAGCACTTGAGGTTTCCCCTTCTGGCATTTCTACGCAGACATTTGAAAGTGGTCAATATCTCACATAATGAGAATATTTGAAAATGCAGCCATTCCTTTCAGTATTGAAATAAAGAACAAACTTTCTGAAAACACTGCCCTGCTGTCTCTAACCACAATGTCCTGGTGTCTTAGGTTAACAATAATTAGAGATCTGATGTGATAACTGAACACCCTTCATGAGCCGTATTCGTAAAGATAATAAACTCTGCCCCTCAATGTATTCAGTATTTTGGATGTGAACTGTTACTACGGTTTCAGCTGCTCTGCAATCTCCTCCTGAGCCGTGTGCCATGCAGGGACTGTAAGCTCTGCTCTTGTACAGGGTAACCAGAGTTTTTTGACATTTAAAATATCTAGAGGCACGACAAGAAGTTGTATTTGCATATACATAAATTGTGCCAGGGAAACTCGATGAGTGACAAACCATCAACAACAAGCTGCAGCATCGCCTGTGGCTTTCACATCAAGCATGGCTGCGTTTAAAAATGTTACACTGCTGAAGAAAAGCAGCTTGACCGCCACAGCATCTGTTTTAGTTATCCTCCTCTGAAACAGAGAATGTAGCTTTTAAAAATTACTATAAAGGAGAAAACTGCTTGTTGTATTTATTTGAAACCTTTTTGCCTTGGCAATCCGTTGAGGGAGAAAAAAATTTTCCTTCCTGATACGATACTTGCCATCAGGTAGTGTGTGAGGATTTTCTTTCCCATCCATCCCTGACTATCTGCAGTGGTATCTCCTGAGGTTAAGCCAGGCTCTATGATGCCTCTGAAAGGTTGCTTATAGCTTAGTATTGCATCCCACTGGCACATCTCCTTTCCCTCACCTGAAGGAGCAGCTCAACTGTACAAGCCAACCTATGGCTAGTGAGGATTAATGTCACAGAAAAGTACAACATGAAGTGGTTTTCATGTGACTGATAGTGCATATATTCCTCCGAATCACAGCACAGTCCAGAGGGACATTTCATGCAGTTCAAACAAGCAACTCATGCAAAGCATCTGCAGCTTAACCACATGACAGACCCAGCGGTGATTTCAGAGTTGCCAGTGAAACAAACTCCCATTCCTCCCAGAGAGACAAATGCTGCTGCAAAACAACGCAGAATGTTTCACACCTTGCCGTGAGTCTTGTGAGAGCTGACCAAAAGAAAAGGAGACTAAAATAACATAGAAAATACAGCTTAAAAAGAAACTAAATTAAACTTTAAAACCCCCTGGAGCTAGAAACTAATGCACAAAGTAAAAACAGTCTTTGTTGCATAACATCCTGCTTTCTCTCCAGCTAGTAGGGTTATGTGCTGTACAAGAGAGTGCACTAAGTGCACAAGAGCCAAATTTAGTATTTTTTTTCTTTTACCTAGGACAGTTGTACAATGAAAGATGAAAATGGAACGTGGAAATAGGTCTGAAATTCCTTTGCTGGAGGTTTTTTATTTTTGTTATGATGCCAATTTTTAAAAAAAATTGTTGATGGAACCAGACTGGTATCACAGGAAATACTCATAGAAGCCTTTAGGTTGGAAAAGACCTTTAAGATCATCAAGTCCAAACATTAACCCAGCAGTGCCAAGCCCGTCACTGCACCATGTCCCTCTTTGTCTGACACGACCTGATATGATGCATCTCAAAATGACTTAAAGAAAGAGATTAAAGAATGAGCTTAAAGGAAGACAGATCCCCGACAGGCTTTATCACTTTTAGTGACTCATATATTGCACAAACTTCCTTCTGACCCTCCCCTTAGGAATGACTATGTTTTCTCTGTCTGTAAATTCTTGTGAATAGTGACTGGTATCAGCCACAGCAAGTGCTTTTTAATAGCCAGCACCTCATCCCATCTGCCTTTACTCTGCAAAGCTCAGTTTTCAGCAAAGCAATACAATACATTCCCTTCCTTCTTGGAAGTCTCTGTGTTCTCAGTTGCTATTTCAAATTAACCTAGATATGAAGATTAAACAACCATTTGGGAAAAAGTGCTAATCAGAGGGAAATAACATTGTCTAGTGTTTCTCAGCCAGAGTGGCTTTGGTGGGGATTAAGTCTGGAGCACAGAAAATGGAGATGACTCTTGGAAATAAGAAATGAAACCATCTATTTTCTGTGACCTCCCCCAATAAACAAGGCTGGAGCACAGCAGCTGTGAGAATCCCCTGCATATGCTGGCTGATGGCAATGCAGGGCTGAGTTGATTTCAGGCTCTATCCCTTGTGAATGACTGCAAAGCTGGCTTATTCATTTTGTGGCCTCATTCCAGTTGCCAAGGTTTATCTCCCCAGCCTCACAATCCTCTCTGCACACGGCTCTCCAGAGAAGTCTGGAATCAAATTCCCTTCATCCCCACCACACTGAGTGCTGAGAGTTCACTTTTACCACCACCAGCCTTTCCCCACTGCTTGCTGAGTTGGGGGGTCTCACTGAGGACACCCCCAGGGGGGTCCTGGTGTTTGAGTGACTGAGTGTTCACAAACACGACGGAATCACACCCAAATCAGACAAGTCGGAGCTTTAAAATTCTTTCCAGTCAAAGGAAATGGATTTCCCAGTTAAATAGAAATAGATGAAGGGAAAACAGAAAACCATCTGAGGCTCCAGAAGTTGCCATCAATTCTAGGAAATGGCAGTGCTGGTAAAGGTCAGACGGCTGTACGAATGGGTGATCTCACACAGGCAGAGGAGCAGGTATCACCACCTCCAAATTTCAGCCAGCAGCAAAGAAAGCAGAGAGGCCACTGAGCCTCCTGCCCTGCCTGGTGGGTGCTCTACCCCAGGGAAGCACCCCTGCTCCACTTTAATTGCTCTGGGGAATCCAAGCCTGCCTTACCCGCACCCGCATGGATGCCACAGATCACACGAGCTCACCTAAAAATAACAACTCCCATATTCAGCCAGCCAAATGTCTCTTCCCTGGCTCCCTTGATTCCTGCACTACTGAGAAGAAAGGCTCATAATAATATTAAGTCAATTGATGGAGTCTTGTAGTTTTTATTTTGTAAAACTTTGTTTTTTGAAAGCGCGCATGAATAATCAAAGCAGAAATAATGAGCCAAATCAGCAAACGCAGTAATTTCTATGTGTAAAATAGTTTCAAATCAGAAATTGGAGTTATATTTATACTAATGACAACCTTAACATCATAACAGGCTCCAATTTTTGCATAAAAATGATACATTTTAAATATCGAAAATCTTGATGGGGATTTTATACTCTGTTTATGTTAAACCAAAAAAGTGAACTTAAAGTAATCATGTAAATTGAATGATAATAAGAGTTCTTTTATATTTTTAGACTACTTCAAATGAATAATTTAAAAGGCATCAAGCAAAATATTTTATTAACATAAAGTTAATGGTATATTTTTATAGTATCTGATTTTCAAAAATTTGTACTGAGGCATTATCATAATCAGCTCATGTCAGTAGTGTGCCATTTCACATGCTTTTATTTTTTACCAGAGCTAATGTACTCCCTGGCACAGACATGAAATCTAAACCTTATTCCTCAGCTATCACTGCTGCCTTTATTAAAATACTCGTAATTTGTTAACTTCTTCACAAATCCATGCTCTGTGAATTGAAATTCCTGCTAGGATGTATCCCAATGCCAAAATCAAGGGCACGGCAGCGCTCTGAGACAAGGAGAAAGCACAGAAAAAGGATCAGGCAGGGGGTGTGTCACAAAGCAGATCTTGTGTAGTGAAACCAGGGCAATTAGGGACTGTTAGACTTGCTCATCATTCCCTGGCTGGAAAAGGAAAGATCCCCCGTACACAGTGCCCACCTAAGGACAGCGCAAATGAGCCACAAGTGTAACATTTGGCATCTGATTCAAAGGATCATTTCCTTCCAAAAAACACTTATTACGTGGCAGGTACAGGTTTGTACAACCTCATAAAACCTACACTGAAACTTCAGGCAACTGCACAAAGTTAATACTATAGTTAATTTTTTTAAAAATTATCATTTTTGTGCAACTTAATCAAGTATTTTTGCTATATAAATAGGGATGTCCTTTTCAGTTCTTCTGTCATCCCAAATAAAAGAAACATAAAACTCTTGTTCTAACCAGACAACTCTCAAAAAATCAATGTAAAACTGACCTTTTTTAATCTGTGATTTCCCTTTTTAATGTCCCCTGGTTTAATACCTATTCCACAATAATTGTTTATCATACATTCTGATGATAAATATCCCATTTAGGAGGGGATGGAGCTGAAGTCAGTCATGGAAGAGAAGGAAAGACTACGCAATTGCAGACTTAGGGCTATGGAAACAAACTTGGCATGTTTAATTACCCTTATCAAAGGACTTGATACTTTGATAATATACTGTGTAAAAACGCTGTAGCATTTGAGAATAGTTTGAATTAAAAATTCCAATTGATGGTTTGTCAAAATAAAATGTAAAAAGGCTATGAGGGTAAATATGTAGCCTCATGAGTCTTCTTCAGTACTTGAGTGTCTTCATAATCACCCAGTAAACATTTAAAGCCCCCCGAAAATGTTCAAATGATTAATTTAAAAGAGAAACAAAGCAGGACGATTTTTGAATGTGGAGTCCTATGACAGACTTCAAAGATTCCTTGAAAAGAGAACACTTTGTGATGGAAATATTTTTCCTCAGGGGTTTGTTATCACCATTTGAAATTTTGGATGCATTCCCCGGAATGTTTTGCCCATTATGTTACCATCTTCCCTCCAGCAGCGAGGAAATTATTAAAGGATGAGCAAATGAGGAAAACCCACCACATTCCTTGGTCTCACACGTTTTGAATTGGGGGAATACATGATATATTTTCATTCAAATGAAAAAAAGTTAAGAGTTTGTAAGGAAGACATCATAAAATTTAGAGCAATAAACTCTTCTGACACCGTGGGTTGGCTTTGGGTTTTGTTTCTTCAAATTGTGAATGGCACAATAAAGACTTCTTATTTTATTTTATTTATTAAATGATCCTAGGTGCACACCGGAGTTCCACATCTCTGGCAGAGACATTTATCCCATGTAAAGTCTCAGTTCAAAACCTAAATATTACTCGAAACAACCCAGCTGGATTTTGAAATCTCAGAGGACTCTGCTCTGCACCAACTGCTGTTTCCTAAACATACATCTTGTGTTGGTGTTTATGTGCATTCTTCTATTGAAAATACATCTACAAGATTGTAAAAAATTGCAAAAAAAACCCAGATATCACTTCATTCTATCACTCCCATTACAGGGAAGAAAAAAGGAAAAAAAAAAACAAAACAAACAACACTCCAAAAATAATATATAAAAAAGAAACAAACCCACAGCCTCCTTGCTCTGATGTTATTTAGGTAGTAAACAGAAGAGTTAATAGAATTGACTGTTCTTTACATCCTTGAGCTACTAGAACTCATCCAATTCCAACTCAGTTTATCAGAAAATTTCCAGTAAATCATAAATGAAAGGAAATGAAACACAATGAAATATCTATAATTTCTGAAGCTGAGATTTTTCCTATTATAGTCATGTCAGAGTATTTGTTCCTTTTTCTAATCCAATGACATGTTACATTAGCATCAGTTAATCACCAGAAAGAACGATCAAGTGAATTTGTACATTCTCATTTCCTAAAATCTTTAAACCTGGACTCAAAGGGTTTCTAAAACACACT
The DNA here is from genome assembly GCA_035221455.1 of Xenops minutus. Classification (NCBI taxonomy): domain Eukaryota; kingdom Metazoa; phylum Chordata; class Aves; order Passeriformes; family Furnariidae; genus Xenops; species Xenops minutus. The sequence goes on from JAWWEE010000025.1 coordinate 5,072,291, forward strand.
GCTGGTGAAAATAAGTAATTCTTCTCATTCAGGAGTAATGAGCTAAAGACCTATCTCTGTGCACAGATACAGAAATCAGATTACATGACCTTTCTGACATCAATTCACGTGTCTAACTCCATCAAAATTAGGAAGAAAGCATGCAGAAAAGCAGAGTGCAGAGAAAGCCTCCTCCATCCCAGCCCCTGCCTCGGGGTAATTTGTGCCACCCAGGGCAGTGCAAGGACTCTGCTGGCTGGGCTGGGGAAAGGCTGCTGAGTAAATTAACTGTCTGGAAAAGCTGCTGATCAGCTGTGGAATAAGGGGAACTCTTTAACATGTTGCAAAGGTGGACAACTGAACATGTGAAAATCACACAAGCAGAGAAATACAAAGGATGCTACAGAAAATTTCTGTATCTCACCAATCAAGTCTGCCCTCCAAACTGGGCTACAGGGATGCTCAAGCTCCATGGTGAGGGAAAACTGTCAGCCATTAGTATGAAAGTGCTGAAAATTAAACTCCTTAGAGAAAATATCACTTTCATTTTCCTGCTGCAAAATGTCAGTACATTAAAAATTTCAAAAGAGCCAGGTTTGCTGCTAGGGCTGGTTGAATAACCAAAAAACCTCCTCTATGCCCAGTGACTGTGTCTCTACTTTATAAAAATATTCATCATTACAAGCATGACAACGTTTTCCTGTAGGTTTTTCTCTTTACATTTGTTATATTAACAGCACCTTCAAAACAAATATATAAGTCTAGTTCCATTAAATTGCACCCAAATCACCTAATGGGAAATAAAAATCACTAAAGTTATGTCTGACTATTGACACATTGCCCTGTGGTTAACATTTGTTTCATTTTGAGTTAATTACAGTCACTCCCTGGAAACCAAGGATATGGAATGCCTCCTTTCAGCCCTGCTGAGAGACTCCCTAACATTGCCCTTTCTTGCTCAGCCAGCTAATGTAGAAATACTAATTCCTGAAGGAAAAAGAAAAAAGTTCAAATAAATAAACCTGACCTTTGGGCAGTTTACTGGCTGCAGTCATTGTCCCCTTCTCCAGGAGCGAAGAAGGATCTGGATGAGTATCTCCTCTGGAAATGCAGAGAATGACCAAATCACACAGTACTGCTGAAAATGGTTTTCAAGGCTGGCTCAAGGTTCACCACCCACAACTACAAGCAGAGCCTTGAAAATCTAGAAGAGAATTGTTTGTAATTTCTTATGGCATCCTGCTTATGAAAGCAAGGGATTTAAAAGCAGAGCTGCATTTTTCCTTTTCTTCTTTCCTCCTATCAGGTCAAGGCCCTACTGGAGGGGATTGTGAAAGACATTCAGCCTGGTGGTGCCAAAGTAATTAGACCAAATGTTGTTTTGGAGAGTGGGGATGACCAGCTTTTGTAAATCAAGTGGAAGGGCTTGTTAGAGCCAGAAAGCTCCATGTCAAGTCTCCAGAGGAGATGCACAGAGAGGAGGATGGAAGTGGTTTGGTGGCCTTAGTTCTTGAGTGTTAATGCAAGTAGGCAGCAAACAAGATCCACAATTTTCTGTGGCCTCCATGCTGTGGTTATTTTCTGCTGAATAGCACAGAAATAAAAGCTTTCATATGTATTTTTGGAAGTAGAATTCTTACAGTGGTAAAATAACAGTAATCAAGAGCAAGCTGAATATGGAGTGTAGGAGGATAAGAAAGGTTTTCAAGGCTAGAGGGTCCTGCAGAAGACAAGAAAGTCTGAAGTAAAGATAATGTTTTAAAGAGAGTTTTACAAGAAACTTCCAGATTTAAAAAATTCTCTTTTGGGACCCATGTGAGACACTTTTGTAAGATGTTTACATGGTATTTTCAGGGGTGTTCTCAGCTGTTAGTGGATTTGTACAACCTGCTATGATTATCTCATTTGAATTAGAAAGCCATGGGCACTCAGGATAATTCCTCATTGCACCTGCACCTCCACAGAGGAATAATTCCTTATCGCTCAATGCCAAGATGGAATAACGTTGGTGGCCCGGATCAAGAATATGTCACGTACTTGAGGAAGTGATTAAACCCATAAAAAGTAGCCAGCAGTCAGTCTGATAGCTGGGATGTATCTGAATAATAAAATTCACATCTGTTTCCCAGCCTCATCCAAATACCATGATCAGATTCACAATTCCGGCTCAGTCTCAAAGACAAAAACTAATTACAAAGTAAAAATGCTGAAGAAACAGTGAGTGTACACATTTACTACACTAGAGTAGGGTTTGTACCGTTCCTTTACTCCAGCAAACTGTACCCAGCTCTGCAGCCATTCTTTGCCTGCGCTGGCAGTGCCATTTCTCCTTTAGCCACAAGGACACATATTGATGGAGTGTGTCCTTCCAGCCGTGCTGGGCAGACCTCACATAACCACACTCCAACCACCTGCTAAGGATTTTGTTCTTTATGTGTACAACCTTCTCTCAGGACTCAAACAAGTTCCTGCCTCTACATTGTTTTTTAAACAATGCCTTTTTTTGCACAGATTGAAATACAATGCTTCAGTGATATAATAAGAATTAGTTAGACAATGATAGCAGTGCACACACAAAAGGAGAACAAAGAAAGCACTCAGATATTTCCCTGTATGTTTTGTTTTCACCCATCCACACAGTGCAGGAAAACACCCAACTGTATGTACACACACACAGAAACTCTGTAGAGCTCACAAGAGGAGATTAGTACAGAACAGAAATGCACAGCATTAGTATGTGAGTTTTGATCACAGTGTCAACTGCACCTTTTTCTACTTAGCACTTGACTTCTCTTTTAAAGTCGAAATTTCTCATTGGGTGATATTTATCTGGACATCAATAGCAATTTCTCTGTCTTGCCTTGTTACTGTTAAACTCAACAACTATAATCTATACAGAGCTAATGCTTCATCTGTTGATTATAGTACCAGGAAGAATCACAAAAGGAAAAAAAAAAGGAAAGTTAAAATTTTCATAAAAGAACCACTGAAAGTGCATTGAAAGTAACAGAGCCACATGCATCCATTGCAGGAACAAGGACACCTGTCCATGCCAGCTGCAGCAGTGTGTGCAGGGGATGAGAGGTCAATGGCTGCAGAGACAATCCAAAATGCTACTCTTCTGTGGCTTTTCAATCTTTCCTTACACTTTTAACCTTTTTAAAACCAGAAAAAAAACCCAAACCAAACCAAAAAAACTTTTACAGACAGAGCAAGAAGTTGCCACTGCTTATGTTGAAACAATCCTGACAGATCATATCTTAAATATCCTTTGTTTCCCACACACAGGTTTAGAGTTAACCTGTCAGATCTCTGGGACAGGGGCAATCTTTTGTTCTTTGCCTGTATGTACTGAATAATGCAGTGTCCTGGTTTGTGACTGGGCTCCCAAGTGCTATGATGTAATACAAATAATGAATGGCAGCACTTAATTTTTAATTTAAAATAAAATTGTCAAAAGTGATTGCTAATTTTAGACTTATCAACCAGGAACAGCTGGGATCTCATTTTAGGAGATCCCAAGCATCTACGCTCTCAGATAATTCAAGTGCAGCTGGAGTGCTCAGATTGAGCACCCAATATCCTCAGCCCCAAAATTAATTGAGGATTTTGAAAGTGCTGGCTCAAATTTTAGCATATTTTGTTGATTATCCTTTTGAGGGGCCTGTTCTTTCTGCATTCACCATGCAAGGCAAAGGGGGTAACTCCCTTTTCTTCTGTGCTGCTTCAATAACCCCTTTCTCTTTGAAGGGACAGGTGCAATTTAAGACTCGCTTGAGGATGCCCAAAGAATCAAGCAACCTAGACCTCAAAATCTGCCTGTGTTTCTCCCTCTGCTGTATTTCTCCCCATGCCATTCTCTGCCCATTCCCTGGGCACCTTCCAACAATTTGCTCCAGCAAAGCGAGCTGGGACAAAGCCGCCTTGGATGCTGCCGGTGTTCTTGGATGGTCAACAAAGGGTGCTAATGGACATGGCAGCTGGCTTTCTCCCTCTTGAGGCTAAACATTTTCCCTGCACTAACTCCACACTCGAGTGATCCAAAAGCTGACAGCTGTGAGTTTGTCCTGAAACCATGCTGCAGGAACTGCTGCCATTTCACAATCTAACTCCCCTTTCTCCTGTGGAGGCAGCGCCAAGCACACAGCACTGGGGAGCCACGCACCGAGGAGAAAGGGCTGAGAGAAACAAACACGTTGTATTTCAGTCAACATTACCAGCACTTGCCCTCTGTATTCGGAGCTCTGAGCTGAAGAAGAGGGTAAAACAAACCTAAGGCATTTTAGGAGCTGCGCAGGGAAAACCTGCTTTTGGGTGAATGACAAATAGGTAGAATTATGGAATCTAGTGGAGATTTAACTGGATTAGCTCTTAGTAGCAGAGTTTGTTTTATTAATATTCACAAGTGTACTGCCGGTGTCTTTCATTAGGAATGGGCTGAGAAGAGTTCCGAGCAAACACCCGGAGGATGCCCCTGAAATGGTGTGTGTACACGGGACAGCTGCAAGGAACTCCAAAGTTAGTGCAGTGTTTCACAGCTTAGGAGTCCTGTTCCCACTACATAGAGCTGGATGCTTTACTGCTTTTCAGACCACTGAACCAAGGAAAGCACAGTAAGTGAAATATGTGACCTGTCAGCAAATTCAGAGTGAACTCAACACGTGCTGTATGTGCAGTGCAGTATAGCAACAGTTGTCACTTCATAGCACTCCCTTATATTTCTGTGTCCATTTAATTCTCAAGCCTGACATACAGCCAAACCCTGAAGAGAAAAATTATCAAATCATTAGTGATTATATTCCATTAAGTCTCTAGAAAACTGGACAGTCCACCTGAGTTTGGCAGGTAAATAAGTGTTTCAGAAGTTAAGCTGATCCCAGAGACCGGTTCATTTTTCTGAGCATTTTGAAAATGTTTCTATGTCTCACAAAATTCATTAACATTTGGAGGAAATCAAAGAAACAACTAAGTTTTATATCCTATTTTCAGTAAGTAAATGGAATATCAAATATTTTCAGAAGCTAAAAATTCAGCTCTAAAATCTTCACCAGAAATAAACCAGGAGCAATTATCAGAAATGCTACCAACTCTCAGGAATTCCAGGCTCTTTGGGAGTCGGGCTCGTTCTCACTTCCATGCCTGCACATGACCCTGACAGCTCTGGGTAACTGCAGGTGCCACACCTGACATTTCCAGCTCCTCATCTCAGCAGCCAATTCATTCTGAAAGCTCAAATTATTTTCTCTCTCTGAAGTTCTTATAATAGCTTATTTGTGAAAAAGACCAGTGTGAATCGATTCCTCGAAGCCAAAACTCGGGGCTGAAGAAAACACGCTCGCATTTATCACAACAATGTAGTGCTGGGAAAAGCAGTATTACTGTGACCGATCTGGGGAAACAATGAGTGCTGGGAGAGGTGCAGCACACCCTGCTCACCAGCGCCGGAAACGTTCCATGCTGGAAGACAGCGCTGTTTCATTGTTTTTCTCCCCCCTTTTTTTTTTTCCTTTTAGAAGAATCAAAACTAATTTAAATAAGAACAGTGAAGGTTCTCATACATTTGATATTTACATGCCACATTTTTATTCTTTTAATAATTCTCTTAACATTAGGGGAAAAGGGTGTGTCTTAGGCTGCTGAAAGATTCCACAGCCACAGTTATCAATATCCAGAGGATGAGCAGAAGAGCTGAAGCTCAGGCTGCAGCACCAGTGACTTCTCCTCACTTCTCTCAGCCTTGAAGATCTCAGCTGCATCAGGAGCTGGGTTTTTCAATCTTCCCAGCTCAGATGGTCTTTGAGACTGTCAAAGGGTGTTAATTATGTCTGACTGTAGCCTGAGGCTTGGGATGTGAGCACTTGCCTATTAGGAATGAACTTTCACATTGCTGCAAACCTGGGCCAGCCTTAAAACAATAATGAAGAAGTAGACATCCTTACATTTCTCCCTGTCACTTGTCACCAAGGTCCCTAAATGCTGCTGCTCTGACTTCATTTTATTTTCAGAGGAGGATAAGCTGGGGAGCGTTGCTGTGCCTCTGGGAAGGATGAAATGAACCACGGAGGGGCTGCAGAGATGGCATGAGGCTGGTGCTCTCACACCTTTTTTGCCCTGATATATCCACACTGACATTGTGAAAATCTCTCTGAATATGAACCAAAGAGGGATGAAAGGAGCTCAAAGTGTTTCAAGGAATTTCTGTGAAAAGGGAGATCTCTGGATCACCCACCTTCAGTGCAAGAGGAACCAGGTACTGATACTCTCAGTGGCCCCTGGAGGAACCTTCTTAATTCCACTGATTCTTGGGACTCACCAGCCCTAATCCCAAAAGATCACCCCCACCACTCAAAAATCCCTCCATATCCTGCAACTGTGGAAAAAGCACAGGGGGAAGAAGGCAGGTGGTGTTCAGACCACGCTCATTCTGCCACGGGAGCATCCCAGAAGCCACGTGTGGAAGGCCCCTCGAAGGAAAACCCCATTTTTCTTCTCAAGAACTTTTCCATCTCTTGTGCTCTCTGTTTGTTCAGGAAACTGCTCAGGTTCCTTCACATTGCATGTTCTAAAAGTCATTTGTTAATGATTCTTTCTTACTCGCATTGATTTAAGAGAAAAAATACTATTTTCATCTCCTATTAAATTATCAATATATCCATTCTATACTCAATTTAGAGTGTTGAATCACAATTTCAAAATAAAAATGAAAATGCAACACGATGCAATGGTTATTTTTCATTCCTAACCTCAGAATTTTCTGAGCATTGCCAGTTGCTTATTATGTAAAATTGTATATTTCAAGGACATGAAAAGGGCTAAAGGGAACATAACAGATTTTTCTCTTTTCCTCCCTTCAATAAGCCAGAGAAAGGGAGCACAATCACAGCAAATATCTAGTTCTTCTGATATATTTCATAAAGTACTATTTCATCTGTGTAAAGTAACCAAGAGTGGGATTTGCTGTAAAGCTGAACTGGGAAATGGATGGTTCTTAAATGCTGAATAAGGAAATAAAATAATTCTATCATTTCAGATCAAAATAGGGCACAGCATAAAGACAGGACTTTGAATTTAAATGAAAAGCTGTAACTCAGGCCGGTAAAATTATTGAATATACTGTCTAGGAATGTATTCCTTTTGCTGTTCACAACACGCTTATAAGCAGATTTTTTTCTATGAATCAGATCACAATTAGTGGACCCTGGGTGAGAACAAATCTCACCATCAGAGTTGCTGATGAGTTATTCATTTTACTCTGCATTATTCATGTTGTGCAATTGGTCAGCTAAAATCACAGTATCACTTCTGCTCCTGCTGAAGACAAAACACTTGGAAACTGAAGAATAAGAAATGTGCTTACTCATCTCAAGAGATCTTTGCTTCTAAGTGGCTAGGGGTACTTTTATACAAAGAACAATCATTCCACCAACAAATCCAGTTTAAAACCAGCCAATATGGCAAAGAACAGAAAAGCCCTCTGAATTCAAATAATTTTTGGACCTAGGTCACAGACCAGACAAATAGATCAGGCAGACTGATCTACAACAGAAGCATATTCCTGCTCCAGAGCAAGGTGCTGGGGGGGAATTACACATAAAAACCTCAAACTGAGAAGCAAACATGGGAAGGAGAATGGAAAGGTCTAGATGTGAGTATCCTACCAGGATGGGATGATGAAAGGCACAGATTACTAAATGTGTGTAACTAATACATGGTTCTTAGCTGACCCTTCCTCATATCTAGGCAAACATGGGTGTGTAACTCACTGTCTGCTGCTACAGCTCAGCCCTGTTCAGTAAAGACATATGGGTAGACACTGTCTCCTCCTCCATTTCTGTGGTACTTATTTGCACCATCACAAAAGAGATCTTATACTTTGCTTTACCTATGAAAAATGCCAGTTTAGTACTGAAAAATAAGCCAACATTTAAGCAGATGCATTTCTTCAGCTGTTCCTTTAAAATGGATATTTTTTCACTGCATTATTAAAAATGGCTTTGGTCAATCAGACACAGTTTCCTTGTTGCTGAGTCTTGATTGCTTCCATGACAACAATGCTCTTTCATAGCAAGAGTATCCTCACATATAATTAAGGATGCTATATGCTTGTTTATAGAGTTTAAAAGACAACCTGAAGAACCCATTATGTTTCTTCAGTTGGAGTCTCTGAACAGTTAAATGCCAAATATTCCAGCTTTAGGTAACCTCATGTTCTGCTCTGCAATAGAGCTGTGTGCACAGCTGCTCTTAAAGCCCTAGAATTTTCCATTGAAACAGCATTTGACACTATTGACACACATTATTTGTGCTGCTGCCATCAGGATGCATCAAGATGTGGGCTGCTCCTGAGATTTTCTCTTGGAACTTGGGGCTAAGTCTTGACTATTTTTACATTTGAGACTTTAATTTATACTCAGAGTAACAATTTTTTTGTGCTTCAGTACTGATGTGACGATATCAAGGACTTTGACACAGAAGAAACTGGAGTTCAAGAGTAAAATCATTTAATGAATGCACAGCACATGCCTTATCCATTATGCTCAATCCAGCCCTGGAGTTGGGCAATGCATACACTAATTCTCTATTAGAAATGTTATTCTACCTTCCTCATTTGTAAAATAGCTTAAAAAAATAAATTAAAAACACCAAGTTGTTTGGCTAAAATAGCTTTCAGACCATTTTGAACTTTCCTAGTATGTTTTTAAAAGCAGGAAATAATCCTTTTCCGCAGCTATTGTGTTTTATTCTGTTGAAGGTTGCTGGCTGTAAAACACAGTACCTCCCTTTAAACTTTTCCATATAACTTGATTAGACAGCAGTAATCTCTAATGCTTTCATGTGCAAATTTCGGAGTGACCCGGAACAAGAGTTTCCTTCATCCCCATAGCAACCAGGACGATGGAAGAATGCCACTCACCGGGCAATGCAAGGCAAATTTCATCCCTTTGATGTTAATTAACAAATTGCTTTCTGAAAAGTCAATGCATTTTTCTTCTTTAAATGTTTGTGATAAATTTTTAATATGTCTGGAAAATGAAAGAATTGCAGAAGCACGGGCTGCTGACAGGTGAAGAGTCGACTAAGGCCTTGGCACTGGTGCTACAGGAAGGGTTTGTATCAGCTGGTGCTCAGAAATCACCAGGGGTGAATTTTGGGACTTGGGAGGTGAGAACTGATACCTTCAGCTAGTCCAGACCATTTCTGACACACACAGTGATGGGGGCCCTGCTGTAAGGAAATGGTCCTTTCATTTACAGTTTCTGGCATGCAAAAATAATGAGGCAATACAGGAAAAACAAATTTAGGATGAGGTTATAAGAATATCCTAAACAATTTTGATGTATCTAGCATGGAGATCACTTCTGATATATACATTTTGTTTGCCTAGTTCTTAGACTATTTGCTCTTCCTCCTTCCCCCACTGTCCTAATGCTTTAGGACAGCTATCAGTTCTTAGCACAAATTCCTTCAGGGACTGTTGAACTGCTCCTAATTCTGCTGGTAAGAGAAGGTTGGAAAGTGGTCATCCCACCATGAAAGCCCACGAGAGCTCCTTTTATGAAGGACTACACTGATTCTCTGGGTAAGATGCTCAACTTAACCAGAAAACATGTTTTCCCTTCTGTCCCCATTTGTTTGTGGGTTTTTTGATCATCCAGGACATCTGGGTTACACCTTCATTTCAGAGGTGAGCTGAATAGCTCCAGTGAAGTTTAAGGGAAGCAACCACACTAAATGTCCTACACCAATTGATCTCATTGCTATGTGGTGTGTTCTCACCCGACTCTGTTACTTTCACCTCTGTCTTCTGTTTCCAGGTCCAAACGCTCTCCTCAATAATGTCTGTGCCCCAGAGCAGCTGTCCCTTCAAGGGGGTGCTGTACCCTGAGTTACCTGCAGCACAGAAAGCTCAGACTCTCTTCCCTGGGGACAAGCAGGACCTCTCCTGGGGTCACAGCATGTCCAGGCTCTCAACAGGGCTCTGCTGTCCTTGTCTTGGCAGCTTTTCAAGGCCAGGCTGACCAGAGAGCTGCCCCTGCTGGAACCAGGCACGTTGTGTTTGCAGCCCCCTGAGGTCCCTGCCAGACTAAAAGGCCAGACTAAATGATATGATCCTGCTATCTGATGTGAAGATGGACACAAGCCCCCCCACCAGATGCCACATATTATGGCAAAAGGTGAATGAACAAGACGCAGATTTAAGAAATGCATGGTTTTGTTGTCACTAACTGCCCCAAATTACCTTTACCTGCAGCTGAACTGAAAACAAGGCTCTGAGTGGAGACTAAAATGCAAGTGTCCAGTGCCCAGCAATGACACATGTACAGCAGGAGACCTTCCCTTCCCTCAAAGTTACAGGATCCCTTGCTGTCAGAACTTGTGCCATAAACTCCAGGATGTAGTTTTAACATACATTACAGTGAAAGATTCTCTCCACCCATTGACTAAAAAATTACAGAATCATTTTCACTTGCCCTGTATTTCTGTATGGTCTTATTTAAAAAACTTGCTATTCAGCACAGCGGGAGAAGTCCATTAGAAGAAGGATATGGAAGAACCCCACCAAAATTGGATATTTGAAGATGCCTGAGAACCTCTTGTGCCCAATCCAAACGTTAAGCATAAATTTAAAATAATTTTCTGAAACAGAAATTTTAAGATATGAGTTTAAGGAGAGTCAGTGTGATCCTGTATCCTGGAAAGCATTTAAATCATAATTCAGTATCTGCAATTGAAATCCTCCTTGCATACAGTGATATGAAAAGCACTTCTTTCTACAAGACTTGCTTAATTTCCTAAAGAGGACAGTTTCAGAGACTCTAAATGTATTGATGTGATGTGCTCAATTTTCTCATTATTAATAATTCCTTTTTTTTTTCCCAATTATCTTTTTTTAAATTTATTTTAAATATTAAACCCCGTATTTTGACAAGACCTTTTAGTCAAACAGCTTTAATTATTTTAATTATTTAATTATTTTCTAACAGGCAGGTTTCCAGCATTGTCTTTCCATACTAATTTGTATATTTATATAAATATATATAAGTATATGTTTATATATATATTTATATATACCTGTTTATTACAGGTCTATAGTTTCTGAAAAATAGGACTCCACAAGAGAAAGATGGTTTCTATTGTTTTTTTTTAGCCATCTGAGAAGGTGCCACTCCTATCTTTTAATTAGAGTGGTGCAGGCAGGGGGACTAATCATGTTTTCTTGGAAAAACATGAAAATATGCATATGCAACACAGTAAATAAAATTAAACATGAGATTTTGAATTCTATTTACTGGAAGTGGCTGGCTTAGCTGTGCTCCTGCTCAGCCTTGTATGTGAGTCATGCTAATGTATGAATTCATTCCATACAGTATGATTATTTTGTGAAGCAATATACTTAGACAAAAACTCCTACCAGAACTTCCCAGAGCAGCCAGTCACATCAATTCATATCTCATAATGAAAAGAGAAATCAGAATGTAGTCGTATATGGATCTACACAAGGATTGCTCCCAATATCCTAAATTTAAACCAATATATATATAAGCTTTGTACGATTACTTTCTACGTGAACATACTAAACGAACATTGCTATCAGAATTTACCAGGAAGATGACTGGAGTCAGAGAAGAGTACAGTCCACTGGATGACTCCCTGAGAGTTCACCTATATGTTTCTTACATTTTTCCTGCCTGCTTTTGTTACAGGTGGAACCAAAAAAAGTTAGATTTTATCTGAACTATATACAAGATATTACACGAGTTAAAGTATGCATTTTGATAAGCATTAACATGTAATAGTTTCTAAAGGGTTTGCCAGCAATTTAGGATGTGCCCAACTTGCACATATAAGGAGATATAGAAGTGGATATATTCAGTAAAAGATAGAATATTGTCCATGAACACCACTGCTGGAACATTATTTTCTACATCTACTATTTTCTAACTATAGGAAATAAATTAACCTCACAGTACTAGGAAACCAATCAAGTGCCTGAAAGGTCCAGATCCTTTGGAGCTGGAGTCACAATTTAAACAAAAGACAAAATATATATTTATATATTTGCTGTGCACTGCAGTTCACCTGTGTGAGCAGTAACAGTGCACACCTCCCTCAGAGATTACTGAGTGAAACTTGCCAAAATAACAAGGCTTCATGTGGATTTCAATTTGCATTCTTTGTTATTATGAATGAAAAAACCCAAAAACAAATAAAAAAAAAAAAAAGAAACCCATTAATATTTATGCCTACTGACGGTATTTGTATTGGTGACTTATTATGACTACTGGAATACAAAAAAGAGTAAGATAGTAACAGTGGTTTAGTGTTGTGTAAGGAACTGAGCCAAATTCATGTTGGCAGACAGAGTAAATTAGTAGACTTAAAGACTAGTAAAGATATTTCAAGGCTAAAGGAGGAATTTCCATAGCTATTTTGCAAGGATCTGGATCCTGCCATCTTCAAAAAGAAAAAAGCCTGGGCAAATTTTCTTTCTCACACTGAGCAGAAACTTCAAAAGTAAGTAGTGAGAAGGAGAGGATGACAGTTCTTGGTGGTGGCACCAAAACTCAAGCAAATAGGAGTTGAGAGCAGCATATTTAATTTACACCCACTATGAAGGGGGTCTCGCAAAGGCCACGCTGCAGAGCAGAGCCCTACAAGCCCAGCCGGGAGAGCTGCTATAGCAAAACAACCCGCCAGGAAAGGACAGAGGGGCACCCGCACGTTGCACACATCCAAGTCATTAATAAAGCTTACAGCAGAGTGTTTGAAGCAAGCAGACAGATCTCAAATATATAAACAGGTCTTTAAGCATCAGGGAAACTATTGTGGCTGACAAAGGAGCCCACATACATCTGAGAGCAGAGGCACCTTCATTTGTGCCTGGCAAATGAGCTGGGCAATTTTGTATTTTCCCATTACGTCTCCTATGGAGAACTCTCTGTAGTTTACAGCAGAAGGCTGAGGGAAGGAGTCTCTGTGTTGACAAAAGAGCAAAACCAGAAGAAAGGGAGTTGTGATTTTTCCTGCTTGATGGCTGAGCAATCACCAGGACACCTTTCCCTTATTAAACAACAAAAGGGAAATGTGAATATGTAATGTTTATTGGTATTTTCTGTGCTTGGCAAGAAGTAGTTTGCTTCTGCAACTGTGATGTGAAGAATCTCTTCATGCTGGATGGCTTTAGTCTATGGGCACCCTGATGAGCATTAAGAAAGAATCACAGAAAGACCTGACATCAAATTGGCTGCCAACAACACCCTCACTTTATGCTCTCCTACAAAAAAAGAGGAAAACAAGGATATGCATGAACAGTAAGGGTTCCTTTTTCTGTGCCTGGTATCAAGTAAGTTACTAATATGTTTGTGATATGAAAACATTTCACATGTACATCAGTGCTTCCAGGCACCCAGTTGAGACCATAGCAACAACACATTTCACTGCATTGCTGCAGGAAAAGACTTTCCCCTCCTTTGCTGGCTCCAGGTCCTTTTTAAAGCAAAATCAGCGCCCACTTGTCCATACATCAGCATCCTCGTCCTCCCTCCACTGTCAGCACACTTGAAAATTCCTGCAGGACTTGCTTACTTGTGGCAGCATCAGGAGCAGGAGGTACAAAATCCTCTTCTGGAATCACTGACAATCCAAACATTTTGTCACTGTAATTTCATACCATTTTAACGTGGGGTTTTTTTCATCCTATCATAATGCACAGAGTTGTGTCTGATTTACAGCACAGAATAATACAAAAGCAGCGTTCTGATGATGAGATGGTGAGGTAGAGACAACTGTCATAAAAGCTCTGCTCACATTCTACCCAGCCCAAACAGCACAACATCCTGCCCTGCTGCATTGGACAATACCCCAACATGCTTTTGGTTTTCCTTTTTCCTTAATAATTTGACCCTTCCAAAACGCAGCACAGACTGTTTATCAGCACCACACTGGAGAGAAAGAATTCTGAATATTTGTCTTTTGAATAATCACAGCAACATTTCTTTAAGCACAATAAGTGAAATCATTTAGACTGTAGCCAAGAGCTCTGGTCCTCAGGCAGGCTGATACAAAACTTGTGGCAATCTTGCAGGAGCTGAGGCATTATGAGATGCACTGCACCGAGCACATCCCTGTTTCCTGGGAGTGTAAATCCCTGCCTGCCATGAACTCCAGTTCAAACACAGACACTCCCCACGTTCTAAATAACTACATTTTTCCCTTATGATAATGTAATTCTCAAAACTATTTTTCAATTTATAGTTAAAGAACTCTATTTTTTTCAGTAATAATGGCATTAGCTGACTGAAGTTGAATTTAGAATAACCAAGAGCAGGATTTTCATTTCTTGTCATTATTAAAGATATTTTTTGAACAAGAGTTGAATTTCTTTGGCATCCCCTAAGGCTTGTGTGTTTCTAGGTTCCACTGTATTACCAGCATCAAGTGCTACTTATTTGCTGTAAACTGCTATAATAAACCAATTTCTTATTTTATATTTTAGTGGCCAGCAAGGAAACTTCAGATCAATGTCTCTGTATGTGACATTCATCCAGGCAATCTCTAAGCTGTTTGATAGATTTGATTCTCTTTAAAAAAATTTAAAAAAGACACAGATGTCTTTTACACCTCTGCCCACTTATGGGTTGTGTATTTCATAAATGTCCTTAGGATATCTCCTTTTTACTGTCCTAAATAATAATAATAATTTAAAAAAAAAAAAAAGAGAGAAAAGGGAGAAAATAAGACTAAACAAAAGTGATGTCAATGCATTACAATGTCAAAGTTTTGTTTCATGTTGGTCAAGATGGCTCATCTCAGCCTTTCCTCCCTTTGATGTCGGGGAAGTGTGACTGTGCTGCAGGCTCTGAAGTCCTTTCCCCTGTCAAGTAGTTTGAATTTTCTGATAATAAAATGAGCAGGGGGAGCAATGATGTTCAGAGACCCCAAGAGCAAACAGGAGTGCTGCTACACAGCTAAACAAGCTAAGCCGAAGGACTGCAAGCAGAAAGCTACACAGTGAGGGAGGAGAGAGTTGATTTCATTTTAAATGCTAAATGGAAATCCTCCATTTTAACACTTGGACTTCTAAATAACAACCCAAGCAAAAAAGCCTCTATCTGGCTACTTTACCTAAGCAGAGCTTATAATTACAAAGATTTCTTTTCGTGCTTTGTCTTTAAGGCAACTTCCTAAAATGATCTGCCCTCACTGATGTGGTTCACTATCAGACTAGAAAAGTTATGTGGGGTGCAAGCACTTGACAGGGTTATTACTTTGTAAAGGGTTTTGTTTTAATGCAACAAAATCCACTTAATTCTGCTTTGAAATCAAGTGAGAAAGCAAACCCACACTGAATGCTGGCTCCTACCACTCCAGGCCAAGACAGCAGATCCCCTTATCTTCAGGCCACCCTGCCCTTGCAGTCACCCACTGCATCCCCAGGGCATTGCTATCACAGCTACAGCATGTAACTCACATATCTAGTATCACACACAGACTGCAGATATGTGAGCCCTCCTGCTTCTGCCTCCTTCAGAAACTCCAAGCACTGCTACAGTCACTCCCAAATATTCAGTGCTGTAAGTCAAAAATGGTGCATTGCTGGCAGAGAAATCAACAGACATGAAACAGGCTGGACTCAAATACCTTCTGTTGTGGAATCCAAGTCCCCTTACACGACACAAGTGCCCATCCAAGGAGCAGTGGAAGAGCCGAATGTCTGCAATCCAACCAGAGGCACAGCTGCCTGAACACTGCCCTGCTCTGTAACTCACAGCCCGCTGCAGGGAGGGCAGTTTCTCTGGGCACAGGGGACACAAAAATGCCACTGGCTTTTCCAGCACCTTCAGCAGAACCAGAGAAGGCAGACCACACTCAGCTTCCTGCCACCATCTCCATGGGCCTCACAGCCCTGCTGGCAGCAAGGAGCAAATCCAGTGAGCTCACCAGGGCTCCCCCCTGCTCTCTGCAGAGAGGCATAGGGATGGATGAACTCACGAGGTCACACAAGGCCAGAGCTGGGAACCCCATACATACATAGGTCAGAGAAATGCAAGAAGTCATAAAAAAGTTAACGTTAGAAGGTCACATTGACACTGTTTTCCAAAGTCTCCTTTTAAAAGAAGGGCTAAATTGGCTCATAGTTAAATTCTTTCCTACTAGGGAGCCCTAGTAGATCCTCCTTGGGGGGGTCCCTCCTCCTTGTCTTTTACCTAGTTTGGTGTAACATTCAGTTTTTCCTGCTATGAAGAACTTTCCACATTTGCCACAAGCTTTCAAGGACAGTAAAGGACAGTGTCACAATGACATGGCCCTTCATACCATGACTGCACCCCATGCAGTCCCAAGTTGCTGCTGTACAGCTGAAGATCTGTCGTGTCCTCGGCAGAGATATTGGAAAGGAGTAGCACACATATAACTGTGTGTTATGTTAACATAACACCTGATCCCAGATGGGATCACAAACAGAATGAGAGGCACTCAGAAATGATTGCTGAGAAGAGGACACGAGCCTGAGAAGTCACCAGAGACAGCCTGGAAGAGGGGTTTTTGCCTCCTCAGTTATTTGGACAGGGAACATCAACTCTCCCATCTATAAGGAGAATCACAACTAGGGGATATGACAGTATGTGGCCTCTAAAGGGGGGCGAGATGTAAACAAGTAGCCAGCAACTTTGGGGGTGGAAGGAAGAGGAAGGCTCATGTGTGTGATATAGGTGTTCCAACTAAAGCTATAAAAGACTGCAGCCCTTGGCACTGGACAAATACATGGGAAATATAACCCCATATTTACCATATATATGGTAATTGTGTACATTTGGTATATGCTATAAAAACAGGATTATCCACATCTTTTCTTGAAATAGGGTGAAGCAAATTGCACTTCATTCCTCTTGTCCTCTGCTGTTCAACAGGGTGATCTGCCCACAGAGTGAGAAGCCCTCCTGCAGGGCAGACTTGTCCCAGGGGCCCAGGGAGAGGAGAACCTGGAGAAATTCCTCATTCCCCTGCTGCTGAACACACCTTTTATTCTGAGGAGCTCCAGCAACATCTCTGAGCTGCTGCTGCTGAGCTTCTGCCATTGCTCCATGCACAGCTGCTTTGGGCTTTGCTGGACCATTTGAACAGCAACAGCCTCAGGGGTCAGGAGCATCATGTTGCATAAGCTTCCCCCAAAGGAGGGACACATTTTAATACCTCCTCCACGTCAGCAAAACTGGAAAGGGTGTAAATAGGTGATTTAGGTATGTGAAGGAATTTTCACAGAGGAAATGACCCATGTATTATTCTGAAAGCAAAATCCTGGTGCTGTTTGCTTCCTCATTCTAAAAGTGGAACCTGAACTATCTGAGGATGGGTGTTTAACCATGAAAATGCAGAAATAGTCTAGATTAGAAAATACCCTATTTGCAGAGATTAAAAAGAAAAAAAGGAAGGATAACAACAATAAGAATATGGAGTTACAGAAGTCCATTGAAATTTCTGTTTTATCTGCTCTCCTTTGAAAAAACTGTTATGTATTCCCAGCCATGATTTTTTGATGTTCCCCAGTAGAAAGGATTATATAATTGTGTACATGTTGTTATCAATGACACCTCTATGCTATGGAACCACTGACAGTTTAAACTTAATTACAGATGGCAGCTTATGAAATAATTATCAAGAAAAGATTGGACAGCAACCACAGTGATTTCATGCTTCCTCTTCAGGTGTGTTTAGCACAACACTGTCGAGTCCCTCGACTTTAAAAAATCATGTGAGTTATCAATCCGATAGTACTTTTGCTGCCTGGGAGGTTGACTGAGTGCTGGAGGAACTGATACCGTGTCACAGCTCCTCTCCAAGCCCGTGGCTGGGCAGAATGTGTCCCCACAGCCTCTAAGCCTGGCTGCTGGCCGTGTGATGACCACTGCCAAAATAAGCGCAGAACAGCAAGGCAGGTGCACAGGGTGTGCTCTCAGGGCCACACCCCATGCTGAACAATGGGCTTCCAGAGCAACAGAGTATTCTCTGGGGCCTACAGATCAAAATTGAAAGGTGAAATTTGAATATGAGGATCTTACCCCTGCCTGATTTCATTCTCTGGCTCTCACTGCTGGCCCCAGTGAAATTCCCACCCCTCCAGGAATTCACTAATTAAATTGCCAGTGGCTTTGATACTGATGTTACCTCACTCCAGGGAGAATTTTGTCTGGCTCTCCAGAGATTATTTTAATGTGTTCCATGTTAAATTGGTAGGCACTTTTTAACCTGTTCCTTCCTGATTCCATCTCACCTTTATGTTATTACTAATAGCACATTAAGCCTTTAACCACTATCTTTCTAGTGAAGGGCTAACACAAAGTAGCTATTAAGCTTTTCAGCTTTCTACATACTTTTTTTTCTTTCTTCTTATATCCCTCTTAAACAGAGGACTGACAATTCCTTTAGTTATTCCCTGGCTTCTTATGCATGTTAAAAGCATGCTTTTCCTGCCTTTTACATGGTTTGCTAATAGTACCTCATTTGGAGCCTTTGCCTCTCTGACTCTTCCTTCAGATTCATCCTCTCCACACAGCCCTCTCTCCTGCAAATTTACTCTCTCCTAATGCAGTCACAGCTTTATTATTCCAAAGGTGCTGAAGGATTTTCTTAGGGCTTTTATTTCTTTTGGTGGGGTCTGAGGTTTTTGGGGAGTTGTTTTGTCGGGCTTGTTTGGCTGGGTTTTTTTGCTGGAGAGAAGAATAAGGAAGGCAGACTAACAGGATTCAGGAACAGTACACCGATCCTGTGCAACCTTCATCCCAAAGACAGGTACCTTCCTTTTCTTCAGTGTAGCTACTGAAGCTCTTTGTTGTGAAAAGCATTAATTACAAATGCATCCTTTTTTTGGTACTCTCATAAACTGGTTATGATTTTCCAAACTACAGAGGCTTGCTGTTTCAATTGCCAGTCACTGCAGTTATATGAATTTTCTTTAAGCAAGTGATTAAATAATAAGTAGCTTAAGGTCAAGGCTGCTGTACAGTTCCAGTTTAGCAACTCTGCTAAAGTTTAGGGTGCTTTTAGGATCAGGAGACTTTTTTCATCAAACAGAAGTGTTTGGGAACATCTGTACACAAACATCCACACAGCAATAGTGCAATTTGCTTCTCAGACAGAATTTGTGAATTAATTATTAGTTTGTCATTATGCACTTGGCTCTTTGGTGGGACGTTGCACCTTAATAATTATGTTGCTTGTAGAATTGGGCAACAGAGGCTGATTAACAAGTCTCTGCATCATATTATCACATAGAATAACTCAGACTGGAAAGAACCTCTGGAAATCATGTGGTCAAGACCCTCAGTGAAAGCAGAGGTGGCCTCAAGGATAAATTCAAGTTCAAGACAAGGTAACCTGATCCTTCAGGACTTCAAGGTCAGGTATAAATGAAGCATCTGTATAACCCTGAAAAAGGCAGGCTGAATAAAGGACTGACTGGGTGTCTAATCCATGAGTGACCTGCTCCCACTCCTCCAGCGCTGTGATGGGCTGGACAGCCATTAATGCAGGCACAGCCTCTTTAGGGTTTCCCTGCAGAACAAGATCTCCTGCCTGCAGAAGGACATGGGGTGAACACCCCTTCCATGCCCCGCTGTGTCTCAGGCTTTCTGCCATCACGGACATCACACCCACTGCTCCAAAGACAAACACTTTGGGTGCTTTCTTCAATTATTAGTCCACAAATCTAATTCTTACATTTTGCACCAATTACAGAATCTTTAGAAAATTGCACAGTTCTCTTTATAATCTGTTTTTGTTTAGAAAACTTGTTTCAGAAAAGTGCAGTTCTGCATATATTTGACTATATTTGCATTATATTTTATATTCTCCAGTGTATTAGACCACAGCTTTTAAGTTCCCCAACTCCACCCTCCTCAGTCAGAACACCTGATGCATATTGAGAATTAAATTCTTTGCTCAAGGAATATTAAATATATATATAAAAATATATATTTAAAATCTCAAGTCTCACAGAAAACATGAAGACCAAATCATATCATACAGAAGCCTACAGTATAAAAAACCACCACTGTGTTACGATAGACAATATTTTAGTTAGTTTACATATAAAATGTGATTATCATTTGAAAGATATGTAGACTAATATTAAAAGTACAAAATATATATTATAGGGTGATAAAACACAAGATGAATCGCATACAGTAGTATAGTTTGAGGGTTGATTTTCCCCTACATGACAGTGATATAAATCAGGGACAATTCTGTGAAACCACTGGAGATAAGAGTGCATGGGAAATGAATCAAGTCCAACATTTCTTTAACCTAATCAGCATTTCTTTCCCCTGCATTCTCCCCAAACAGAGGGGACAAAGCATGACATTCTCCCCTGTTGGTGATAATGGTGACCAAGAGGAGCCCCATCACACCAATTACTTTCAGTGTGTTCATAGGATCCTTCAGAAATCACTACATGCAACTAAGGAATGGAGAGAAGGGAAATTACAGCAAAGTGCTGGGCAGAAATACACACACAGCCCAACTGCTGAACTTGTTCGACACAACATGACATTCCTTGATAAAAAATAAAGAAATTCCTGAAAGACTTGGTGAGAAATCTGCCATGAATCCAGGCAAAGTAATCATACAACAATATACCAAAAAGAGGAAAACAATGGAAAAGTAGATGTGCTTGGAATAAACCAAGAGAGAAAATGGGTCCACGTGATGCCTTATGACTAAATCATGTTTTCTTCCCTATTTCTATGAGCTTTGCTGGGTCCTTAGCCCAGTTACAGCCCCCTCAGACAAGCTCAAGTAAAGTACAACTAAACCAGCTAGCACATTAAAAAACTGCACATTTTTTTTCAATAATAAAAATGCAAGAACTGTCTTTCTTACTGCTTTCATGTCCACAGCATGTAAAACTAGAATAAAATATACTGATTATGCTTACAGGGATCTTGAAGAACTGGAATCTTTGGGCTTAGAATATGGAGACCAATCATTCAGTCTTCCTACAGACCACTGATGACATGATGCTCTGTCTCACTAAAACGATTGCATTTTTCTTGCCTCAGTTTTTGCTTTAACCAAAATAACTGTCCTCCAATGTTGCTACAGAAATTCAGTGAGTAATTATCTTTCTGGAAACAACACTGAAGTCATGTCTTATTGGAGGTATTTCTCATTAGAGATTACACCTCGAGTAGGTGGCGTAAAAAGTGGCAATGCTAACGTTGCCATAATTAAAAACTCAGCCTCATCTCCTTTGTTTTGCTGCACAAAAGCTTACCTGTGACTTGTGGCATCCAGTTAAATCCTACTGACATAGCCTCACTTTATTTTTCTTCTAAATTGCCATTTAACTGCTGTTAAATAGTGTACAACTTGCCCTCTGCCTTTATCTGAATATTCTACAGGAGACAATGGAAAAAAAGTAAAATATTAAACCTCTATAAATTATTTCTAAACCTTTAATAAATTGCTTTAATAACATTATAGAAATATGCCATGAGGTTTAAAAAGTTAAAAATGTTTCTATAGCTTCCTACAGGTGTTAGAATGGAAGACTAGCAAAGCTATCAAATCCCCCACATGCATTTATCAAATGCTATTTGACTGATACAGAATTGCAGCAATGCTGAGCACTCCTGTGCTCACAGCACCTGGTGCTGCCGGGCAGACAGGGAAGTGGAGGACACATGTGGAACCTTTCCTGGAAAGACAAACGTTTGAGCACTTTTGTGGGGCATGGGAATGACCTCTGTGCCCCAGCCCAGTGCAGCTACCAGCACTGAGCTCCCAGTCTGCTCCCACACGCCCAGACACACAGCCTGTACCCCTGCAGAACTGGTCTTCTTATTCTGAGTTTGCTTTCTTTAAAACAGACCTCCTCCCAACACACAGCCTCCAAACCGCTCTCCTAAACGATCATTTCAGAGTCTTTAAAAGAGAAAGCCCATCTGCTGGTGGAGATCCCGTGGTCAGACCCTTCCAGCAGCACCTTCATCCCCAGTGCTGTGGAGTTCAGCTCCTGGGCTGCCTCCAAAGCCAGGACCTGGGCTTGGGGTACTTCTACCAACTGGAAACTGGGACGGAGCAGTTTGAAGGACCCCACTCTGACAACTATACACACTAAGCACACATGCAAATGTCCTTTTGGTCTCCTTGGAGTGGTTGGAACTCTGCTCTCAGAAGTGACAGAAAATGAATTAATCTCTCTCTCATCCAACTTTGTGCCATTTCACTGGCCCGTTCCTATTAAAGAGAGCTTTCATAGGAACTGATTCACTGGACTTTTTAAAGGCATATTCCCATTCTCTCATGTTCATTTTAGTTATTCCATTTGTGAAAGTGGATTATAAAGCTGGAGAGGGAAGGGTGCGAATGAAAACTGAAAAGGGATTAATATAGTGCCTGCCTCTACAGGAGCTCTGCCTTGAAGATTCCCACACCCCCAGTCCTTGATGCAACGTTATAAGATGCTTTGACCTAACACACCACATTATTTATAAATTATACTGAATATGCACTATGATATATTTGAAAAGATGCCATTAAAGGAACTTCATACATGGGAAGGGCATATAGGCTTTTTGATCAGTAAGAAAGGACATTTGCATTAAAATAAAAAAGTCTCAAATCTTAGTTGGAGACGTAAAAAGAAAATTAGTTCAGTTATGAATAAGAGAAGTTTCATTTTCCTGAGGTTCTTCTTCCAGATTCATGAGCAGAATTCTAAGGGGGGCCTGGACCATGTGTTCATATTTCAGATTAAGAACCCACACTTTTGACAAAGACAAGTTTTCCTTATGGTCTCTCTGAACTTACAAGGTTTCCACATTAAAAAGTCAAATATAAATACAGAAGAGCCTTAATGTTGTCAATTTTAATTCTCAGTGATTTTGAAAACACTTGGCATTATATGATGCTTCTCATTCATGAAACTAAAATTATTGAATAAAGCAATAAGTGTAAGCTTTAAGAGGTTAATGGCATAATAGCAAAAGGAAAGGGAATTCAGAGGGAAACTAATGAAAGCAGTTCTACGAAAATCACACAAATACAAAGCTTCCAGAAGCTTTACAGTCTAATGTGGGAGGAAGGAAATAAAGCACTGCCAACAAGTCCCAGGTATACAGGCTGACAGAGAGTGAAAATGCTGCCAAGAGGAAGTGATAATGGTTCTGTATCCATAATTCATTCAGCTCCAGGGACGCGGGATTACGTAATGCAGTGGCACGGCTGTATCCTCACTCATTAGGAAGTCCTATAGAGTATTTGCTGCACTCCTGAGTTGAGAAAGTGCATGGAACACAGAGCCACTTTGTAAATTAGTGCCTCACAGCCTCCTGACAGTGCTGAATGCGCTCCTGGCTTGAGGTTTCATGTCATCCCAGTGCTAAGGCAGGGTGAAACTCTGAGCGACAGCTCAAGCACCATTGCATAGGTCAATCCAAAAGACCAGGATTAATCACACTGGTGCTGAAAGGAGAAAGAATGAAAGAGCAGATACACTTCCCACTGGTCATTAGTTTGTGGTAACACAAAGGGTGATGGGAGCTTGAAGGAGACACGGATAAAAGTGGAAGTAATAAAAATCAGCATTGGTGAAATGCAGGACTTGGAACAGGGAGGTGAGAACTGGAAGAGTTCAGAAGAAATAGCAATTAAACACGGGGAAGGAGATTTTTGTGAGCAGGAGCGTGTTGAAGATCATTTGCTATGGACAT
Source organism: Xenops minutus (assembly GCA_035221455.1). Classification (NCBI taxonomy): domain Eukaryota; kingdom Metazoa; phylum Chordata; class Aves; order Passeriformes; family Furnariidae; genus Xenops; species Xenops minutus. Next base: position 5,095,984 of record JAWWEE010000025.1, read on the forward strand.
GGCAAGTGAAGGAAAAAAGGATGGTTAGAAGCTAAAAATAAGGTCAACAAAGAAACAGGGTTGTCTTGTGATGAAAAAATGAATAAAAAAGTCAATCTGGAAAATAACAGATTATTGGAGGGTTGGTTATTTCATAACAGAGAATGAATCCTAATATTTTAAAGAGGAGAGTTCAACACGAGTGAGAAAGAGGTAAAGGAAATATGGATTGGCCAACAGAAATTAGTGGCACCTAATGCAAATTAAAATCACACGCCTTTGATTCCCACTGAGCATAGAGTCTTAGAAGATTTCTTTCTGTATATAATCTCACATTTTTCAGTTAAAGAAGTGCAAATGTAATCCATCATATAAACCACTGGGACTCACCTTCTCTTCACCTCAACCATGAGAAAACCTTTGGACAGCCCTGATGTCTCAAAGACATATCTATATGATTTCTACGTTCTACTAACAAATGCTACTGAAGTGAGTCTGTGCCATACACACACAAAGAAGAAATTAGTGGCTCACTCTGTAGTAAAAAGTTACTCATAAATTAAAAATCTCTTCATTGCTTTGGAAAACAGCTGGATCTAGGAAGAACTCATGCTGAATACATCCAAGTATGTCAGGCTATATACATGCAATATAATCTAGAATTTGGAAAAAAACAGCTGTGTATCAGCCAAGCATCTCTAGAGATGGAGGCGGAGAGCTCTGGTGATGAACATCCCCAAGAGGCACGGACAGAAAGTGCATGCTCCAAAACATGAGGCAGGCTTGCAGAGTGTTAACATCTCAGGGGCAGCCAAGGGGCTGGGAGAGCTCATTGCCCCTTTGCGCATCAGCCTGCCACTGCCTTCAAACTGCTTCCAGCTTGGCTTAATTGCTGTCTTCCTGTAACTGCCTGACAGCCTGACAGAGCCTGCTTTCCCCACTAAGCCATCCTTTTCGTTTAGTTAGAATGAGGTTTAGGGTGTGGTTAATAAAGGGAAATTGGAAAAGAATAATTTCCTTTGCAATATGGGCAAAGAGTGACACAGGAAGGGATTATTAGTATCAATAAGTGACACGAATTCTTATCAGCAGCACTTTATAGCCATGAAACTGAAATCTGGAATTTCACCTCACAGAAAAATAACCTGGATGGCACCTGGATTGAACCCAGTAGAAGGAAAATACTTAAATCTACACCACAATTTTTTGGCATCATCAGGGCGAGGACAAAAGACAAAAGGGGAGATCCAAAAGAATGAACTAAAAGCAAAGGATAAAGCTCCCTTTAATTTAACTGTGAGTATTTAGTCCTTGTTTCACTGACCCACTGCAGGAACTGGTATATTCCCAGTGCTTCATCCTGCCCCTTCCAGGTACCTGTGCCTGTCCCTGTGTGCCAGCCACCACTCAGCCAGGGGTCCCAACCAGCCACACCAGCACACCCAGGGCTTCTTGTTACACCCTTCGTCTGACCCCTGTGGACAGAAACACTGTGCTTAGAGCACAGGAGGGGTAGCAGGTATCTCCACCACAAGTGAAAGATGGCTAACTGAGCACTTGCCAATAACTGATTGATTTAATCAGGTCTCCCTGGAGAGGCATGGCAGCAGCAGCATGGCCAGCTACGTGCATGGACAAGCAGCAGGTAATGGAGCAGCAGCACTGGGAGAAATATTAAAGGCACTGCTTTCCACAGAACTGCTCTGAATACCAACTAGGAACAGGATTTGTCCTAGTACGTGTATGATAAGACAACACCTTAAATTACAAGAAGGAGAACCAGATTTTTCAAATTGCTATCATTTGAAGCATCTGGTTGTATTAAAAATAAGCAAAGCTCAAGGGAAAGCCATTACTAAATGTCCATGTATTGAGGTCAATAGCAAGCTCTCATAGAAAAACTAAGCTATCAGTTTCCCTTTAGACAGAGGGTGTTAACATAAGAATGCTTAAGGAGTTTTTTTGATCAAATATATTCCCTCAGATAAGGGAAAGTTACACAGAACCATTATCTTCATTGACATGATAAGATAATATGTATTGGTCTAAAATGAACACTTCCAGAAAGTCCTGGTTTATATACAGAAATAAAACATTATGGCAAACTTTGCCTGTCGTAGCGTTGAATTCCTAATAATTTAAAATAAATCCTTGACAACTACGGGAGTATTTTGCTGTGTGTATTTCCAGTATGTGATGAACTAAGAGCCTGCAGTTTAGATACATGTTGGCTGGTGGCATAAAAAGAAATATACTATATACAGGAGACCCTCTAGGAGCACAGCCTTGGAGCACCACATTGGATCTCACTGTTGACACTCTGTTTGCTTTGGACCTGGACCTGTGACTATGGTTGGTTCAAATGTGCTTTTTTGTCTCAGATTGAATGATCCAAATTGCCTTCAACTGAGTTACTGGAGAAACTGGCCCTGTCATCCTGGGAATTTTGCCCATCTTGGAAGGAAAGACACATTTTTTTAAAGCCACTGCCATCTTGACTGTGGGGTTCAATTGTTCTTTCCTGGAAATCCCTATGGATTTGTTTGATTATTATAATTCTCAACTGTAGTACTTTCTTTTGGAGAGTTACAATTCAGTTTTTGCCTAGTAAGTCTGGGAAACTGCCCAAGACTCCACAGATACCACTGTGAATGTATTGCACAAAAAACCCTATGGTTTTATCAAGCCAGGAATCTTCTTTCAGAGTTAATGGATAGGAAAACCCAAATATCAGAAATGTCAAAGAAATCCTTTTAGCATCTTTATCAGTAATAGTGACTTGACTGTTTTAAAGTGGAATGACTCAGTCTTGTCAGCCTTTGAATGTTATTTTGAGATCACAGCACTGCCCAGAGTCATTCCTGTCTCTGTCATCTCCATCCTTGTCACTTCTCCTACACCAGCAATTACTGTCTCAAAAATTGTTTTCTTCCTGTGAATCAATTAGGAAACCTGGATCAACTTTATGGCTACAGAGGTCACTTGTTGGTTTCCATCAAGGTTGCCTTCACTCAAGTGGCAAATCAAACTAACTTTGCAATACAAAGTAATGCTCTTGCTCTCAGAAACCACTGGACTCTGAGTGTCCATCAGCTGCAGCCCAAACATTGCTCATTATGCTTGTCTTCCCAGAAAGTCTATGTTCTAAGCTGCTGCATTATGTATTCAGTGCAAAGCGTGTTCGTGGTTATCCTGGCCACATATTTGGATTACAAAGGGCGTTCCCTTGCCATGCTTGGATTACTTCAATTTACCAGTGAGATTATCCAACCCAAGTTTTGGACTATGTAACATGCCAGTAAGTAGCCTGCAAGAGCAGGCTGCCTGCAGCTGGTCCCCAAGACCATGACTCAACACTTCCAAGCTGTTATTGCACATAATCTTCTGCTCTTTTACACCCAGCTGCTCAGCCACCTGAAACGCAGGTGTCGGGGCAAAGGCACAGCCGAGGCTCGAGCAGGGGCTGGAGCTGGGGCTGAGCAGCTGCTCCAGCTCCCACTGCAGCCCACACCCAGCCCAGCCAGGGGACCCTGCTGATGCACTTGACATCCCACTGCAGTGTCAAGCAGCATTTCTCATCCCCTGCTACATGTCCTTATCAGCACACTTCATGTTTGGGAGGGAAAGCCATGCTCTGGCTCGCTGCCCTTCGGTGGCTGAAACCCGGCTTGGCTGCAGCACCTGCCAGGGGCTCCTCAGAGACCCAGGCAATGGGATGACAGACCTGCACACCCCATCTACTGCCTCTCCTACCTACTGTGGAGAGCCAGGAGGGAACACAGAGTTGTTCCCTGCCTGTTAAATAGATTGAGATCAACCAGTTTCATCACAAAGAGCAAAATCTCTCTACTTAAGTATTGGGGACCAGTAAGACAAAGTTTTTAAGCATCAACAGTTATTATATTGTTTTATATATTATTTTATGTTAGTATAAATTAATAATACTGGTTATAAAACCATTTCATCATTTTAGTAAAGCATTAGTGCTCTCTTTACTGTATTGGCTCAGTTTTATTGCTGCTTCAGATTTAATTGTAAAATACTGAACTAAATTTTAAAAGCCTTCCATCTGCTAAGAAAACCTGGCATGAGGGTACAACTCATGACAGACTCACCTCCTTCTCTCTTTCCCAAGCTTCTCAGCACCTCCAGGTTCTCCCAGCCCTTCCCTCCTCGTGTTTCCTGTCACACCACAGAAGTGGCAGCTCACAGGTCAGGATTTAACCCTCATGGGCCCTGAAGAACACCTCCCCATGTGACAACTATGCTGACTTGTGTCACAGCCCTGCAGTCCCTCCCCTCTCATTTCCCCAGCACAAGGGCTGTGGTTGGAAAAGCAAAGCAGGTCAGTGTTAGCACAGATCAGAGTCAGGCAGAGTGTGGGGCTTGGCACAGCCACTGGTGGCAGCCAGCAGAGCCAGCGAGGCAGCAGAGCGGGTTAGCAGTGCCTCATGAGGCTCAGTCTACACAGGGGGAAGTGTTGCCTCAGCAGACACCGGTCCCACACTCACCAAATGCACCTTTTCCACACACAGGCAAGTACAGAATGTAATTGAACCCGTGCTAAGGAAAGAAAACACTAAATAAGGCTGAAAAGCCTGAAGGAGAAGTAGGCAGAACTGTAAAGGACACTTGGGAATTCTCTTTTCCACAAGAAAACCCCACATGTTTATGTCATCTAGACACTAAGTAGATTTCTTTGAGAAAAACTGTTACATTATCTGAGTAAACATGTCAGTCAAAAACAACAACCAGCAATTTCCAAAAGCGATGCTCGATTATTTAACACTGACAGAGTAAGGTTGCACGGGGAGAAGTGTTTTTATTTACACACTGCATCTAGAACAGGTTTAGGCTGAGATGGAATAAGCACAACAAATACTGCGGGTTTTGCTAACTCAGCAGAACTCCCCAGGCCTAGGACTGTCTTGACAGTGGGTTTGGTTGTGTTTCATTCTGTGACTCATTGCCACATCCCGCTCCTCACTCCGTGTCTCTTCCGAGGGATCTTCTACAGAGCAAGAGTCCTCCCAAGAGAGAGGTTCACCCCTTTTGAGGGGAATAAGGCCAAGCCTTAGAGTAAGCTAGGCTTTAGCATTACAGACTCTGGAGAACTCCTATTTATTTCCCTGTGCTCAGCACATCACCTGATTAGGCTCCGAATTGTTTAATACAGCTGCACACAAAAGGAAATGATGGAATTACACATTGCTCCCCAGTTATTGAGGTTTTGATTACTGCAGCCTAATTTTCTCATTGTACTTTCGTGGGGTTTCTCCTAACTTAACATTCTTTTAAGGTAGCCTGTGTTGAGGGAATTATCTTGTTTTTCAAAGCAAATTTCAGCTGATTACTAAGTATTTACATACTGTAATTTGAATGTCTAATTATACAATTAGTGTAAATACATGTAATATGGTTTATTTTTCACAAAAGCTGATAAGGTACATTGCTTTTTGCATTCCAGTGTTATGAGATTTTCATTGCTTGTAATACACAATCCAAAAAGTCACGTTAAAAGCTTCCAGTAAAAGCTGTTTATTCATCAGTTAACACTTTCCAAACGATTTGAAACACACTTCATACCATGGACCAAAAAAAGACACCTGCCTCGTTGCTACAGACTGGAGCTCACAATCACCCCTTCATCTCCTAAATGCAAGAGCTGTCTTGAGCCTCTGTACTGTTTCATTTCAGGACTTCACAGTAAGTTTCCTTCCACCTAAACCCCCCCAGCACTGCAGGAGGGCTCACCTGGGGGCTGCATTCCTGCATCAGCTCTGGCCTAAGAGACACGGCCATGGAACTTGTGTTGCCATTTATGAGGAAAGCCTTGGGGAGATCAGGAAAAGTGTGCTTGGGAAGATGAGTGGAGACAGTGCCCCTCCAGCTTTAGGGCTACTCCCTTTCCAAGCAGCTCTGGACAAGAACTTCCTAATTAGAGGGTGGCAAGTGCTCCTTTAGTCTCAGTTGCTGAAGCAACAATACACCACACCGAAAGCTGCCAAGCGCCTTTGCTCCTCCTCAAAAGTCTCCAGTATGTTTCCTCAATCAAATCTGACTAAATCTGAGGCTTCCACTGTAATCCTCTCTCACTGCCCTGTTTGTAAGTGATCAGGACTCTTTTCAAAACATGAAGATATGCAGCACCTGACAGTGAGGAAAGCAATTATTTATATCGCAAATATTCAGTACCCAGATTAACACATACTTGTTTTCAATTCCTGCACAGGTTCTGAATGACTGAAAGTCACCAGCAAGGCTTCCACAGTTTCTGTAAAGCTCGGACTTTTATTTCTGGTACAATATGTTTACATCACAGTGGGTTTATACTTCCAGTTTAAAAATAATTTGCTCTCACCCAAGCTGGTGTTGAACTTACATTTTCTAATCTCCATTTTCTAAAAACTCACACTTTTATTTTTTTTTTCCCAAACTTGAGTTTATTTTAATTAAGTGTAGGGAAGCCATATTTAAACAATGTGGAAAGATCCATTATGAAAGAAATGCTTCTGAATTCTAGGCTATAAAAGTATTTCCTTCATGTATATTTCCTAAACCTACGATTCAGCTCACGGTGGAAAATTACTTCAGCTGGGCATTGGATTTTAGAGCACCTTGGAAAACAGCATCAAGGTTTGTACGACTCAGTATCAGTCTGTCAACAGGAAGCTTCAATTTTAGCAGCCACTGCCATTCCCCACAAGTCTTTTATGGAAATGTCCTTCACACACATTAATTTGAAAAGGGTGACCATAAAAAGAGGAAAAATAAACCCAAGGACCTGGGCACGGACCTCCACCCCAGCACTGAGAGCTACAAGCCCTGTCTGGAGATAACCACTGGAGTAACCCATGGGAGAGTAGATAAAACTCTGCAAGCACCCAATATTTTCCTAATGCATACACAAGATTTTGCTCCACCATTAAACCACAGTGAAAGACAGTCTTTCACACTGCTAAATTTAACCTGTGAAATTAGCACACTGGGAGGGAAAAAAGAAAGGAAAAGTATGTTTACCTTATAAATACGCTGCACCACATCAGAATAATTTCCAAACTACATTTCCTAAAATTCTGGGCCAACCAATAGAATACAGTGAAGTCATTAAAGATGCTGGACATAGACTTAATTTTCAGTTTATTTTTATGCCCCCCTGGCCTCACTGAGATTTAAGGACATGTTTAAATTTTCTATTTAATCAGGGCCTCATTTACAAGGATAATAATGCCTTTACAGCACGGATTTTACTACTTTAAGATGCAACTTGCAAACCAAATGTGAGGAATATCATCTTTGGCAGCATTCCCTAAGGGAGTCTGGATCTATAAACACATGGATGTAATGCGTTTGTTCAGGCAATTCTTCTTCCATTCTTCTGACAGTTATAATATAAATAACATTTTCTCCTTAGGAACCAATCCAAATACAATCAAACCAGTATATTAATATCTGTTAAGGTAATCTCCAACTTTGTAAGTGGTTTAGAACTCTGTTTTATGAGAGACTGTAAGAAACTGCATGCACACATGAGGCAGGAGCCATCCCATCCCATCCGCAGCACTGGGACAGCTCTGTTGTACCTCCAGTTTCTTTGCCGTGGAAGGCAGGGGTGTCTCTACCAGTCCATGACAGATGCTTACACATTAATGTCTAGCTCTAACCTCCTCTCTGTTCTTTCAGTTTGCTCTCACAAGGCCTCCACAAGTCAGGAGTGTCCCCCGAAATCCTGGACAGAGGATGGCAGGATGTGGCTCCTGGTCCACACTCAGCCATTCTGCAGGAGAATGTACCAGCGAGAACACAAAAGAGGGGCCTGTCCAGCTCAGGTGTGAAAGTCACATCTGCTTCCATCCTCTGCCACTTAAAAGCTCTTCAATCCCACAGAAAACCTAAGCCAGACCTCAGGTGTAGTTCAGTGAGACTGGAAAAATCTCTGTGTATCAGCCGGAATGAATCGATTGAGTCTGTATCAAAAGGAAATAACTCCCAGATAAACACAGTCAGACCAGCCACTCATTTGTATGTGCTGGACTAACGAGCACACATTCAAAAGAGCACGACAAAAGAGCCAGAAATCAGCCCAAGTTCAAAGGAACACAAGGAATCCCTAAGATGGCTATTTTTTTTTTCCCAAAAAAACTTGCCAGTTAATCAGGAAATACACAGAAGCACAGAATCAACAGATTGGAAAACTCAGCAGAAGATCCAGAAGTTGGAAAAAATGTGGGTTGTGAATATTTTGTTCAAATTAATATTCTGGCAGCTACATTTTGAACAAGCTGTAATTTGTATAAGGCACCTTCTGTTAAATTTGTGGCACAGAATTACAAGGACCAATCCAAGTTGAAATCAAACCATGGATTTGCATCAGTACATCTATTTACCCTAACTTGCCCAGGCCTAAACTACTGAGCATGAGATATTCAAAATAACAGAATGCAGATAAAGACTTCAAAATATTTTTCCTTCAAAAATAAAATATGTATTTTATCTCACCAGAGACACTAAAGTGAAAGGACCCGGTTAAGTCCCTGATCATACTCATGGTCTGACAGCATTTGTTCTATACATTAATTGTGTACAACACACAAATTCATAGCTAGCAATGAGTTTTTAGGAACAGAATTAAGAAAGGGGCTAATCTATCAGCTCTGCTGTCAACACTGTGTTTAGAGGGATGAAGGCAGCAGTATTCATCTGTCAAAATCAAAGCCAGGGATGATGCTCACTTCTGCAGAGGGGCTGAATCAAAATTTTTCAGCCATGCTTTTTTTTTTTTTTTTGTGTTTACTAAAATGGTAAATCACTTTAAGAAGTAGCACAACAGTGACAAAATAACACAGCTGACAAACTATACCTTAAACAAAAATAAATGGACTGACTGTTCTTGCTAGCATAATATAGAAATTAATGGGAAAATAAAACGAACTGCATGCGTTTTTAAACCAGAACCAAAACCCCAGCAAAATTAGTTTTGCTTTATTGCAACACTTATGCATGCTACAAACATAATTTCAGCTCTGATCTGATGTTTTCCCTCTCTCAGTTTGTGCTCCTTATGTTATTATTAGCAACAGCAGCCACACTGGTAATGCTCAGCAGAAATAGCCAATACCTGGGAATGTGAGCAGCTCGTTTTCCTTTTCCATCAGGGATCAGCTGTTGATTTTTCAGAGCTGCCCTCCACTGCTTCATGGCACAGAGATTGTTTTCCAAACACCACAAACAAGGATGGTTATTGCAATCACTGACTTAGAGGATAACATGTTTAATGTCAGCCAGGCTTTAGAGGCCACCCAGCATTAGCTGGAGAGGACGTGCTCTCCAAGGCGACACCACTGATGCCAGCCACAGCCCTACCATTCCCAGATTCCAGCCACAGCCCTACCATTCCCAGATTCCAGCCACAGCACTGCCATTCCCAGATTCCAGCCACAGCCCTGCCATTCCCAGATTCCAGCCACAGCCCTGCCATTCCCAGATTCCAGCCACAGCCCTGCCATTCCCAGATTCCAGC